>NMRA01000178.1:348061-459045 GCA_002633005.1 Phoronis australis | reverse complement strand
ATAATGAGTTCGCACATGCCAAAAATAACTTTTGAGTTCAATTTCGAGTAAAAGATTAGACAGCTAGTCCTAGATTTGAGTTGTGTGCGACGTGGAGTTCGTTGCCTTCGAATAGACGGAATAAAGTCTCGTTATCTGAACTTATCCCACACAGCACACTGCCTGATAGCATGCCTTTATTACTTACATTCGAACGTAAAAGGTTATACGCAACACATCTTGAAAAATGTTCAACTTTTTATGTTTCAATATCAAAGGGACTGCATGTGAATGCGCGAAACATTTCATCGGTCACTCAATGTGTTTACAAGTTGAATAATGATGTCAACAACACTGCCATGTTTAAATTCTCTTTTCGTGATTGGTTTGTGTAACTTTTGAGATTTTTATAAAATAGTCCCAAATTATTACAATATATATGGAACAGTTCAAATACATAGAGAACAGTGTATATACCAAAGCACTGAAAAGTTTCACTTGAACACGATGTGCCATTTCTGACGGAGATATGATAAATTCCGCATTGTCAACGTACGGCCACGAGAGATAAACATGAGAAACGATGTCAATACGCAGATGTATAGGATCCACGCGAGAATGTCCGTGAGGATCATTTCTGAATTTACTGGCTAAACACTCGACTGATTAGCTGCTGGGCGTAGCCACAACGATTGATAAGACTGCGCTATCTGAGCGTTGGGCGATGTCAGGAAACAACGCATCCATCTTCGGTGTTCTCGGAATCATGGTCGGCATCAAAATAATTAAGCCCCCTCCACAACTAATAGTTTGTTCACCAGAACGTGTTATCATACCGTGGATCATCAGATGTCTACGTCTGTGGAATTCCAAACCTGTCAGTTGTTAACGCGTATGGATTTTACACGTTAACGCGTGCAGGCTAATCTATTTCGTAATAGAGTAATGTAGGAAACGCCAAAGGGCTCTTAAACGAGTACATTTCTACGGGTTGAAATGTGCATAGTCTTCACGTACTTTTGCTAAATTTACGCGTACCTATAGTTCTTAAATTATCACTGTTCTGCCTTTTAATCAACTTAATCAATTCATCTGAGAGCACGCGCGTGATTGGACTATGAACTGGTTAAAAGTACGCGTAGATTAAGCAAAAATACGAGAAGATTAAGCACATTTCTACGCGCAGAAAGTTACTCATTTAACAACCCTTTTGCACTTTATAGCAAAGATGAATGTTCGTGTCACAACGCAAAGCGCCCGAAGCTGGTAGGTCATGGAATTCAAGAACGGGATGGTTATTTAGACTTCTACACCTTTTCCAAACCCATTTTTGGTCTATTAACAGATACTAAAAACTACTACCCACTCAGTTCCCTGAAACAAAATAATGCTCTGTAACCTTCGAGAACTTTCAAAGTTTGGAGGACTCCTTTCAAAGTCTGATTAACGGGCAAGCGTGACATACGCTTTTAGCGAATACACGGCAACTGTAGGAACAGGCCACCAAACACCATAATGTCCAATCAGGGAGATGGAGTATGAGTTTTTACTTGATTCCTACGTTGGACGATTGACGTAAATGATGTACCGGTATTAGCAGGTGACAGAACGAGGATTGGCTGAAATCGTCAAAACAGGGTTTAGTATCCTTTTAAAATACGGCAACTTGAACTTTTCACGTATTCGTTAATGTCATTCAGAAACTGACGGAAGCAGTGGAATCCATTACTGTCGCTGTCTTGAGGACGTAGCGTAGTTGTTGAAAAAAATGCTCGGTCCCATGAAACCATTGTACGAAGAAAGTGGGCGTCTTTCTTAGCATGTTTTCTTGATATACGAAAAAGACGGCAGCGAGCATGAGCCTGGTGAATAAATGGTTAGTTCCCTTTTTACACTCAGATGATACGTCCCAGATACCGAGTATGCTACTTTTTTAGCATCACCTGTAATGCGCGTGCTGTGACTTAGGTGTAACGCGCGGGCTTGCAAATTTTACGGCCTGGTTTGAATCCCATGCAAAGCGATTTTCGAATATCCCGCAAATTCATTACTATTGGCTATTAAATTGTCATATTTTGAGGGAAAATAGCGAGGGCAAGTCTTTTTAGCAGTAACTTTATGGATCGCGTACACCGAGGTGATTAGCAAAGTTTCGGGCGGTGATGTTTTCTGTTAAAACCTACTCTGCTAAAACACCGATAGTTCCCGTGAATCATTATTTGTCTATTAACAACGAGTTGACAACTATTAAGTTACAAAACAACAGCAAATAATGTTACATTCTTCAGCTAGGCATGTCGCAAAATCTCAAACTCATAGAAATGTTGAACTCCGGTATATACCGATTGCATCACTCATGTTTCGTTTTTTGAAATAACGCCCATGTTTTGCGTCAGACGTGACGTAAAGTTTCCTACTCGAGACGATTGTTGCGTCACCTGTGTAGTTCACCAACTTCCCCATAGGCCTGCCAGATATGCTTGGACAACGAACCCGTGGCTATTATCTCCGCCCTCTTACATCAAGGTCCCTAGCTACTACAGTACAAGTGTTTACAGTGTGTTATTAGGTGTGTGGATAACTGAAGGGTATGCTTTTGTTGCTTCTTTCAATATGTTTATAGTTGAATGTTATCATCAGGATACCACTTGCAGAATAGCAGATTACAAAAATAGGTCCGATTAATAACACAGGGTATGTAAAAATAGTTTGTTGTGTAATAAAACAATATTATATAACAGACCATTATGCAACAACCCTAAATTTGATGAAATAACAACCTTGGTAAGACGAATTGAATCTTCGAAAACATCAACTGTTTTGTTGTCTGCGCGAGGTTCAAGCGAGTTGTTTACGACAGGAATATTGGATTCGTGCCAGATCGTTGTGTAATTATTTGTCGACCAGAGCAAACAAAGCAGCTTCGATTAAGTTAATCACGACACATAGAAACTCGCTGTGTTTATAACTGTATAACGGTTTCTTGTTGTTAAACTTCTTTAAAGTGCAACGCAAGACAAGGTATGTGATTTTTTGGTAGAGAGCCAACTGGTTAGGCAGTTTTACAATTCAATAGCCAAGTTGTAAGCCCGCGCATTAAATACTCTGGTGAGAACGGTAGTAGGGCATCGCTATCCCGTTAGTCCTAACAAAACACCAACAATGACGCCTATTCTATCTTGTTGAATTATACTGCCACTTTGTTGATTTTCTACCGTTGTGAGCTTAAAGAATCTATAGTGGTTTTATAGCTTTTATTCGGCTAGTGGTGTGCGCCTAAGTTATGTTTACATGACGAAATCTGCTTTGACTGGTTAAGCAGTAGAATTGAAGTTGGCGTTGTAAGTGGACGTACATGTATTCACACAGAAGATTGCCACCCATAATTAGAACAGGTATGTTATTTAAACAAACGCTTTGGTGCGCGGCCGGCGCAGTCAGCACGTTCATAACTCTAATTTTAATTGTTAACGCATAATTTAGATGAATATTAAATCCCGACATTGTCACGGTTATTTTTGACAAAGTTGGCCTTTGTTCTGGTCAGTAAGGCCTAGACGAGCAAAAGTTTGATAGGAAATCTTAGGTTTACTGATTTTGCCTCCTTTCGTGTTTATTAATTTCAGGCAGTCTTTCATTGCGTAATCACCTGAACCATTTATATCGACGTCACATGTAGCTGTCCGTCTCTAGTTCTCTTGAGGTTATGCCCCGTTGACGTTTCCGAAAAATCTTGTTTGTGTTTGTGTTTGTTTTGTTGAGGCCGTGTGTTCTGCTATCCTGGCGTTACCTTGTCATCTGACTTGTATGGTCAGGTGAAGTGGATTGACCGATGGCAACACCCGNCACGAACTAAGGTAATCCACGTTTTGTTCTTATCATCTTTTGTTTCAATCCGTTGCTAGGAGCCGTAAAACGAGTTGCTTCTCTAATTAAACCTATGACGTCATTGACACATCTGTCCGGTAGGTGTCCCGATCGCAGTTATACCACGTGACCTCCTTTCACATAGATGACCTTTGACCGAGACCCTCAAAACAGGCGTCCTAAACCTCTTACTATACTACTATTATGAATCCGAAACTAATGCGATAAAACTGTCGACTCTGTTGACATTTGACCGATAACTACTGATTAAAATTACTTTAATTAAGACCTCGCAGTTTACATAGCTGACACGATAAACTGACTAGGCATAGATATATAGAGAGGCGGTACAGGATGAAGTCGTTTTTAAGAATCTACTCTTTCTCTGTGTTGTTGACATAACTCCGTTTAGTGAACACGTTACGAGTGTCATTTAAAGGCGATAAAATCTTGCGTCCACCAGTTGATATGGTCATACATTTATCAGCAATCACTGTGTCCGCAGTAGGTAAGACCCACTTGTGTTTCACTTTCTGCCACTGGTCATGAGCAACGCGTCACCTTTTTGCAGCCATTTTGATTGTCTAATCTTTTCCTGTGGCTACCATAGGGTATACTGGATAATGAAAGTTTAGAATGCTGTCCAAATTACGTCAAAGCACCAGTGAAAATTACTTTCTTCGTGAAAAGGGCCGGGGAGGGTGTCCAGCTAACTTTTTGTCACTTATTTGGATATGTTTGCAACGTACGCTAAATTAATTACATGGCACATTTTATCCTGGCTTTAAACATTTGGCTCTTTCAGACATACCGGCAGACGAAGATACAAGGAGAACAGTTGAACACACGGCTGCATCTTTAGACCTACATTCGTCTGCTAAGGCTAGGCACGATTTTGGTAAGGGCTTGTACTTGTAAGAGATTCAAATTGTATTAACACATCTTATTGACCTGAAACTTAATCTGGTGTACTTTAATGATGCAATTGGAAACTATCCAACATTTTTAGTTGCACGAATGCTCTAATAGTTAGTTCAATGACTGGTAAAGGCAATGTTTAACTCTAAAATATTTCAAGGGAGTTCGTCCAGATTTGAAGAACGCAAGCCAGGTAATGACGTCTTGCATGTTAGTTTCACTCTTCGAGTTTGAGTTGTCGTCTTGATAAGGTGCCCATAACAGTATATCGTGAAAGATAAGAAAGGAACTAATGTCTTTGGTAAGCAAGCGTCAATATTTACATCAGTATGTAACCATATCTATACACTGACTGAGAAAAGAGTCTTTGAATTCTTAACACTTATAATTTCAGGACAGCACACTCCTCAGGAGCGTATACACTCTTTGACGAAAGAATTCCGACAGGCCCTCAGTGAAACTTTACAGGAAGAAAAGGGTATTTCGGTTTGGGACTTCTACAAGAACTTGTCCAAGTCGGATGATTCATGTGACAAAGTAAGCAACGAATCCGAGGAGCACACCAGTGGCCGATCTTCCTCTGGTGCTTTATTAACAACGGGACTTGGTAGTGGGCGGTTTCGACTGCGCTCAGGAAGTGATGCTAGTGCCCTCACACACTTTGCTTTGCATAGGTTGCGTCGAAAGAGATCGATAGACGTGATTAAGTTTCCCCACCACAAGGTGCTTACAGAAAGTGACCAGATACCAGAAGAGCAGTCGCAAACGTCTTCTTCCTCTAAACAAGCACAATCGTCTGATTTAAAGGCACACGGAAGCATTGCTTCGTCGGCCAATCGCTCTTCTTCTCCTGTCTCGTCCAAAACCTCAACAAGCCCACCAACTTCGCCGTTGTCTGCAAGAAAGGTTGAGATCAATAAGGAGAAGAAAGGATCGTCATCCAGAAAAATGAAGGAATCAAATCGTTCGAACGAGACCTTACACTTGCATAATGCATCGGTAACCAAGCAACGGCCCGACCGTCAGTTAGCGTCTCCACGAGGGAGTCAGGAGTCGGTGGTGTTGAGCTCATCACCGCGGAACACTAGTTATACGCACCCGAACCGTAAACTTCATAGACCTCACGATGACTCGCGAGAGGCTGCCTCGCCCAGCACAGTTCATGCTTACATTCACAGGCGCCTGTCACATCTTGCACAGGATGAGCAGATGCGTGAACGGTCGTCTAGCGACGTTACCCACATGCTGAAAAAGAAATTGAGTCGCCAAGAAACAAATGATGATCACAATCTGTCCAGTCCACGGAGAAAAATCAGCGTAGACAATCTGCCATTATCCCCCAGGAATGTCGTCCACCTCACGCCGTTAGCCAAAAGAGGTGACGGTAAACATGTTGACAACAACCATCATTTACCAATGATAAACAGTCACGCCTGTAAGCACCATAAAGGTTGTGACGTGTGTAACGATCTGGTGTCAGAACCAAACAACTTAGCCAAAAATATTCACTTGTCCGACTTCCCCATGTATAAAGCCAACCAATCTACGACTTTGCATCCACCTATCCTCAAAGGTTCCCCTAGGCTTTCTCCCATTTCTCGAAGGCGAGCAACTGTAGGCCATGTTCAGTTTGCTCGTGGCTGTAAAGCACCAGACATGTCTGAGCCATCAAGCGTTCTATCAACATCGCCGAAAAATAACCACGGTGTGTATCATTACGTGTATGACGAGAAGACTAAACATTCCACTGCAATGGACATCGGAGCTAATGGTGGTCACTCGAACATAGGATCACGGTCCAGTTCACTTGATTCGGATTTTTCAATAGAAGAAGAAAGTGCCGTTGCGGAGATCGAACGTTCAACTAATGGTACAAAACTAGATAGCATTTAATTTGAGATTATAGTAACTCATACTTCAGGAAAACTGTACATACTTTTAAACTTAGAGTTAGAGTTTAGTTCTACAGAGTGTTTTGCGAGTAGGTATTAGAATTAGAAATATTTATTAGGATTGCAGAAATTGTGCATGTCATGACGTCACGAAGGATATTTCAGAGTATGGGATATGTTTGTTTTTTAAAAAAACGTTCGGCTGCCTTTTGTATTGAAAGAAGCCGCACAATTCAAAAGTCGTGTTAGCCAGACATTTACGATAAAATCTCGCCATTTTAGAATTCAGTATGACGGCCAAGTGAAATGTTTTCTTGTTTTCATTAAATAAATACTTTACCATTTTAACTTGTTATGCCATAACTACCGCTTGACAACGTTTTGGGAAATTGTTAGAAAACTTTGAAAAAAGACAAAAGTTAATTTTGGCGTTTTTACTTTTGTCCAAAAGTGGTGAGATTTTACCATACAATGTTTTCGGAGCATTCGGAACTCCTCGGGTATTTTCGTAGCCTCAAATTGTCCCGGCCTTAATGCTGTTCATGTTTCCGTTTGTAACGTCATAACATCAAGTCAAGTGAGTGAATGTGCATCTGAAAGCATGCCAAGGATTGAAAATGAAGCCGCGTACGTCTTTTGATAGCTGGGGCCCGTTCCAAGAAAACTGACTTAGCTAATACAAATCTTAAATTTCAGTCAATTAAGATAAAACATCAATCTATCTCAAGTCCGTTTCAAGAAACAGATCTTACGTTTTGCTTTAATTTTGACTAACTTACCGGATGTGGAAGTTTCAAAGTTTGGAAGTTGAGACAAATCTCAAGACATAAAGTAAAAAATGAACTAAGGTCAGTTTCTTGGAACAGGGCCCTGGTAGTCATGGTTGGTAAACGTCTGTTGACCAAATCCATTCGCTGTAGTGATTGAAGAAGATATAAAACCCCTCCGAGGGATAATTTAAGTCTACATAAATGCCTGAGGTGTACCGTATAAAGTTGGGGATATGGTTTCATGTCTGTTTTTTCGAGTTTACGAGAGTGCCACACGTGCACATTGACTATAGTTGTCTGCGTTGCATGTGAGCGACATAATTCGCGTTTGCGTTCTGTCTGCATCCTGCGGTAGATTAGAAGTGTAACCATTCCCCCAGTGTTCATAACACAGACGACTTCACGGCGTCAAATTTCAATGAACATTATGAATCATTATAGTAAAAGTTATGGAAAAGATTCAATGCAACTTTTTTGTTCTGAGTACGGGTGTTAATCTGTTTGTATTTACCATAATTTATTGATAAATGTATTATGCTCAACTGTGTGAAAATGTGTAAGTACATTTAATACAAATTTAAGTACAATATTGACAGAGATACTTGTTTGTGACCCAGGAATTCCCATTAACCGTATAATGTGGAATGCACGATAACTTCTCGAAGCCAGTTGACTTAGTTCAGAACTAAGCTACAGAGTTTTATTTGTGATACAACTGAGCGTATTTTGGGTACCTTAAAATTCAGTACATGTGTACACGTTTCCCCTCGCGCGACCAACCCTGCATTACGTGCGTGACTGTTTGCGAAAGGTTGTTTACAGTTGTGAAAACGACATCGTTTTTCAGATAAGAGGCGTGCTCGGCTCGGCGATGAAAAGTAGACAATCAAATATTTACTCGCCTACCTTTACATGTACCTACGCGTTTCAGTGGATTGAGGGTAGGGGGAGGGAAGCTATACATTTTTGCAGAGGTGAAATGAACATAGTCAGGTAGACGTGTCTGGTGACCTTGATTGGGTGTTTAAAGGCTTTTTTAAAAAGGTATTATACGTTATGTGTTTAAAACATTGACGGTTGTGAAAAGTTTATAAACATCACATTAAACAACCTTGGACGTGTTATCAGTACACACGCATGTAAAGAACCTGTACTTAATATTTAATCTAATTTGCAAGTTTTTAGCACGAAGTCAAGTCTGTTTTGTGTACATGTTTTTAAGATAACATGTTTTAATTGTCGCTAGACAACCGGTGTTCAAGTCAAATATTCTAAGCCGAAACCTGACGTAAACGAGGCCTCGTTTAAAATGAGATCATTTTCATTGCATTACTGTGTCTTATCAACAGGCCTACTTGTTGTTCCCAGTGTTTTGAACAGGAACCAGCGCTCTCAGCGCTCTGTATTGAGTCAAACAACACACTTTGTTTGACAAAACAGTTCAAGAAAAAGGTCACAGAACATAAGCATGTGCTTTGTCGTGCGATGTTGTACGTATGTCATTCAAAATTACATTCAACTTATGAATGTGCCAAGTTACAAAAGAACTTGTTCGACTTATGTTTTGACTCTTTCGATCATTTCATGCAACTGCCCACGTGACCGATTTTGAGAATATTGGTATACGAATGTCGTTTCGGTTGCAATAGCAAAATTAATGTGTCTGCATGACTTGGTTTTATAAAAGTGGTGAACTTTTTCAAATAACACCTTCTGACGTCATGGTTGTTTTGAAACTGTTTTTCAGATGCTTGTGTCTCTGTAGTACCTCGATGCCTAAAGAACTATTCATAGTTTCTCACATAACTCGTTCTTATAAGAGTTTCCAACCTTACTGCCTCTTACATCGAGATCGGTTGCGTGACTGATTTCGGTCGCATTTCGCTACAATTAAAGATTTTGATTATTTTTTACCATAGTATATGGAAGAATCATATTTAATGCCTGATATTAAAACCACATAAAATCGACGTTTAGCGACCTAGTTGTACATGTAGTTCCAATCTCGAAGGAGGTAGGAAGTTACGTTGTAAAGGAAAACTTCAATGAAAACTTGAAACAGTAACGTAAATATTGACAACCTGATTTAACATCAAATTATTTTCGTAGATTCCGCAATGTCCCGCCTCCTTTGAATCCTCAGATATTCTTTCATAACTTTTTTAGTTAAGTTCTGCTCATTGTCAGACAGTTGCATTCTTTTTTACTTTGACCGCTAGCCTGTGTGCGTTCTGCCTTCCATTCGTTGTAGGGTCATTTCTCGGCGTTGAATCATTCAAGTTGAAGAAGGTCGTAAATTTCATTGTTAACACGAACTATAGGGAGAGGAGATGCCATTCCGTATCCTGAAGCTGTATGGTAGAAAATTCTGTTATTTCAACAACAGGGAAACAGCTTAAAAGGAGCTTATTTGTTATGCTCGCACTCATGTGCATCTATGTAATGTACACACGCACGTTCAAGCACTCAAAATCCACTAGGTGTCGCCCGTGAAGTAAGACTTTCCCAGCCTCGTAACCAAGCCTCAAGACAGCGCTGATCGGTTTAGCCATTTGTGCCTTGTTTATGGGAAATAAAAGGTGTCTCACACATTTTTACGGAAATCACCGAAATATCACGAGTAATATAAAGTTACATCAACTTTGAAATTTTCTGCAGATAATATAAAAATGAAAGCTTACGATATGTTGCGGTATGTTGGACCAATTTAGGTCTAAATTATTGCAAAAAATGTGTATTTTGATTCCAAAACAGATTAATTTGTATGATACTATTAATAAACAGGAATTGAAAATAAGTAAGCCAACAACCTTCATTATAAACAAATACCAAAACAATGCCTTTTGGTTCATGAATGGCAGCAACAACGCCGGTGAAAATAATTAAAACCTGCCTCTTAATTAATGACATCTAGAGAGCGGCCAATCATTGCGTAGAAGATATTTCCCATAACCAAGCTTCAAATTGCTAAGCCGATCAGCGCTACCTGGAGGCTTGGGGATGAGGTTGAAATCTTTCCCATACCATTGTCTGTACTCGGAGTCGCGTTGAGAAGACGCAGGACATTCAAGAGAAAAGCTAACGTGATCTGATCATGTGCTTCGTTTGCAAGTGCCATGGTGACATCTCGCGATGAGTTTCGAACGTTTACGGACTGCGGCTCAGACCCTAACATGGATCCCTTATAAAACGATTGCTCCGCCCAAACTAATGATGTGTTGCCTCCTTTCAATCTATTCTGAGTTCAAAAAGAGGTAAATTAACTGATTAGCAACTCACTACAGAGGTGCTATGAATCGAATACTTACAGTATCCACGAGCACTATCATGAAAACGATAAAGAATTGCAACATCATGCCACAGAACGCAATTATTACGAATCTTGGCGCTATAGTGACAGTGATCGATTCTTCCTCCCTCACGACCCCCACGGTCGTTCTCATTCACAACGTCACTGTCTCACTATCGCGCATGTGTTCAACGGAAGTGAGTGTTGTTGGCAGAGGCACACTCGATCCTAGTGAGCCTTTCTTTGCACACAACCCTATATGGAAGTGCGTCACTATAGAAGTGCTATTTCAAGATGTCTTTCAACTTCTCTCCTTTCTGGTTCACCCATGCCGTTGAATCCCCGATCTTGAAAGCAGCAGCGTACGGAAGGGGGGAGGGGGTGGCGAGTGGGCAACGGCCCCGAGCATCCACATCGAGGAGCATTCAGTCACTATGAATAAAATTTTGCATTTGTTATAGATTTTTTTGTTTAAACGTATAACCTTGGTATCTGCTTTAAAATAGTGTCACATTAGGTGTTGTTATTGCAGCACATGACGACAAAAGCACACATCAAATATTCAAGACTCGGTTTCGCATTTCGGTAGCGAAAACTTATAGAAACGAACGTCTAAAATACCACGCGTCTTACTCATTCAGTACATCCTTGGAAACATAAGGTAGCACTGAACAGTTAGGCTGCAGCCACGGGGCATAGGCTGCAGCCACGGGGCATTTTCTAGTCCCTAGAATTCATGAACAGGGCGTATGTCAGGTTCTTCGAGGAATTTGTTGAAAACAAATGCCAGGAAATTGATTTACTTGTGTTTGTTTTTGAATTAGAAAAACCAAGTTTTTTAGCCGTGACCTACTTTTGATGCAAAATGTTGGCTGTCGTTTGCTTTCAACTCCTGACGCCTGCTGTCCGAGAAACCGGGTGCGATTTCAGGTGGCTGTCAGACAGATCAAATTTGCCAAAAAGTAGCTGGTAAGGGGCATACTATGACCACAATTTTAGAATTTAGAGAGTGCGAGAACTCTGAATCTGTAGTCGGATTTTTCCTAGCACTTGCATGGAAGTGGCAATTTTGGGTAGAAAACTGTCGAATTTGGTGTTTTTTGGTAATGTTTTTGTGTGCCGAGATTTTTTTCCGATGTGAATTAACCGATTAAAAATTTGTTGCGTAAATAATTTTCAGTTATCACGAGTTATGATTGTGAGTTGGGAATGCTACAAAACCCTTTGTTTTTTTCAGACACTCGATTAGCATGTGAGGAAAGGGTCCATCTCTACTTCAGTGTGTGTCGGCAGCCAAAAGCCTGTAATAACTGTAGTGTGCCCCCTAAACGCTATCCTGATGTTTGGCCTGTAGCACGTGACAATGCATAGTACGTCAGGGTGAACGAGCATCGTTCGTTGAACAACAGCAACGAAAGTTTTGGCATTTACATTTATTGTAATGCATTTTGAAAACACAACCCAAATGTTCATAGAACATTAATTTGACTCGTAATGCATCTAATTAGTTGACAGCTAGAGCAGAGTTCAAAGCTTCCGAAGTACATATAAAGGAGCTTGTCCAGACTCTTTATCTTGCCCACTATTCAACCTTACGAAAGTTTTCTATAATCTAAAAAACTGGCGACACAGGAGTTGGATTTGTTCCCTTGCTATTTCACTGATGTTTAACAATGGTTGCCAATTGTTTGAGGACGAAATGTCAAATGATCCTACTTATCGGGAAAGTTTAAAAACATTTTCAACTGATTTATATAATTCTAGCATATATATTGAATTAGAATTGAAAATTACGGAATTTTGATAATATATATTCTGGCGCAGCCCTCAACGTATATACCAGTGTACTGAAACTGTACGCCTTGGGCGCAAGAAGGTCCTTGCTTTGTGCGTGTAAAATGAAGGTTTTGTAAGACCCTGAACTAACTTCCAAACTTGATTAACTACCGAGATGTCGAACATCATATTAAATAATTGTATCATTGGATTCATATGAAACTTTCACACATTATACTTTGTGTTCTATTCTCCAAAACATTGTTAGGACTTGTTTTTTAAAATGTTTCATTTTTGCATGAGGAACTATCAAAAATAAGACTTTTATGGTTTGTAGGAAAAAATAAAGTTGCATGAAACAAAAACGAAATGATATTTTAGAAAACTGTAACAACGTATTTGAGATCTCATCTTGAACATTTGGATTATCCTTCGACATAAAAGGAAAATCAGAAATGACGGCGACCGATGAAAACAATCTCTACCTGCCATACTAATTTCAGCAATATAGAAAAACATAAATTATCAACATGACGGACACAGCCCTGATGTTGTAATAGAATCATTCCACTCAAGGATATGTCGCATCCAGTGATCAATTCCTTTGAATTCAGTTTCCCGCTCTCTAGGCCGGTATCGTCACCGAACAACATATTCCCGTTGAAGATTCCGCTCGGCAGTAATACCCTTCTTGGCAGTTCGGAAAGTATCTGGAGCAGGTGACAGGGTTGCCGTTCGTGTCGAGTTGCATCGTTTCTCCGCTTTGGCACAGCAACTGGTTGGTATTCATGTCTTTCTCAACAGTGTCAAGCTCTTGGTTAGTGGTATCTGCGGTTAAATGCAAGTACATGTACATTGACATCACACAAGAACAGGCGAGAGAAACGCGAAACCTGCGACCAGCGCCGTAGAGGCAAGACACTTGCGAATAAAGCCAGTGTGATCACTTGATTCACTTGTAATGCATACCGATATCTATTGAGGATTTCCGTGATATTGGTTTTTCCCGATAGTCTTGCGTCTGCGTAACACAGCCCCTGCCACCAGTGAAGTTATTAATTAGGAAGTGCTGTTCTGGAGAGCGTTCTGTAGACCAAGGTTTTTGCGAGAAAAGCAAGATTCCGCAAGACCTCGAAAAATCATGCAAGTGAAAGGGGAGTAGTTTGCGAGCATGCGCAGAAGCTTAGTAGCCTAACCAAACAAAATGGCCGCCACGGACGTGAGATTGGAAGCTAAGGTACGTCGTGTGTATACGGAACTCAGCTCAGTTTTCATTGTGTTTTGCCTGACCAACGGGCGGTGCACACGTCACCGGATTTATTGCCCTTTCTTCCATTCTGTCGAAAATTTTGTGATTCAATTCACCCCGGGTCTAGAGAGCTGCACAAGACCACAGCATCCCTGTTCTGTCTCATTTTTTGCCCTTTCACTTCCGCCGAAATAGATGCCAGGCTCAGAAAAGGAGGTAATTTTGGACACGAGAAAGCACAATGTATTGAAACAAAATTTTATGAGATTCCACAAATGCGATGCAAAAGTCCTGTCAACCAGTCAACTTTTTTCAATTCCAGATTGTCTGTCTGTGAGTGCAACCTGAAATCGCAGCAAATTTCTCCGCCACTGCACTGCAATGTAACAATACTGCAGAGAGACGCAATCTTAATGAACGTGAATCCATGATAGCCAAGCAAGTGGAATTTTCGCATCCACGACAGGTTCACAGGCTCAAGTAAACCAGATTCATTACACCTGTTTACAATGCATGCCTCAAAACTTTCCCCAAACATGTCGTACCCTCTAAAACGTAATTTCTAGTAGTGCAAGTTGGTAGCCATTACGGTCTAACTGCACGTTGTTACCATAGCCAACGGCGAGGATGAAATGTTGAATTATAGGAGTAACTCGCCATTTCCCATTACATGGTTTCATAAGACACGATTTCATGACATTGATATAGCTCGGATCTACGTATCAGAGTTCAGAAGACTCCGATCAATCATAGCTCATGGTTGGTTATGGAAATGACACAAAGTAACTTAGCAACGATGGCTGGCGCTCCCAAAATGTTCTCAAATTGGTCCCCTCATCACAATACTGAATGATCTTCCACCCTTAATTCCAAGTTTGTGTTCGCTGTGTAAAAGCAACCCAATTATAATGTTATCTCATTGTCCGCATATGCAGCTCTTGCGGGAGACCTACTCAGACTAGTCCACTCACGGAGTGACTTTCCAATTAAGGAACTTCAAGTTATTATACAGTCAGAAACTTGACAGTATTTTCAGCTTGCACGAAGCCAACTGCGCACTACAGGTTGAGAAGAATCTTTGATCTTCATCGAGCCTTTGCTTTTTATCACAAAAGGGCAGCAGGGGTGCCCCAAAACAGTTTGCGGTGTGGGTGTTTTACACAAAAGATTTTGAACTGAAAAAATCTCATTGACTTTCAACAAGTATATTTGGGGACAAGTGCAAAGGAAAAGAGGTAAACGCCTCGAATGAAAATTAGTTCAGTTCATAGCTCACGCGTATGGAAAAACGAACTTCGAGGGGTTTACTTCGCTGAGCTATAGTTTACTTGAGGACTGCAGCTCAACTCGCTGTTTCCATTCTGGCGCTCGTTTTAATGTTCACCTCAGAACCAACACTGAGACCTGAAGGCAAGAAAACGGACGGCGCCATTATGGTCTCCTGTGATTATTAAAAAGTGATTAAATTGAAATAAAAACAAGCCGTTGTTAAAAGACAATGAACTATAGATCTGTTGTCAGATATCTGGTGCTGCTCACAATCGCACAAGACATTCTTGTCTGACTTCCAGTGTGCGCCCCCATTGACGTAGTTAACGTTGACGCACATATCAACCATGCATAAAATCTTGACACAGCCTGAATGCTGTCAATTCTGGTACATGTTCATTTCATATCGAAACACAAGTCACAGAAATATAGTTAGAAAGCATGGCCTAGGGTGAAGTGGTAGAGTCACAATTTTAATGGAACACTATTCAAACAACCTCAATGCACCAGTTGTTAACAACGCTTCGTCATTGTCACTGGTGTCATGCAAGCGCAACAACGCACCCTGACGGCTGCTTGCCTATTGTTTTTGACTTTAGTCTAAACTCAGTCAACAGATGGCGTAGCCTGTTACATGAAATACGGTTAAGGATGAAAGTAAAAAAAATCTCTGTCTGTAACTCCAATCCAAAAGAAAGAAATCGTTATCCTCCAAGTGAGCAGACTAAAAGCTTAACATAAAAACCGAAAAATCAACTTTTGGCTATAGACTGCTCTAGAAACAGGCCCTGGTCTCTTGCACTACCCTCGCATTTACAGTCTTGTATACGGCTCCTCTAGTGATGAACTAATGTGGTCTGAAGATGTGTTAAAGAGAGACTGACCTGCGATTACGCAAACCCCGTCAATGCACGTTCGACCACTAGGACACGCTGGCTGCAAGAAGAAATTAAACCTGTTTTGCAGACGTCGCACTGCGTGACAGATCTATACGCTGTTTGTGTGTGTGTGTGTGTGTGTGTGTGTGTGTGTGTGCGTGTGCGTGTGCGTGTGCGTGTGCGTGTGCGTGTGCGTGTGTGTGTGTGTAGGAGGAACATTATTATGCTCACCGAAACAATTCCTACACGTTCGTGATCACATGACTGCGTATTTTTTTACCCATTATTTAGAAAAATCTGTATTTCTTTTAAGGTCTTTTAGACAGTGAGCTCTATTACCAAACATCAAGGAATGATATCATCTTAGTTTATGAGAGCGGAGTTAAGAGTAATTAGGAATGAAAATCCTAGACATTCTTGGTAGCTAACAGAGTTAAGGATCAGATTTTGTTAGTTTCATGCAAACAAATTCATATTCGTAGAAATTACATCGGTATCTTTTATTAAGAAAAAATACAGTCACATGATTGCGAACAACATTTTTGTGCGCATCATAACATTTTGTTATCATCAAGATTTTAAAAATGTCCCTAAGTTTTACCGTTCTAATGTAAATATACGTTAAACTACTCGTTTTATATAAGTGACACTGTTGCTGTGCTGGGTAAGTATTTTCACAGCAACTTCGGCTAGTAAAACTCACCTGTATAAAACGCATGTAGATTAAAACATTTGTACCACATATTCAAGTTTTAATCCATATTTCATCGCTAACTCCCGGACAATAACAGGACCAGCAAGGAGTGTACGAGTATAGGAGAGTTCACTCCGCCATTTTACCATTCGCCGCAATGGTTACTGGTCGAAACACTAGCGCTCCAAGCGGTGAATAATCAACACTTAGTTTGGCGCGCAGTCCGAACAATGTAAACGCTAGTAAATTCATACTTTAATGACATTCAACGTGCAATAAAATTATTGTGTGATTGAAAATGGTTAGAATACATAAACTAACATCCACTTGCAATAGAATGAGAAAGAAAATGTGTATTTTAATCAATATTAAAGTGTATTTGTTTTTATTCTCTTGAAGCTCCCTTCAAAATTCGTCATGGTTTTGTTTCATGTTTGAGTTCTTAACACGGCAATTATCGTTCCTTATAACAGTTTATACCCATGGACTACATTATTTGAATGATTGCCTCTGGGGGTTCAGAGGGGAATTCCCCCCAGGTGCCAGCTAAGGGGGTACCAGGCAAAAACCGGCAGATGGGCGCCAAATGGGTGTTGACCCCCTCCCAGGGGGGTTACATGGGATGAGTGCTAAACAGGTAAAAACCAATGGGTATGTATGCCACATGGGTGTTGAGCCCCTCCCATCGTCACACATTTTGGTTGCTCCCCTGACCATTGACAAACATGTTGCTCCCAGCTCACTGCTGGTTTCATCTCCACCCAACAATTTCGCATGTGTTCCCTATTCAATGCATGAGTCTACTGGCAATGCAGACAATTGTTTTGTGCAGTGGGTGTTACACAAGTGAGAAGAAGAAAGCAAGGCAATTCATCACTACCACAAAATCGTAATACAATTTTAGAACATTCCATTATTTCTTAGACATGCCAGTATAGGGCTCAATCCCACTCTCCCACTCACCAACAGTTACAAGTCACTTGCTAATCTGTAGAATAGCTCACAACTTACAAAATGAAGTAACATTGAGTATATCATCACTCATAACTAGTCAAAGTTCAAAATATCATGACAAAAAATTAAGAGGTACTAAACAGCAATCAAAATATTCACTACCCACATAACTTCATACAAAATTGAATTAAAAAGACTTGGATGATAAAACCAAAATTTTATTTTATATACCAACTGTTCCTATTAGTAAATATTTCAGGTAAGTTAAAGCCAGACCACAAGATCATATCTGATACCTAGCCTTAAATTAATCACAATCTCCAAAAACGTACAAAACAGGCAACACATACACCAACCAATACAACAAGAAAATCTGACCAACCCTGTCACTCTCTATTAATTCACTAGCAAACAACAGCACTTTTCGCCAAAGAAATGCGTTATAAATAAAGCTGAAAACTAATTTACTCACAGAAGTGTTTGTCATCGAGAAGCAAAATGATACGGATAGCTTGGGTTTAATAAAATTTCAGCCCACCACTCAGACTCTGAATGATCCATCAGTTTCACTTTGGCTCTCTCCAAATCACAGGCTAACCATTCATAAAATGTTTCAATCTGATCAACCTTAGTAAAATACGAAAACCAGATTTTGCGGACTAATTGCCCTTTCTACACGTGATGTTCCAGTACTTGCTTTGTGAGACGATAATCAGAAATGCAAAAAAGCCTATTCCAGAGCTGTAATATAATTTCCGGAAAACTTTTTGACCCTGACATCTTCATTTTTGGTGGATTTGGGACATCAAATATTGTTCGGGCACTGCAGTCAATACCAGCTTGTTCTTCATTCATGAACATTGACTCCACGAAGTGATGAGAGCATAACTTGCGGTTCTTGGACAAATGGGTTGCATCTCTATTCATAAGGTCAGCTCCCAGCACTTGCACCTGAACAGAAATCAATGACTGAGAGACTCAGGAACAAACCTCATACTCACTAGGTTCACAGAAGACTGGAAGCGTACACTAAAGTACACTGCACTACATAATTCCTGTCGTACTGTAATTGTGATAGAGACAAAAGCGTTTTGGTGTCAACTGAAAAAAACTCGGACTCAAATGTTGATCCACGGATATTTTAACAGGGCCGCGCCCCCGCATCATTGACACATAGAATTAAGTTTTCAATGACGCACTGCTTAACTAATTGGTCCAACTGGCACATTAAAATTATGTTCGGATTTTTCACCTTTTCACCGAGACCCACAGATTCGCTAACTTGACTCATGACGGACTTAAAGGCCCTGTGGCTGTGATTGTGCCATGACTGTGTCACCAGTCATATTACTCATGGCCATCATGGGCATGGGTATGTTTTCCTAAAATTGTCTCTGTGATTGCGCGGGTAACATTTTGATTTGGAATTGATGGAATGCAAGTATCCAAAAAGCTGACGATCACATCGTACGTTCATCATAGTCCTTCCGCCGGCAGCCCGGTTGTACAGTAGGCCTAGCCTACACTGCAGACAACAGAACAGTGGCAACGGGACCGTGATCGACTTGTCTAACAACCGTGAACAGAACACACAAAATGAAAGCCAATGTATCATTTTATTGAATAAATGATAATCCTTACCTTTCTGGATCATTAGGAAACCTAAAAAATGACACGTCTGGGGTTTTCGTGGATGAATTCATGTAATTTATCGCACTGCAAAATGCGTCCTTCCCCATTGTTTTGGCGCTTCCTGGTTGACAGTTGCTTGTTCACCAATTGGCGGCGCTAGTAGTAGCGGTAACAGCGAACTCACAAGTGAACTCTCCTATACTACTACACTCCTTGGTACCAGTGTTATTGCTGGGTCACGTGACACGGCGACGTATGTGTTACATATATAGTTGGTCAAACGGGTGAACGTTACTCATGTCAATCACGTGCGTAAATTAATGCTTGTCAGTGGTGTAAATTAATTATTAGCAGGATGAATTTTAATTCACGCCGCAAATGATAACTTTACAACGTTAAAAGTTAATTTACGCCGCGAACAATTAATTTACGCTATTAATAATTAATTTACGCAACTAACAAGAATTAATTTGCACACGTATTTTTATATTACGTTCTCTCATTTGGCCAACGATAGGTATGAATACATTTAGGTATCTATTTGAAACAGGCATTTGCTAAATTCGATCCTCGTCAATGAAAGTACCCGTTACCCTTACTTGACGTACACGATAGGTCAATTCATACCTTACAGTTGTTGAGGCGTCTTCCCTGACACGCATGCGCGAAGAGCAGGACAACCAACACCTGTTGACATGTTACGGTGGCTGTTATTTATAACGCATCACATTCAGGTAGCTATTAAGTATATTAGGCCTTAAACTCACTATGCCACTTGAACTCTTCCAAAGTTCTCATAAGTAGTCAGGTTACTAGGAAAAAATAGTCAAGTTTAGCGTCAATTGTGATCAAACACAATACTAAGAGTTTCCAACAACGCTGGCAAACCGTGATGATTTCACTGTACTACTTGATATCAACACATTTTAAAACATGTTTAGGAATAAGCCATGAAAATACAACGAGGGAAAACAGTGTCTAGTTTCATATTCATATTCTTGGAATTTGATTTTTCAATAAATTAATAAATCTATACGCTAGAGTTTGTTTTACGTTTTTCCAAATAAAAATGAGCCAAACCAAAATGTGTACATTCATTATTTGAGACGTAATTTACAATTAGATTAAGACAATAAATGCACGTGCCTAAGTGTAAACATTTTATGCAGACTATCTGTATAATTACTTACAATTGCTCCTAACAAACAGCTCCTCATTTTCATCATGTACACGGAATGCCTCCAGTACACGCGTGCACTCGGATAAATATTCGTAATTCGGTTTACCTTGAATGCCCAACAATAGACTGACAGCTACATTAAAGGTTCTTTATATGCCGCGTAAAAGTTATTGGATTTTAACGTAGGATTTTGTATTTTGCACCTGGCGTAAGCGTCATTTAACTCTTCGTGTCAACCCAGTGAAGGGATTGTTTTCATATTATCTTGACCGCTAAGCGCGTGTCATGACTCAGATTCTGATGTGTTTTTAACGGCTGTTCGTCAGTTTTTCTTTAATCTGATTAAAATTGCATTTCGATCCGATGTACTGTATTTAGCTGCCAAATAACAAAACATAAATTAAACCAATTCAGTTCATGATATCGATCTCATAATGTTCTCTACCGTGGTAAGAATCGGTTTCCTGTACGCGCTAACAAGAACATCGAAACTGGCAACAAATTAACAAAGCGGGAATTGGACAACCCTTTGCGAATTCAAAAATGGCGCATGTACCCATCAGGGTCAGATCCAGGTTTTTGAGTTAGGGGGGCCACGGCAGAGTATAAGCCAGGATTTTGCCCGTCAGACATTCGCACCCCCCAAAACTGCCACATGGAATCTGAGAGAATTTTAGGGGGGCCATGGCCCCCTTGGCCCCCCTCTAAATCCGCCACGGCGCATTGCCTGTGATTTGAAATGCCAGCAAATTCGGCAACGATTCAAGATCCAGTAAGTATGGTTATATTTTAAACACCAAATCACATCGGTTAAGAATTAAACATTGAAAGCTTAACATTGTGCATATCACGTACGCACGTGTCGCCTAGTTTCTGGACATAAATATGCTGACGATAATGAGGACGTGATGCGGTGGCACGACTTTCGTTTTATGTAACGCGTACTTCCCCAGTGGCCTACACACTTGTTTAAGTCAAGGATGAAGTGTCTTTATATCTATGGTACAAGCTTAGGCCGATTCACCTGTTTCATGACCAGAGACTCAAATCGAGAGCGTGACGACGAAAGCAGTTTTCATCAGTTTATCATTAGCCATCAGTACAGTGAGATATTTAAGAGGCACTAGAGGGCTTGCAAAGTGAGCATGGCTATTGGTCCTATGACAGCCACAGTAATAATGTTAACGAAAATGAACTGGATGTGCTGGATACCGGTGATGTGCGAAGTTGCCCTGTTTTCGCTTGATCCAGTGGACAAGTCGTGGCAGCGTGATCCGGCCGTGTGACCCGGTGGTGTGACCCAGCTGTGCGACAAGTTGAGCGAGTAAACTTGAGCGCAAGTCTACATGAATGGTACTAAGTTTCTGTTTGTTTCTTAATTTGTCAATTTCGTTTTCGTTTTCTGAAAAAACACACGTTTGATTTACTCAACAACTAGATTAATGGTAAATACTTGTCCGTTTGCTTTAATCGATTTTATAGCTTTAGCTAAATCTAGATAAATGATAGGATTTCGTTTCTAATGGGACTTGCTTTTTCCGTGTACTGTGGAAAACGTTTGGAGAAAGTTGGAATAATTACACAATTCCGACTCTAGCCTCACTAGTGTATCTACAACAGGCTCAGACATATATCATATCAGGACAATTTTTATCTTCACGAATTACGGACTTTTGAATCAACATTTTAGTTTGATTACTCGTCTCAGTGAAACTTACAAGAAATATGAAATAAATGATGTTTCTCCTCACGTATATCCACTTGAGGACCTCGCGAGTTATACCTGTCCAAATCATAGATAAGTCACGTAAAGTAGATCTCTCCTCTCGGGTCCTTCACCCGTGAAGAAAAATGAGTTGTAATATCATCCCAACACTTTTTTCGACAGTCGGCTATTCGACTATGAATGTTTCACATTGACTCTAGTGGTGTACTTTCCTTAAAAATAATATTAGGTAACGAATTTTTAATGAACATGTTTTGTATTTGGTTGGAATAGCCAAGTTCCATGGCACTGCACAAATGAGTGCAAGTGGATTACAGACATGTCTATAAACTCAATGAGGAGGAATTTGTCGGATTTTCTTTCCTTGTTCGATGTAGACGCCTGTTACATTTATGTTCTAGACCGACGTCAATGTAAAATGTAGAGGATTCACCTGCCTACCACTCTGCTGATGACTTCAAACGCAACGGGGACATTTCCCGTTACTGATGGGAGTGTTTGAATGCCAACTGGAAACTACTATTGGATGCTTGGACTTTTAGAAAAGTGACAGGGCTCATTGAAATGTTTATTTTATGAGCAATGACCCCGGAATTTGCACTTTAATTCACACGATTTTTCTCTTGAAATAATTTGTCGTCTTCAGAATGTGTCCGTCTGGTTGTCAGAAATCAGACACAGTCGTTTTTCTAAACATGAAATCTAAGTTACCACTGCGCACCGTGTAACAGAACAGTGAATAAAATAACAGGTGCTGAGTTGTAGATTACATAATTTATTTATGTTGTTCCCAAACACAAGAACATCCTGACTATAGTCTTTTAAAATTGGTAAATTAATTTGGTGTACCTCGGGCTACATCTACAGTGGCGGATCCAGGATTTTTATTTAGGGGGGCCAGGGCAGAGTATTANTACATTCCTGCTGGCTTATACGTGTACGCATGTACATGTTGTGTCGTAGCATCTATGAAACTAAGACTTACTTCGAAATAAGAATTTTTCACAGTTCATTACTCGACGTTCCTTCCCTTAAAAGAATACCAACCGTCACATAAAATTATTGCATCATGCTGTTGTCGCTCAGGAAGATAATAGTGCATCGGCAGGTGTCAGAGCCATCTACGGAGAAAACATCGAACAGCCACCCGTTGATCCCGGGGACCAAATGTGTGCTCGACTTTCTCAAATTCACGGGTTAAATTCACGTTTTGAATATATACATCGTATCGGTGGTCACATTGATCCTTACAGGGGAATCTTGCTTTTTAATACTGAATCGGCGCACTTCAACACTTCTCCGTCACCTGTCGGGCAGCATTTTTGCATGTTAGGACATTCCGCATCATCGTTACATGGGGTCCCATCACTACTGACGTCTGACGGACAAAACCCTGGTTTCATCAGACTACAACAGACGGCGGTTGTAAAACGAATGTCGCGTCTGCAATAGTAATTGAAAGGACACTCCTCGTGATCAGATCCCATTCCACAATTCACAATTTTGCCGTCTGCATTTCGATAAGGTGCTTCCCCATTCTGGCACGTCTGTGAAGGAGCCGGTTGGGTTGTGGCTTGAGGACAACAGACGAACAGCCACTTATACACCTGGTTCTGCTTGCATACGTAACCGGCGCTACACAGCAAGTTATGGGAGCAGAAGACGACCTTGTCTTTTGAATTTCGCTGAGCAAGGTTACCGCTGGGACATACAGCTGGAAAACAATATTTGTGAATTCACTAATTCGTTTGCTCAATTGTTCATAAATCGAATTTTCATTGTCCAATGAAGCGTTTCTTTGGACTAGGATACAACATCTGAATCCTAGAGTTGGAGCAAGGTGTATTTTAATAGTTGGTGGTCGAAAATGATCGTAATTTTGCAAGTTGAGATATTCAAACTTCGACGAATTTTCTTTCGAAAATGATGCGCGAAAAATATAAACAATCATACAATAAAAGTATATTCATTGTTTCAGAAAGGAATGGACAATGTATGGATATTTATCATTAAATGAAGCAGGTACAACGTGTAAAGTGTCCCAAACCGTTGTGATTACTTTGTGAAATGTTTTTCACTGGTCTAAATTGATAGATCGAAGGCTCACTAGTCCGAAGGTCTGAAATCTCAGGCTTTTATTAGTCCTAACGTATGCAAATTCGACCAAACAAAATGTTTCGCAAATTGTATGCGGTAGACCTCTCTAAAACCAACGTTCTGTCCACTACGCGCATCTGAAAAGCTGTCATTATCGCAATGGTCGAAGTCTTTTGTTTCCCCTCAAAATAATTTGGCTTCTCTGGTAATGACGGATTCGCGTTTCTAAACTAATGGACCTTGGCACTTGTAGACTTATTCGCCATTGCGAACCATCGTGCAAATGGATCTTTTAAAAATACTTGCATTTGTAGAATTTATGGACGTACAGACTTGTGAACCTTCGGGCTATCGAGCAATACGAGTTTGTTACTAGTGTAAAGAAGGATGGTTTTAGTAAGGAGCAAACTCTTGTGATAGCAGTAAATTGAAGATCATGCTCTTGTCTCTCGTACCTTTATTTGCGATACAAGCCCTATTCCTCTTGTATTTCACGCAGATAGAGTCGTTTGCGCATTGGGAATCCTGTAAAATCAAAACGATAATTTTTTCAGTTGATTAGGTAAAATACTACCGACTTGTTCATCAGCGAGTACTTTCAAAACTAGTCTTCAACATTCATACGAGTTGGGGAGAGGGAACTTTATATTGCCAAAGTGAGTTGTTCTTTTTTATATGTTTGATCCATTTTAAACACACAGGTGTTATTTTCCTTTTAGACATCAACATACAAAATGAAGCCTGGGCTTCTCAACGTCGACACTTGACGTTCTGAAGAAGGCCTGAACGTTTCTACTGGGGGTTTCCCAATCAGGAAAAGTAGCATAAAACATTGACGTGTGCAACTACCACTCTCTGTGACATTGTTGTTAGGGCCAGCATTCGTTGTTGAGTTATTTGACGCCAGTTTTGCGACAAATCACGTGAGACTGGATTCGGTTAGCTTCTACTCATCGGAAACATCTCGGGTCTTTTCGTAGTCTCAACGTTATGAGCGCATGTGCAGACTTAAAAGTCACTCGGCAGGTCATGTGACTTTCAAGCGGTATAACGAAGTGCCATATGACTGAATTTCAAACAAACGCACTACGACTGACCTCATCGTTTACTCTGTAATTAACAACCAGATGGCACGTAACTTCACCAGATTCAAATGCATGCTAACATACTCCAGTGTTCCAAACTAACCGTAACAATACTGAACGCCCTCTGTGAGACCTAGAGAGCCTAGTACACGCACTGTGATCGTAAAATGCACTTGATTAACGCACGCCGAGCGTACGCCTATTCAACCATATCACCCACTCGGAACACCTCAGGTATTTTGGTTCCCTTGTAAAAATTTAAGTTTTCATCGAAGTCTGAAAATTTTAATAACTGTTCATGTTCTCTCCTGAAGTATGCATATTCACAGATATAAACACCTGTGAAAGGAAATCAGGTTATTAAATGTCATTGGTGTTCCGGCTGCAGGTCACCGGCAAAGAAGTTTGATATCCGGTTCGTGAACCTGAAATCGTTACCGGAACCCATAAATTTCTTTGTTGGTTGATCTTGCTGAAGCCGGTTTACAATCAAGTGCGTAGTTACAACTGCACAATGCTGAGATCGTCGGCTTGAATCTAATGGTTAATGTCAATACACAACGTTGTCACTTTAAGAATTGTAAGTAGGATTCAATATCATTTTTACGTCATCTTTATGAATTTATGGTAGTTCACCAACAATTAAATTGGCCTCCAGCGGAAAATTATTGTTTATGAACAATGATGATTCAATATCATAAAACCAAAAAACGCCCAACATGACTACACGAAGAGTTCTATTCTAGTGATGCTCTGCTATTGAGGAGACTTGTTCTGCGTTTTTTAACTGGTGAAAATAAGGGATAGATGTTTACTGAACATAAATCTTCACTGAAAATTTCTGGCCAATGAAAATCACGAACATTCATAAGCACGAACTTAAAGAAATTTCTATAGCTCACCTTGGTACAAACGCTCTTGCAGTCGTATCCCCAAAGTAAGGAAAAGAGAGCCTGCAAAAAAAGCGTACCACTGTAAAATGAGATGTCCGGGTGAATTAGATAAATATCTGTAACAAAATTCATGACAACGATAGTAATGGCGGTCAAGGTAATGTGAAAGTCCATGGAATTTCCTTAATAAGAAAACGATAGCGAGACTTTCGATTTCTATCGAGATTTTCGAAGTATACATGTGTTAACTAAAATAACAATAAAATGTCGTAAAGGCAATTTGTTTATAACTTAATTTAGCTAAATAGAAAACATATTGTCCAAAAATGAGGCATACCGTTATATGTAGAATGTAACGCATACTCAGCTGACGAGTGAACTCGGGCATATGAGAACTCAATATAAACTATCTCACTTTTTGAAGAACAATATTTGAAAGCTTTTAACGATTTCCCCCGGCTCAACAATTATTCTTCAAAGACTGCTCAACCTTTAATCTTTGAGCTTACGTGGGTTAAATGCCTTATATTGTGACGAAGTCACGGGTGACGGTAAACAACTCACCTGCTCAAACCAACGCGAATAACATCGTAGGTCATTTTTATCCGTCTCTTTTTTATTTTCGATACAACTGTGCGTCAATGTTTGGGTCAAATGTAAATCAGTGTTTTATGAGGATAAATTTATCGACCTCGCGACAAATAAAATACCTACATACTACTGTCAGTTCCGTATCAATCTGATCACAGTATCCACTTGACGTAAATAACTTCTGAAAATCATCTGAACATGTGTACTTTGGTGTTATTAAACAAAGTTAGTTGGTTGTAAACAATTGAATATCTATTAAAAATCGCACACATTATTTTCTATCAAAATTGAAAGGACAGACTTAAAAACAACTGTCTCGTAAGAGGACGCTCCAACGACAATTAAAACAATTATAACGCGTACTTCAAATAGGGTGCGGTTACATGTCTTCCTAGCAGGACAAACATGCTGTGAACCATGGGTGGTTTTATTTTCTGTCTTCATCTAGAATGATAAAAATGAACAAAAAATATTGTTAATTCCAGCCACTACCGGCGCACTGAAATTTTGGACAACCAAAATATTTGAATAGAACTTTATTTTTTTTATTTTAAGTCTGTTTATTTTGAAAAACTATATGTCGTGTTGAGTACGGATTATAATCCTGATTGGCTTGTGTTGCGACTTGTTTTATAACTTGTGTACGAAGACAGAGCGGAAATGGTCTCGTTAAAAAGCATATCTTGGATCCCATCCCGGCCCAGGATTCACACTCTGACGTCACTTCTATCGTACGTCTGTAAAGAAGGTATAGAAATGCGTCGGCTTTGTGTACAAGTTAAACGTTCTCGCAGTACATGTACTGACAATCGTAAACCAATATTTCTGCGCTTTTTACGGTGCAAGTTGAACATATAAAACGTAACAGGCCACCACTGGATAGAACCAGAATTCACATTAGCACTTATTTATTTCGAAGATTTCGTGGGGTCTGAAGACTAACAACCCTCGTGTTATGATCCGTCTCTCATTCTCCCTGTCAAGTATGTGCGCGAATGCCTTCGGAAATCGCTTAAATTTTTAAACATAAAATTGTCGGATTTGAAAAAGAAACAAAACTGCAATTAAGTGTTAATAAGCGCACTGCGTGTGCCATTGGTTTTCACAATCTATATTGAGTTGCCATGTTACGGACCAACATAACAAGTATTTTTCCTGTGTGGTACCCTGCGCAGGTTCCATGATTTCTGATTTAAATGTTTTTGTATCTATGAAAACTAACTGATTCATGGACAGTTAATCTTTCAAAAAACTATATTTCAATGTACTAATGCTGGCTGAAACTCTATAAAATTTATATCAATCGACCCCAAGATACACATCCTTTTGGCACCCTAATAAAGTGAATTTCACAAAAATACTCCCCTGAAGGTGAAATTCGTACCCTAATCGCGTATCGCACGTAACGTGTTAAGGTACAAAAACTGATTCCGGTACCATTCCACAGTACATTCAGGCTGACAAACTCCTTCATATAACAAGCAATAAAGGTTTAAGAACAGACTTAAAAACCAAAAGGGCAAAAATCAACATGCTCAGCTACTCCAGCAAACGAATTTTTTTATGCAACTGAGGGAGGCAAATTCAACCGTGGATTAAAAAAGCTATTGGCAGCCATATTATGTGTTAATTTTACACACATTCAGTAAACAACCTCTGTCATTTACCAGAATGTCTAATGGCGAACACTGCATCAGTACAACGGAAACACTCACCCGACTCTGGTCTTTTGTTGAACTGTGTAACTAATTAGATAAATCCATTGTCGGTAGTGGATAAGGGGTAAGGTAACCGGAGCATCGCTAGGTCGCGTGTGGGGTTTAAGGTGAGAGTTGTACTGGCAGTGTCTCCCGCATACGCCTTGCCTGTGCAGCATTGTGCATCACACGGCATTGCTTCCTCAATGAATAACAGAATGAAGTAAAATTAGAACATTCTTGTTGGCTGGAATACAATGTTCATTCTAAGTGTGCTGCTCCATCTATTGAGAAATTCAACCACAAGAACATACTATCAATGAATTCCACACAAGTGCGTGTTATTTGACACACGCAAGCAAAACAACAAAACTAATCCCTACATTTTACTGGTTATTCCCGTTCCCCATCTATACTACAAGCGTTCAAACCAATGTATGCGCTTTGATTCCCACACATTGCGCATCCTTCATCATCAATTCACTGCCCAGGTGGCGCTCTGACGTCATCCGGACGGATTCCCACGGAAGGCACGGAACAGTTCTCACTTGGTTTTGCCTAGAAAAACGCACATCAATCCACTTATCACTTTTCTTCACTCTTTCGAAAACCGTATGCATGGAATAACATGCTTTGAGTAATTTCACATCAAAAGCCCTGCAGATGAGCACAATAGCTTTATTGTGTCATGTATTTTTGGTCCTTTCACTCCTACTATAAGCAAGGTAGGTTAAGAAAAAAGGGTACAAACAAACCCAAAATTGACACTTTTCACTCCAAAATACCCTTAGACTCACCAGTGGGATTGACGCAAACCATGTTGAACACCGGCATGGTGTAATAGTATAATGGCATAATGGTATAATTTTCCACCCAGTTGGATAATAACCCCTTGTTTCATTGTAATTACATGCAAAATCCAGCGTTGGTGCTGAGCCACTGCTACAAGGTGACTTAAAGCTGCACTTCGAACTGTTCAGCTGGCTAAAATTAAAAATGAAATAGGCGTTTTCACACTGTTTGGCAGCACCGGGATTCAATAACGTGTGAGCGTGGCATTGTTTTTAAGCAGCACTTCTGTAAAGAATTCAACATTGACAGATGAACAGAAGCGAAATGCTCCTTTCAAGACAATGTTGTGGGGAAATGTGTCGCCCATAAATTACGTTCGTAAATTATGGGCACCAAAGACAATTCTGATGGTCATGTTACAAACGCAATCCGGGGGCTGGTAGATCATATAATCACGGTGAGAAGCTTACAGTAAGTTCGTGTATCACGCTAGGAGCACGAGCGTAAAATAACAAATCCACGTAAAACCAACGAGCGTGAAACGACGTGTAGGTATAGATAATCGACAAGAATTAATAGCTACTATTACTAGTCTATGGTGTGAGTGTGAGCAAGCGCTGCCATCGTGTCTGGACTGCGCCTTTTTAATAAAAACGCGAAAAATCAATCGAATAAACTTACCTGCGTAATACCCAATGTAACACACGCTATTCAGCTGTACGAGTCGAGACCTGACTATGAGAATCAAAAGCTGCTGGCAGATGACGATTTTCTGAACAGTGTTGCTTTAAACATTAGATGTCGCTCACGTTGTTGCAAATTCAGTTGCAGCGTCAAAGACAATATCGACCAGGAATGCAAGCCAGTTCTTCACATGCGACCGAAGTGGTTTGTTGAGAGTCTCTCTGCAGACTTCCAGCCATTGTCAAGTTGGGTTTACTTTAAAGTTCCAAACAGTCATCGATATCGCAGGTAAACGATTGAGTGCCTATCTTAAGTGTGGTCTTTGCCATGTTTGCTTTTATTTGAAAGCCTTGTCCCGGATGATAAATACGACAAGCATGCCTGTTCTTTATGTCGTTTCATTATTGGACGAGGTAAACTCTGGTGCATCCATTCAAGTTTTCCTTTTTATTGGCTGCCTGCTGTTTTCACCAAATGTTTGATCTTTAATAAAGGGCAGCTGTAAAATATATGTAGTTTCCAATGGTCTTTATTGCACCTAATGAAATAGAGTCATAAGAGTGATGTAGTGCAGGTTACGTCACCAGTAGTGGTTTAGGGAGATCAGTAGCCTGCGATTAACTGAATAAAATGTAGAATTTGCTGCAAAATTAAAAGTGGCCGTGTCTGAGGTGGCAGTCAACATTGAAAAAGCTATCTTCATTAAACGGAACGTTAAGCGTTTTTGGTAAAAATAGTTTGAAAGTTAAATAAAACATCGACAAAAAATTGGCAGCTCAATAGTCTGCATAGGATGTTTGCAATTCTTTGAATACTTTCGTGATACCCCACCCCTACCCACTCTCCCTCCCTCTCACAAGTCCCCCCCACACACACACCCAGCACTCTCGCGGCATTATGCTCTGTGTTATTAATTCACGCTAATTTTAATATTAACACATTACTAATAATATGCATAATGACAGACAATAACACATTGTTTACCCAACTTCTTGGTTTGCCAAGGGAACGAATTTCTTCCGTGGCGAAACATTGGGATGATCTGCAAAAAAGTTTTAAAAGGGCTGTCCTGGATTACACGGCTATAGAGCTCTCCTTCGTTCCGGAGATAAGAAAGCACGTGACCTCGTTTTGGAAATCAGACACATTTTTCGAGTCTCTCATTGATGTCGGGAAGTTAAAGAACTTCACATCACACATCCTCGGATTTTTGTTCAGTCTATCAAACTTTCTCACGTCGGAGGTGTAGCCTACAACACAGTAGTAATACTCCGTTGTCATTGGAAGGACGTATAGAGTAATGCAACTGAGAAAAACTTGTAAAGAATCAGACAACAACAAGTCATGTGAAACTCCAATGGCAGGAAAACGAGGCAGCGAATGTAGGCCTACCCGACGGATGTTTAGGGCATTGCGAGATTCGAGTGTCGCTGTGTAATCCGGGAAGGCCCTGTTAAGTAGTCAGCGCTATTCACATTACACGTTTCACTGGTTCCTAGTCGACTCAAATCTCTTCCGGCTCATGAATCGTCGAAAAATGACGCCAAGTATCTGCAACGAGGGCTGATCCTCCCAACAAGGCCAGCCACCAATCACTTTAATTCTTAGCCTCTAATGCGCTTGTGTAATGCCAGGTTTTGTGAATACTCTAAAAAGGCAGGGAAACTAAAATCTCTCCTAAAATTCAGCACCAAGCGTAAACAATTTTTATTTCATATTTTTTAAACGGCGAATCCCTTTACATATTTTTAGTTGCATGACATCATTCATTGAAAATCCCGCCATAAGACTTTTTTCAGTATGCGGTCTTCCTAAAGTCATACTTAGTCTACATGTCGTCATGTTAATCGTCTTGTGTACTTAATTATTTTGTTTTGTTATTATATTGTTTTTAGTTATTCATTTATTTACTTTTTATTGGTGTATGCATCTACAGTGTATTTATTATTTAACTAATTTTTCAGGTATTAAACGTACTGTATAAGACGGACTGCGATGGAAATGTGTAACGACTTTTTCGTTTCATCCGCACATTGATTGTCATTTTCTAACCGAATTTCTTTTACTTGTGCTTTGATCTTATTTGTAGTTCCTTTTAGTTTATATCTATCAGCCTGTTTCCATCAGCGTTTATTCAGTGTTGTGTTACGTTTTATTGTGTAGCATTGTTTTATGTTTGAGGTCAATACATGTTAATAAACGAAAAATTATAAAGCAGACACACCGAACAATGTCCTGCGTGTATGCTGGCGACTGTTGATGCTCCCCAACTCCTAAGAGGACATAGTCTCGAACTCAGACACTATTAGCATTTGAGTATGGTGTCAACATATCAATTTGTCTCTTATTTCTCTCATATGAGATCATGGTTATTCAAATGTTTCTAATGTTGATTGCATGGTGTTGATTTTCGTTTAACCATTATGCGATACGAAAATAGAATGTACTGTTGTAATGTAACCGTAGACTTACGAGCAAGACTAGTGTGATCACTAGCTTTATCTGCAATGAACGGCGATATCTCGCGAAGATTAGCGTGGTCCTGCGCTTTCGAGAATTTCTTGCGTCTCCGGAACGCGGCAAAACAGATGAACAAATTATAGAGATGGACTGAGTGAAATATCCATGGCGAGTAGGCATGGTAATCATAACTTTTACCCGCAACTATAAACTCGGTTACTGCTCAAGCTGGTTGTAAAAGCATAATTTTTATGTTCAGCTGACTTGAACTTACCATTTGACCTCATCCTTGATTGACCAATCAAGAAACAGATGTCTGATATCTTCAGCACCAATAGAGTCTGTGTTCGAAACTACTTGCAAATACGGTACGTAAAAAGGGAGAGCGTTTCACAAACCACGGTTTCTTGCGAAAAACCTTGAAAGTTTCGCGAGTATGCTCTGAGGTTCATCAGCTTATTCTAACAAAATGTCGGCCACTGAAGTGATTGACAAGTGACAGGAGTGAGAGTGTTGAATAGTGAAATTAAATTAACTGTTTCATTTACATTTATTATTCCGTAAGTGCAAGCTGATCTCTTACAGAATACGGAACACAGCTTGAGTTTCCAAGTGTTTGGTCGGCTCCAAAATCAGCACGTTAAATTTGTTTTGAAGGTCTCGCGGCGTTTCTTACCGCACGGTTGCCCGCTTTCACTCAGATTAAGTGTTTTAATCAAATCGAGTATGTTAATCATGTTGACGCTGAGGAATAGTCGTACCAGTTGAACAACCAGTTTGCTTGATGATGAAGTGGAACTGACAGTGACAGCAACTATCTCAATAAATTTGCTATATCATCGACATCTTTGTGCGCAACAACTTTGCTTATCAGCTACCGCATACTGGAGGTGCGTTCCATAACACACATACTTGAATCATTAATGACTCGCTTTGAAGAGTCAATAGTCGTGCGCAAATTTCATATTCATCGGTGAAGAAATACAAACACGAAAACGACAGTGCAACATACTTGCAAATGTTAAAAATAGCAATTCAACTGCATATCATCATAAAAGCATTTTTATTCTAAGAACTTTATTCCTAGAAAGTAGCTATACTTTTAAAACACCATAACTTTCTAAGAAAACGGTTGAAACTCCGGGTTTTAAAACGTGCTTGGTGCTTTGCATGCTGTAAGCAGACGCAGCAACAATTTCGAAACCAAGCCGGAGGCCTCTTGTTCTTTGACAATCCTCGCTTCCAATTTCACTGTTTAGGGTTTTTTATTACATTTGTATTATGATGTCCGTATGAAAGGTGAAATATTAATGCGGTGAATGTCGTTGATTTCAAGCAAACAACAAATTGCCCGGATGTTATCTTATCTAAATGCACACAAGGTGTCACTTACATACCACATACGATAAGTAAGTTAAAAGAGAATGCCACCCGATTTAATTAGTCTTTTTTACCGTCTTAATCGGTCTATATCCACATCGCCTCTTATACGGTCGACTTCATCTTGCCGAGAGGTGTCGCGTCAACCCGGCAGTGAAGAAGGTGAGAAACGACGCAGCGACGTCAGTGGTTCGTCTGCAGAGTCAATTGCCGCTATATTGTGGTGCATCCATGGTTCCCGCTTGTCCGAGCCATGAAGCTGCGAAGAAAGCAGGTATATCGTTTTTTCGACTTCCTAGAGAGCCCAAAATGCTTAGGAAATGGCTCGGAAAGGTACACTGTTAATAGCAAGTATGAGGCCGTGAAACATCTCCATGTGTGTGGCCTGCTTACCAAAGAACTATCCATACGTTCCGTTGCCTATGCATGTTCACGGCCCCTCCAGTATTTCTTGATCAGTGTATTCCGGTTTGAACTGATAGTCTGTGAATCCTAACGATCCGACCCGTGAAGTCTTCGTCGGATGAGCTCTTGACTAACTTAAGTCGGGATTAAAGCCGGCGGGCGAGTTGCCATGTAGACTTTAGTATTCTGCGTTCTGTTTCAAAATGAATTATTCTCATCCTAAAATGATCCTAACCAATGCTTACATGAAATTGAAACAAAGTCTGTCTCATTAGATACAATTTGTAATGCCTTGGAGTGCTCGTGAGTGCAAATGTTTTGAGAAGACAGCAATGAATAAACCACTGCGTTACCGGGTTTTGATGCCGGCAACAAAGGTAATTGACCGGGCACAGAGGCCGTGTGAGCGCATGGGCGCACCCAAGGGGGGCTCGAACGAGCCCCCCAATTTGGCGAATTGGGCAAAAAGTTCCGTCTCAGAGAAACAAAAAGTCCGAGAAAACGAGACAAAGTCCACTTAAAAAGGCGCAGACGCACAGTTCACAGTTCTGAAGGTGGTACCTCGTTTTTTCTTTAGTCCTCCAGCTTTTTTGTTAGCAAAAGGTCCACTTCGTCAGAAATTTGAGCTCCCCCATACTAAAGGCTGGGAGCGCGCATCAAATTGTATTCGATAGAAAATTGTCGACGGGGTTGGAAGTTGCCATCCTCATACTAGTTGACGAAAGGTACTAATGGCGGCGTTCTTTCCTCTACACGCCGTGCAGACTCGCACAAAACAAAAGTTTTTTACTCACACTTCATGATTCCCGTTCGTATCGGACTGTGACGTGCAATTCAGCTGTGTTCGACTTTTAGCAAGTCGGCTCCTTATAACATCGCTTAAATAAAACCGTTTAAAATTAAAGAATGGTCATTTATCGGTTATTTGTGATATACATTTACCTTTTAGCATCATACGGCTGTAGACTCTGAATTGTTGAATGCCTAGCAAGTACTTACGTGAGATGGGGGTAAACAAGTCATTTACGTATCAAATGTAGAATGTGTGTTCTGAAGAAAGAACTTAAGTTAAGATTCTATTTGTTTTTCCCATCTTAGTTGATATTTGTTGAACGCACTTATTCGAAGTCAGGCTGTCACCGAAGTGTATTCGGAGAAGTTTGAAGGCAGTAACATAGGTTATTGACTTCTTGAAACTGCCTATTTTATAATGTACTTCTGAGGATGAAAGAAAAGAACATAGAAGTCTTTAAGGCTGGTTTGTTGACTACAAACCAGTCAGTCAGAAGTACGCATTCTGCATTGCGAAATGCTGAGTAATTGACATTATGTTTCTTGTGTCTATGCTCAGCTGTGTTGTAAGAAAAGTGACGTCAACCTACACAAAAGCATCCAGATTGGTAGAGAAGTCTGTAGCAAGAACAGTAGTGGGTCCATGCAGGATTGAGACTTGTGACGCACCTGTTGTGATTCAAAGGAGGGAGGAGTTTTAATTATCGCAACAACTTTACAGCTGCCTGTTATGAAGATAACTTGTGAACCATTTTAACTGAGTATCAACTATTCTACAACGAAGTAGTTTGTGAGACAAAATGCCACAGTCTAAGGCGTGAAAGGCTTTTGAAATATCAATAAGTACAGTGAATTGGTATACTTTCAATAATTTCATTCAAGTGCAACTAGCTTAATCGAAAATTTACGAAAACCATATTGATATTCGTAAAGAGCGTTGTTGGCTTGTAGAAAGGATTAAAGTTGATTGCGTACAACTTTTTCAAATATCTTAGGTAAGCAATAAAATGAATACATGTGCAGATGTATATTTGCACATCTATAAATTCACATTTACACGAAGAAATATACGTAAGTAAGCACCCGGGTGCATTTACGTTTACTCGACAAAAATGTATACCATACATAAATACACTCGAGTGTAAACAACATCGTATGAACGGCATTTTGCCCTTTTCAAGCCACGCATTGGACCGTGTATTTGCCATTGTAGGCTGCGTGAAAAGATCACGTGAGATGCTAGGCTTTGAATTCTCAACTACGCGACTACAAACACGCTTTCCGTCACACATAAAAACAACGCTTTATTTAGACATCTTACATCGCCAGGACTTTGAGTGACGGCTTAAGTGACCAATCAGAATTTAGCATTTTTGACACACCTTTGTTTCCAAGCCGCCATTTTACCCGACAAACAACACCTTGCCGGATAAAATTATTGTTTGTTTGTCGACGTTTCGCAAGGGGGCGGAGCTTGCGATAGGTCAAATCGGCCTATCGCAAGCTCCGCCCCCTTGCGAAAAGACGATTTCTAGACTTGTAAATAACTGGCAGTTCGTTATTGCTTGAGATTAAGCTCTACAAGTTGTCTCGTCACGTCAAGCATGGTCTCGTGCAATAACACGTCATTGTCAGTTCTTTGCAAGACGAAAAATCACTTCTGATCTGATTATGGAACAAGCTGCGACCAATTTTATAGCGTTAAGTGGTTTTCATTTTAAGTTTGATTCTTCCACGGAACCTGGGTTTAGAGGTATATTTCTCACGGTAGTTCTGACGCAGGTGTTGTAACAACAATTACTGGCAGTGTAGGCGGCCATCATTCGATACGAAGTTAGAGGTCTGCTTTATCAAGGCAGATAAGTAATCTCACGCGAACAATTCCTTCCTACACATCTACTGATGTTAGTTACCATAGCATTTTTAATCGTTTGATCTTAACTCATTGCTCTCTCTCCAGCTTGTGACTAATGGCGCATGCAAACGTTGCATGTAGCAGTGATGCTCTCTCACCCAAATGACAGTTTGGCTTAAGATTTCAGAAACTGCAAATCTATTGATTTTTGCAGAGTATGGTGTGAGAGTATGAAGCTGTGTTTCGGAGACAATTTAAAAAGCACATTGACCAGACTTGATTAAGGACATGCAGTTTGATATCATCAGTACACATGTGTAAGACATAAAAAAATATTTTTCTAATCAGGTATCGTTCTCATTTCGAGAGCAGTTCAATTGGTAACATTGCCAACAGTGTTCGTGATGTTCTTCGGCGGTAATGTGAAAATAATGCACGTTTGCGTTCGCACTTGTGAAAGACATACAGGGCTTCTGGTGGTAATCGAGCGCACTCTTTTATTTGCCTCCAGAGGCGCTGGGGGGGGTTTCCTATGTTTGAACTAATAAATGTTTAACTTATTATATACAACACAGAAGTCTTCCACGCAACACGACCGCAGGAATATGGTGCACGCCTTCATTCCAGTCCTATGAAAATGTGAAATTCTTCGGGTTCAAGGATCAACGAGATTTCTTTCAACTTTCATAGAGTACACGATGTCAACAGCTTTTTTGTGGTAGATTGACTACTAGTAGAAGTCTATGCAAACGATATGGTATTGAGGTCGACTAACTAGGCACCTAACGTGCGTATGTTTATGTAGGACATTATCAACAAGACCGTGAATTTAGACAATTATCTAAAACAATATAGATATTACATCTTTAAAAGTACATCATTGAAAGTAAATAGCCTGTGCACTTTTAACTTTTTACCGATGTGTCATTAATTGGGTCAGGTGACAATGGATTTTTAGTACAAGTTAGTAAAACTAACTTATAGCAAAACTACGGGATCACAAACAACACTAGATTGCAAAATATCCCAAAATGCTGTTACGTCATTTCGTTTCCGTTCGATGCAACCTACTATTATTGATAGCCCCCCCCCCCATCAGTGCAAAAACAGCCGCAGTGCTTTAAAAGCAATTTCTAAGGGTGAACTGAGAGTGCATAAAGCATACAGTATGAGAAAGTTTCGTCTGAATCAGATCAGCCAGTTCTGAGATCTGATACTCCGAAGTTAGCCAGAGTCTGGACATTTTTAGGATCCTGAATAACCTTAATGTTATCTGTTTTAATGACAAATAGAAGCTCATGTTTTATTTCCAGGCACGCGTGAGCGCAGTTCAGTGTTTCCGCGTACATATACGCTTGAATACACATGCGTCTAAAATTGACTTTGAACAGTGCATTATAACTGTCAGCGCGCATGGCCGGGCAAACGTTCAATCGAAAATTTCAGGAATAGTTCCACTCAAGACGTCCGCTCAAATAAATGAAGCGCCATTTCATTAAGCAAAACATTCAATGCTTTATCGCGTGCTTCAAATCTTTATTGCAATAGTTTGTCTTTTACATGCCGACTTTCGAGCTGAATCCGGTAGTTTCATATTTAGCTGCCGTGCGGTGGATGTACAATGCATCAAGACTCCTACGCGCAATAACCATGGTGATGCCACCTCCTTACACACCCACCCATTGTCAACTGAGTCCAGTCCGACGTCTGTACTAAGTCTGTTCGGCGTCATTTAAGGTCCGTCTAGTAGGCACAAAATTCTGCACACCCCTCAATGGCTACGTGTCCAACTATCAAGAATATAAACAAGTTATCTGTATATTCAGCTATGTCAATTTGTGTCTGGGAAAATTTTTGAAGTTCATCAATATTATTTATTTAATAGATTTAGGACTGCATTAATTTAACTGCAATTACGATAATCATCAAATACTGAATTGCGCGGGAAATTTGTCACGTAATCTCCCATTGCGTCACAAGAAGACAATGCGGTAGTCGTCGTGCAGAACCGCGTTGTTTGATGACGTATCAGTCGGAATGCGTTCAACTGAAGTCTGTCGATAGGGTCTGACTTCTCATTCTTCACACCTGTTCTAGAACTCTTCCAGTGAAGGAATGGTTACGTGGACTCATCAACACATCGCGGGCAGGTTTATCCAGAAGGTTCTCATTCATACAGCTCAACTGCGATCTGTTCCAAGCGAGCCTGATTTAAAACAACACCGCGTGCGAGTATATAAAATCATTTAAAAAATCAAACGATTAGTGCTTGGGATATTTATAATGCAATTTTTCTCAGTAGATTTTATTCACTGAATTCCTATATAGGGAAGAGTTTGCAAGGGTAGCACTTTATGGGTACTTGCTGTCCTAGTCGGCGGACGTATGCGCTTGTTCAGTGCTGTCTACTACATTCCAGTCATTTCCTGATCCTTTGACGCAGTAAAAATCCAATTTCAGTTTGCTTCCGTTCGCAACCAAGCACAGTTGTTTAACACATTGTCATCAGAATAAGTTAAATGAGCATTGGTGTTGTTTTAGACATAAATTTTCTTGGGCGAATGTTTTCTTTGTTGTTAAGCCGGCGCCGCGAATAAGTTCAAATTCCTGCAACAATAAAATGGCGACATGGTCTATTAACCGTTGTGAACTTGAATTAATTGTATTTGTGTATAAAGCAAAGGGCCTTAATGGTAACTCATACACTTGACTGTATCACCATTTGGCGAGTCTCCCAGAACGTTGCCACTTGCTCTAAAGCTCAGCTATGTGCCTCGTATGTCAGTAGCTTATGAATCTATTTTGTCCCAACAGAGGTCTCTCCGAGCTACAGCTCAAGGTCAATGGCTATAACGACTGGTGGACGGCCTCGGTCGTCTACTCGTCGTTATACAGTAGTCAGTGGCCTATGAGCTGTTGATTACTTTTACCTGGCATCTTTATTATGACGTTTTCGCCTTATTAACATGCGTACTTTTCAAACGTAAAAACTTCCCGAGCTTACAGTTGCACATTTTCGTGTAATTTGACAATAAATTTGTTAAAAAAATGACAAAATATTGAAATTCAGAGTTCGTGTACCAATCATTACCATTGGCCAAACATAGGTCTCAGGCCTTTCATCAACCACATTTAAACAGTGCTGGTTAAACTAAACCAATCAAACGAGCAAAATGGTGAAAATAAAATTTTAAAAACTCACATCGCCACCAGTACAAAACTACTTTAATTACAAATGCCGGAGTCATTTTGAAGTTTGTACTTGGCTTTCACAAGTTGTTTCAACTGAATGAGTGCGGAAGGGGTGGTGATATGACGTAGCAAATGTACGATGACGTAGGAAATGTACGATGACGTAGGAAATGTGAAGGAAAAGGAAAAAGTGGGACAAACGCGATTACTTTTCGTTGACGTTTACCAGGGATACTCACCCCACTGAAATCACAATCAGGACACACCTCTGGACACAAAAAGGTGACAATTTAACAGATTCAAATTCGTGAAAATCTAGTCCTTTGTCAGCCAACAATTTCCTCATCTCCCAATGTCATTTGCAATCAACAGCAACATTTTTGAAACAATTTAGGTCATGCGTGTGAAATGCAGAACACAACTTTGTGCTATTCTAAAAAAAGTTAAAATTGAAAATTGATGAACATTTATCAAATTATTGGAGTTTTAATTCGTACCCCTCAATCACTAATTTTTGGTCAGTTGCAAAGTATTCCAATATTTCATCAGTGTGCAATGGTGTAATGCAATTTGCTTGAAACGTTGACTTTTTGTAAAGTTAATGAAATATTGGCAGCTTCTATTTATTCATAAAAGTAACGTTTTTATGACGAAATGTGTGTTCAGTGATATTTTTCCTGAAAGTTATCTTGGTAACGATTTGCGTTTTTTTAAAGAGTCTTGATGAAACGTACACCAACAAGTCTCCGCCTGTGGTTTGATAAGGGTTGATGCAGCTGCATTAAATATCGTTGATCATACTCATCTTACCCGCTGTAGATGTCACATCTAGAACCAAATTAAATTGTATTACTTTAGGCACATGCTGATATAAATTCCCATTTATAACTATGTGTACTAAATTGATTGGGAGTGTTGCGGAAAACAATAGAATTGTCAAATGTGAAGTTGTTTCTCCTCGCTGGTGTGCCAGTTCAATCAGTTCTTTGTGTTATTCAGATTTCAGTCTTTTAAAAAATATTATTTTTTATAACTTAGACCAAAAACATTTACGTACATATAGGTGTGATTTCACAGCTCCGTACAATTTAAGGATATTCTTAAACCAGTACAAAACGAACTTTGAAACGTATCGTCAAACGAAATTCTTTCAACATGACATAGGTTTTTAAATAAACGGCACCCAATGAACATTGTTTGAAATTTTAGGTTACATTGACTGATTTTAATCAAAGAGGCTGGATACAATACAAGTACGAATACCACAGTTACGCCCCCTAGTGGCAATTTAGTTGTGACACCAATCTTCATCCCTACGCAGCCTCGTCTCCAAACCTCAAGATGGCGCTGATCGGTTTAGCCATTTGAGGCTTGGTTTTGCTACACTCGAATCGCGCTGTATTTACCCGCAATGCGGTAAACATCCTCCAGACACACTTGCTGCCTTGTTTTCGTGCCACTGGAGTTTCACATGTCACTTGTTGTTGTCTGATTCTTTACAAGTTTTTCTGAGTTGTATTACTCCATTCGTCCTTTCAAAGCCAACGAAGTCATTTCACTGCTGTGCTGTGGGCTTCAACTCCAACGTGAAAAAGTTTGATAATCTGGACAAATACCCGAGGATGCGTGATCTGAAATTCTTTGCCTTCGCGACATCAATGAGAGACACGAAAATGTGCCTGATTTCCAAAACTAGGTCACGCACTTTCTCTCGCCGTGTAATCCCATATTTTTACGGAAATGCTGGAATATCACGAGTAATATAACTTTGAAATTTTAAGTAGTAAAACACAAAAGTAAAAAATGGTATGTTGTAGCAATTTAGGTCTAAATTAAGGCAAAAATGATGTATTTTGATTCGAAAACAGATTAATTTCTACGATACTATTAATAGAATGAATTGAAAATAAGTACGGGAATAACCTTTATTTCAAACAATAACCAAAACAATGCCTTCTGCTTCATGAATGGCAGCAACAACGTCTGTGAAAATAATTAAAATCTGCCTTTATTTTAATGACGTCAAGGCAGTGGCCAATCATTGTGCAGAGGGTAATTCCCATAACCAAGCCTCAAATGGCTAAGCCTTTCAGCGCCATCTTGGGGCTTGGTGACGAGACCGACCCCTGTGTTGGTGGTCACGGGATTTCGGATTACAGTGTCGCATTAGGGACAGTTTTCAGCAAGTATTATTTGGTGAAATTTTGCTATATCTAGTGAGGGTGTTTGAAACACTGGCAATTAGCAGCTTCGCAATCACCAGGTGGCGAGACCGTCTCGTCCACAACGCGGCTCACCCAGCAGCACTGCCAAACCACATGTCGTGGAAATTGCCTGACATTTCGTGAGTCCGAAAATAGCTTGTCAAAGGTACAATTTACGAGAAAAGGAAGCAGGTGAAGTTATCAAAAACAGGAGTGGTCCGGCATTGGCATTGCTTTATTTTTTCGTCTAGAAATACTGCATCTGGTTGCATGGGGAGATAATCTGACCAGATATCACTAAGATAATGGCGCTAGTGGTGGTTTGCGAAGTAAACTAACAATTTTGTGATTCTGCCGTACCAAGTGGACGGAATCATATCAACGCGTGATCCTGTAAGATCGTTTCCAGACAGCCGTACGGGGAAGGTTGGTATTAGCGGCTACCACGTTGTACGTTTTGATATTTTCTATGGGCTGAATTATGTCAAAAGACGGTCTAAGAAAAGACCCGACGTGTAGAATCACTTTCGCGGCTTTCGGCATTAGCCAGAGATTTCTACGAGCCATAGGAAAGGCATTCTCAACACAGAACATAAATGCGAACTAGTATCGGTTGACATTGCGCATGCTATGATCACCTTTGTGAATTATTGCATCAAACTCGCTTACGGAATGCCAATTTCATCCTCCATTAGAAGCTAGCGATCTGAAACAGTAACAAAAATTGAGCTAAATGAATCTAAATGTTGTTGATCAGTCTATGATCCACTTAAGTCCATAATCTGTGTTGGGTTTAAACATAATAATCTATCTTAACCATTGCTTTGTGTTCTTATAATTGGCACGTGATTCTAACACTTCCTAAGACAGACATCTTTTCTATTTTATCAATCCAACAGAAAGGTTATGTAAATATTCCCGGGTGTAAAAGTTTTATAGTAATAATTTCTCCCCCCTAAAGACAGATTCGTCTCTGAATTACTTCACTGTTCACTGTCTTGCATTATTTGCTGCGTAATTTGCTGTTCGAATGATTTCATAACATTCCACTTTTCGAACCTTTCTTTTCGTTCTTCAGCTATTACCTTCGAGACTGCGGCATGACTCTTACTGTACGTCTTATGTCAAGTCGCCTGGGAAAGCACACNTATGTCAAGTCGCCTGTGAAAGCACACGTCGTGAACTTAGTTTTTTAAAATCGTCGGAACCTCGGTCACAATACTGGCGGTTACGTGAATTTGAGCGATCACGCTCGCCCCGGGAGACTACTGTCTGTACTAAATTGATTAAGAATTAACCCTCTGAGAGAATCATAAATAATGTGTAATTTTTTAACCTTTGGCAACTAAAATGAAGCACAATCTTAGTAAAGCGAATGACGGCTCATATCTTCATCCAATTAGAAAGTTTAGAGTGCGTTTATGATTTACATAACTCTTCCTTTCTTTATTTCGACCAGTTTAACACCGAAAGAGTGACGTCATGAACACAGGAACATTACGTAAATCAAAGTCCTCCATACGTTTGCGTTTTATTGGCAATTCAAAATGGCGGAGTTCAATTTTGCTCACCTACATGGAGCGGGTACTTAGGTGGTGCACCACGAGAAATTCAAAAATGATTTTTAGAATTCTGCATTAAATTATGGTTATTCGATGACACGCACGTGCTAGAGGATCTTCATTTGGCTAACCAATTTCAGGGGCGGATCCAGGATTTTGAGTTGGGAGGCAGGACAGAGTAATAGCCAGGATTTTGCCCGTCAGACATTCGCAACCCCGAACTGCCAAATGGAATCTGAGAGAATTTTAGGGGAGCATGGCTCCCTTCCCCCACCCCCACCCCCCACCCGCCTAAATCCGCCACTGAATCTATTTAAAGAATAGAACTTGAATTGAAACGGAAAGAGTGTCTTGAATTGTCAATGTTTGCGTACATATAAAGTTGAGTGTCGCCAAAGTATTCGGTGGCCATCATGAATTTTACAGATTCTACTATAAATTACTCGATGGGAAAACTTGTGTTGCTTACATAAATTAACATGATATATTAGAATGTGTGTTTTCAAGGGCCTTAGTTGTAAACAAGTTTTAATTTCTATGAAGTAAATGACGCACACATCACTAAATAATTAACTTTATGTAATCTCGTAGCATTTATTTACCCTTGTTCCACATTAAAAAAGTTCAGATGGCGCTTAAGTCAACAGTCCTCAACATTTTAATGTACATATCCTTCCGTGGTTTCAGCCATGTTTGTTCCTAACGGACTTAATTGCTGGTCACTGAAGTTCTCGGGATCTATATGTGTGTCAGCGTGTTTACGTTAACTGAATGTCTTGAAGCAGGAACAAATGGGATATTAAAACATTTGTGATAAATGTGTGTTGTGTTTTCTATCGTGCCGTCAAATCCATCATCGTGATATTTTTCCTGGGGCAATTTCCGTTCAACACATCATCAATTAACATTTCGTGACGAAATTTTTATGGATTTTAATCTGAGATTTTCTGATTGGTGAGAAATTGATCAGAGCAAAAGCGACGGAATTTGACCATTTGAAATGACGTATTTGGACACAATATTGTTTACTTCAGATCGAAAGCACGATTTTTAATGAGCTCTCAAAAACAACGGTTTTTGTTCTGATCAAAGCAAATCATTTCAACAAGTTTGACCTTGACCCCGGTAATAATCCCAAAAGTGCGTTTGTGGCCATAAAACCGACTGTGTCCCATTATGACAGATGTCTGAAATTCTATGAAATCGATGTTCGTGAGTACGAAATGAAACTCGCGCAGTTTTGTGCTTTTCATTTCTTTTTTAATTTTAAAGAGCGTCAAGTGACGGCTTTTGACTTTACTGTAGATCACATAGTTTCGGCCATTTGTTAGGACATTGTTAGAAATGTCATTTCCAGAACCAACCAGTTTGTCTTCTAGCAACTGAAATCCATTTATATCTTATTCAAATACCTACTTTTGGGTCAGTTTCTTTTTAACTACGTTTTTAAAACTTTTTAATTTGTGACGTTTTTGATGATCAAATAAATGTTATGGGTAGGTCAAAACCAAAACATGTTCTGGTTTGTGATACGGTGATACGGTATTTTTCGGTTGAGTGTGGATTTTTCCAAAACGTTATCCGATATGAGCTGAAGTGCTGCGATATTTTATTATTACCAGCTTCAGCGGCCCAGTGACGCAACTGGCCTTTACTCCGGTAGACCGTTTCTGGCAAAGACGATGCCGCCTGGTGCTTTTTATCTTTAACAATGAGAGGCAGATTTCATAGTGAGTCGGGTCCAAACCAGTATCAGGCGTGTGTTCCGTAGTCTTCGCGAGATATCACCGTGTATTACAAGCGAGATTCTTACGTCTACGGCATTCAGTGCAGTTCTGCTATTTTCTTTGGCTTCGAGCGAGACTTTATCACAATGCTCGTTCTTTCAGAAAACATCTAAAAAACCATAGCATTTAAATCTACAACAGTCGATATCTCGCAAAGTCATCCCTGTTTTTACGTTTTCGCGTGGTTCTCGCGCCTGACGGATCGTAGCCTGCGTCTGGTATCAGGTGATGCTAGGTGTGAAAAAATAAGAGTGATCCTGACCCATTTCAGCAAGCATTTTTCTTTTTTAAAGTATCCCAGGTGCCTCAGAAAGTAAGCCACTTTTGACAAGTAATTTCTCATCAATTTTTTCAAATTTTCCACAATGTATCTTCAGGGTGTCTTCAACAAGTCTACAAAGTATCCTAGAGAAATATAAAAATTTTTGGACGTACTGCGAAATTCAAAACAGCGGGGTCAAAATGCAATATCACTGTGATTTTCATCGTGTTCATGCTGTGTTGGCATATGTCAGTCAATAAAATTGCCTGCCTAGGTCTACTGTTTTTTCATTGTCAGATCTGTATCCAAATCAGTTCTGTCCAATATCCCGGTTTGTAAGGATGCCTTTGAGTGAAAGTGATAAATGTACATTTAAAACCTGTTTCAAGGAGTAAGGGTGGATAAGAGAAGAATCGTAAGGGAGTCCCCAGGAAAAGGATGTAGTCGTGCGACTGTTGCTAAAATACGCAACACATGGTCTGTTGCATGTAAAAGTGGCAGTGGGGGACCCAAAACTGCATGTTTGAAAGAAAACGAGGATCGTGTTGAAGAACTGATTTAATCCTCGGAGGACAATCCGGGGAATCACAAATCTCTGAGAGAAGTGGCGAGGGATTTACAAGTGAGCATGTCTTCTGTGCAGAGAATGGCAAAAAACAGGAGTTAAAACCCTTCAAGAGAATGTGGGTGTCGCGGAGAGATCAAACTGTTAAAAGGAAAAGGAAAACTCGACGCCGCTACTTGCATGACGGCTATTCAGCTACTGATGTGGAAATAATTATTTTATCATTTCACTAAAACTACCGTGTTTATGGGAAACAAAAACGACTTTATCATGGGACTTCCAGATTTTACAAAAAAGTAATGGTTTCCTCTGGAGTATCTTGGGAAGGATAAACAAATATTCATTTTATTGACACTCATAGAGCCAAACTTACCAGTCATCGCTACATGCAGTTATTGGATGAAAATGTTCTCACAGATTGCAGGCGACTTTACCCTGGAAACAATTACCTGTTTCAGCAAGATGGGACTCCTTGACAGACGAGCAAGGTAACCCAGGCTCATCTGGAGGAGGACACAACTTAACTAATCAAAAGGAAGAGTGGCCACCGCTCAGTCGTGACTGCAATCCAATGGACAGCGCCATATGGGACTCTCTGAAGGAGAAAGTTTACCGGGAAATGAGAGGTAAATTCACTGAGCACGAGTTAAAAGACAGGATAATTATGTCATGGGAGGAAATCTCGATGGAAGAAACACAGAAAAGTATTTCTGGTTGGAACAAACGGATCCGTTAAGTCGTGGAGGAGGATGGAGGCCACATTGAATATAGACTGAAATAAGTGGGCTTCCCTTTGATAGTTTATTTCTTGGCCTGGTGTATTTAATTTGACAGTACTCGCACAATTGGACATAAATCTCTTTGATATTTTGTATATTTGTTGATGATAGCCTTTGGCTCATGTGTAAGAAATTTCAAAAAATTGGTTCATACGTTGCTGAAAAATCACTTGTCAAAAAGTGGATCATTTTGGACAACCAAAAAATACCACATCACCGCATCAATTTTCAAAAAGCGCAGGCAGTTATCTATTACAATCTTCTCTTTGGCCTAATAAGACAACTTGAACGTTCGCTGCCCGTTGTGACGTGAAATCGCATGTTTTATCCAATTTGATACCGATAATTATCTTGATTTATTGTAAATGTTTCCTTGTTTTACTAAAGGCCAAATGGCTTTGCTACGAAGTTTCGTTGTGATTAGCACGGCTGCGAGCGTGGCGTTGAACACGTACACTTTTTGTCAGAATTGGAATCCGCCTGCAGACTAGCCGATCCAAGGTGTCGCAGAGGGTTATATGACACACAAGGTGCCACCATAATTTCTGGAGGACAAACGTTCGAGGCAACAAAAAGATAAAGCGGTTTCGTTTTTCTTTCTGTTTGTATGGTTACGCATGGGTAACACGTCCCCTGAATCCACATATACTAAAAACTGGTGTTAACTTGCCGACTATCGAAGCTTCCATAATAAGTAAGCGTCTGTCTTCTATATCCGTTTGTGTTGTCAATTTTCACTTCTTTTTTGGTATTGATGTCATCAGTCAGTCTCACATTTCGAGTCACTTCATTGTAAATGAGAGGTAGGGTGAGCTTTTGATCCTAATTTTTATTTACCATTTTATGAAGTTTGACGGGATAGTCCGGAACTATGCTTTTAAATTGCACTTTTTCTAATTAACCAATGTCTTCACTACGAGATTGAGATTGATGTTCACGGACACTTGGAACCGCTTACACTAACTAATTGAGAATTTTTTGAAATAATTGAAACTCGAAACTCTTGTGGATTTCTAGTTGGCTAATCTATGTTGCTATTTCAAAGATTCTTTAGTTGATTACGGACACTTATTTTTGTTCGTAAACCACTTCCTTGAAAAGTTGCGATGAACCTAATGCAGTTACGAAACAGATTTAGCGGTTATTAGGGCCCCTCTGTGGGCTTGACATCAACCAGAGACTAATAAACCGTTTAATTATTTCTTAATAGTCAGTTCACAGTCCAACTTATTCTACGTAGAGTTCTAGTATTCAGAATTTTAACACTCGGTGAAATTTAAAAACGAATGATCCGTGAACCTGTCGAACTAAAGCATTACTTCGCTGTTGTCCAATTCTTAGTTCCAGTATTTACTACAAGTGTTTGGTGGCTCGCTGTCAAGTTCAGTTCAACACCTCCACGTAATGAAAATTTATTTTTATTTCCTAATTATGACCGCAGCAGTCTGCACGTTGACACATCAAGCCGTCGAGCTGCTGTAAACAGTATGCACAAATACCTCGAACTGCCACTGGCCAGCGTTCATTGCGTACAAATCAAGACAAAGGAGTTGAAATAGACATGTAATCAATCGAATTACAAATTGTTTGAAATTGCCCAGTTCACGCGTTCTTACACACTTGTTTCGCAAATGGATGTGTAGTAACAACTTGTCACATTTATTATTCGTTCCGACGTCACTCAGGTTGAGACGTGAATGTTGTGCTAGTTGCGTGTAAGGTCGAGGCGTTACCCAATGCGGTAAGTCAAAACCCAACATCATTCATATGTACGGTTTCTTCAAGTCGATCCGTCATTCCTCTTTGATTGCAGCACGCAAGTAAGGTTAACATTGATTTAGATTCAAACTAGTATCACCGCAGAAATGGGATATCGGATTAGCATGGAGCTTCCTGATTTTGTGCTTTTGGCGTTGTTCACCGAAACGCTTTTGAGATGTGTTTTTAAGTTTCTCACTTTACGCATGAGGGGTTATCAAAAATAGGAGTTTCGCGATTTTATGGAAAAATTCAAAAGTTGCTCAAGACGAACACAAAATGATAATTTGGAAAACTTTAACAGGTTGTTTGATATTTCGAACACTTGGCGTAGATGAAATGAATTTTTAGCTTGTCACTGATACCGTTGTTTTGCTATGAACGTACCTTCCTTTTTGCTAATTTTTACTAAAAAGACGTGGTCACGTGACCCACTTAATGGCAGATTGGTATAAACCCCATACTCAAATTCGTATGGTTTCCTACTTTCAGAAAATATATTCTTTTTCTGAGTTAAAATAACAGTTACGGGGTATACAAATTCAGTACAGGACTGTTAACTGAAATGGACTGCCCAGTGCACTGCAACATCAAATCCTGCGGCGTCATCCGATGGTCATGTCTCACGAGTCAGTGATCAGAGAATTTGATCTGCATGAGCGCACGACGACTTGTTTCTGGTCCATCGGATTCAGTTTGTGTGTTTCCTGATACATGGCGCACCATTTTTGTTTCTAATGTTTACGGTTCTATACAGGATTTTGTGTTGCCGCCACTGTATTTAGTGGTCTGGTCATAGTGTTGTTTCCACACCGTGAAATCAGACAGCTGAATATTGCCACTGCGGTACCAAATTAGTGGCGTAAATCCATTTGTTCCACTTAGCTGCAAGTTCGTGTCCTAAACACAAATTTTCTTAGACAAAATTTACTCGTGGCCTGTTTCATGAAACATTCTCATCTCAACTTAGAAAGAAATCGGCCTAACCTCAGACTAGTCTGTCTCACCTATGTTTCATGAAATTTCTAAGATCAAAATAAAGACAGAAGTCCAGTCGACTTGAGTTAACACCGACCGAAAATTTAGCCTGCTAAGGATTTTTTTGTGTAAATTGACAACAGTTTACAACAACCATCAGTGTAAACTGTTGATGAAAAAGGTTTGTTAATATAGTTCTCATTTTTACAATCTAATGGTCCCAGACAGAGTCAAATTGAAGATGGACTGCTTTCGATTCGAGAACAAGCACCACAGAGACAAAATGCAGAGCGACTTAGCTGCACATTTTTAGTGAAATTGTTAACCTGGGCCTTCTTCTTAAATATACGAGATCTCAGTTGCTTCCAAACTGTCATAAACAAATCCTCAACTAGAGTTTCAAGACCAAATATTATTGGAACCTGATTTCGCACATCACCTCGCCTAGATTTGTGAATTCGCAACTGGTGGCGAAAGCGTAGTTACTATCCCCAAGGTGTGTACATAGAATAAGAGAGTTCACTTTGTCATCTTGCCATTCACCGCAATGGTTAGCGGTAGAAAAACTAGCCCCCCGAACGGCGAATAAGCACCACTAATTTTACGGCGCACTCCGAACCATGTAAACATTAACAAATTCATAATTAAATGACGTTCGACGTGCAATAAAATTATTGTGTGGTTGAAAATGGTTAAAATACGTAAACTAACATCCACTTATAATAGAATGAGAATGTGTGTTTTAATCAATATATTTTAAGTGTTTTTTCTTTCATTCTCTTGAAGCTCCCTCCAAAAGCCATCATGGTTTTGTTTCATGTTTGAATTCTTAATAAGGCAAATTACCTTTCCTTATAACATTTCATACCTCCATGGACTACATAATTTTAGTGATTGCTCCTGGTAGTTCAGGAGGAGTTGCTCCCAGGTGCCAGCAAAGGGATACAAATGAATGAGTGCGAACCATCTTCGGTCTTAACGTAGACAATTTTTCTATCTTACATCTTTTAAGAAAAAAATATTTAATTCAAAAGTAAAGGGTGTAATTAACTATTTTTTCATGAAACCGGCCCCAGGCGTGCGTTCCACCACAGGCAAAGCTTGTATCGCGTAGGGGTCTACGAGATGCCCCTCACCTGCATTACAAGCTGATAGCACGTTCTTACTGGATAGTCTTCTATTTAATTTACAATTTGAATTTCTATGCTGGCTCTCTGGTCGATTATGCAGATTAATTGGACGTGTTGTATTGGAATTGTGTAACTTTGTTTTCTTACATCCAGTTAGTTGATTAGTAGTCCTAAAACATCCCCATCCACAAAATCTTGGCTTTCTGCAGCGGTGTGGCGTTGCAATCAAATTAACATAAACATCTCAGTTTCGGAATGTTTGTGTGCAGTTTTGAAAGTCGGTCCCGTTAAAAGTTGATGAAAAAACCTAATCGATTAGTCTCTCAACAACGCGTAATTCCTGTTGTTGACAGGCGGTCAATAAGTTCATTGTCAGTACTCTGTCGTTTCGGAGAACAATTTCCGTCCGCGACATGTCAATTCAGCTGCTGCGGAGTATTGCCCGAAACCATCATCATGACGTCATCGCATTCGGTTATGATCGGTCTCTTTCGTAGTGAGCACGGTCATATCAAATGCTTCTCGCGTGTGTTTCACCTCTGACGATATGTTTTTGACCCCGTTCATGAGCGCATATAATATAAACGTGTTGATCAATAAGACAGATGACAGTTGCTGTTTAATTATCTAGAGTGATAATTGTTTAAAGAAGCATCGTGGATTAACGGAATTGCTAGTGAAACCAACCGCCTTTACAAAGGGAAAGTTTATGGTTTTCTCCACGGCTCGTTAAAGTCTACTAATGTAAGTAACATGCATGCGGTGGATATTCAGGGGTATGTGCGGCAGCGAGGTGAGGATGTTTTTGGCAAAGGTTACTCATTAAAACAGATTTAGAAAAAAAAATAAGATCAAGTATGAGAACTTGTTATTTTGCACGGTGACGTCGGGTCGATAGCGGACAGGTTGTCTACTTAGGTCATCGGTTGTTTACTTACTGCCAAACTAATTAGTTTGATTGTTTCTATCGTATCCGTTTTATTGGCCTTTGAGAATCATTTAAAACCCATGAGGCGAAACTTAAAACTGTTTATATTTGTTTTTCTGTATAATTCATAAACCATTTGCCTGGGATTAACATCCGTATGTACTAACCAGTATTCTCGATTGCTTTAGTCCGTAATGACGCTGATTCTCGCCATCTGATATTTCGGAGGTAAGGCTTTTTTAAATTCGATTTGACAAGCTTGTTATATTTCATGTTAGCGTCTTTTAGAGAGGTGTTTCTCAGTTCATCGAGGCCAGTCGTTTTATGCAATATCAGCGTAGTTCGCAGGTGGTCCGATACTCCGTCTTGTGCATCAAGCGTGCGCGTGCTACACAACATGTTTACGTTAACTCAATCAGGACAACCCTCCAACTCGTCGTCAATTTTTATGAAAGACATGTACAACTAAAGTAGACCTTCGCGACTAGGAGCCAGTATTCATTTCAGTGGCATCCACAATTAAGGGCTTCTCGTCGAGAAAAGTTTATAACATTCAAGAAATGATTTCATTTGCAAAATGTGTTTAAAATTGCAGTTGTAGTATTATACAGGGCTGAGATGAATTTTACTAAAATGGTTCGTAGCCTTGGTTGCATTAGTAAGTCTACCAAACGATTACGTGAGTGTAGGCTATTTTTAACTCTTAATACTTGAACCAAACACGTTCAAAAAGTTGATATCCAAAACCACCCACTGTGAGTCTAAAAATAAGTACAGTTTTAGGTGATGCAAAATGATCAACGATATCACTAAAATTGTTTTGTTTTATTAAAAAGTAATTTGACAGCAGCTTATTTGTGTAAAACGTGAGAACGCAACTGTCAACTAGTTTTGCTTGAAATTCATGTATTTCTGAAGTTTCTTTACATTTAACACATGCTGTTAAAATTGTAAAATATAGCTTTGACGCTGAAAACGACAAATATGTCTTTGTGGTTGTACTCTACCTTAGGCCTTGTTGCGGTGAATTCTTTTTCGAGTATTTGCTTGGAAAGCATTGTATTCGTGTTTTAAAACCGAAGGCAAGGTTTTTAGTCAGCCTCAGTAAATTCGAAAAGCCGGCCGCCAGGGCCTGCCGATTTAAGCATAAACTGAACGAAACTGACTGCATCGCAAGAAATTCCGTATAATCAAGTCGGTTTAATCCTGTAGTAGATGTTGTATCTCTGCTGCTCTCACGACTCGACATTCAGTTGAAAACGCCACCATCCGTTTACACATCGCAGCATCTCTTTGGGAAGTATTCAATAGTTAGATGAAATCAGACTGGGAAGATTCAGTCATGATTGAATAGATTTCAAGAGCCTATAGCAAATTTATGCAACCCGCGACTGGGGTTCCATTCTCGACTTAGCCAAACTCTAGCTTATTTCGTTTGGGACTGTGTATTTCCCGTACCTCAGATGATACGTCACAGGCTTCCGATTTAGGTAAACCCGTAACTTTATGCAATCTCGCAAAAGCTGTCGGCCGACGGAATTAAAGGCAAATGCGTGTGAACAGCAAATTAGCATCTACAACTGCGTTTCCTCCTTATTTATATGGATACCAAAAACGATAAATAAATTGAGCCACTTTAGCTCATAAAATCAGTCTCACAATGACCCTCAAAACGATAGATCTTGAAACCATCAACTGCTCAAAAAAAAAACGCTTAAACGTTTTTTTGGGGTTGATCAGCCCTGAAACTGTGAATTCGAGAATGACACGTCTACGCATTGCCTGCGGCACGAGTTGCCGGCTCAGCACAATGTTTTTAAAACCCAAAGCGCTTTTGTTTAGAATTCAACATTGACTACAAAACAGGGGCGAAATTTACTGCAGTACACAATGCACGTCCTAGGCAGCGGAGGAAAACAGCACTGTTGCCGCACTCATGAACACGTTCCCTCATAGTGAACTCGGCACCGTTTGTCGGTTGTTGAGTAGTGTTCGTGAGTCGATGATCTGAGTTAATAGGAGCTGCAAGTTGTGTTTATCAGTGATGACGAAATCATGTCCTTTTGATACGAACCTTCTACTTAAATTCTACTCGAATCATTTTTTGTATATTATATAACCATGGCGGTAATTACTCCGCAGTACCCAGGTGGCGCTTATCGTTCTAAGCACTTCGCTATTATTTTAGAATCGTTCCCCTGTTTTTAATACATATGTCCCGATGTTTCGCTCTCGTTAAAACTGGATGCAGACTCATTGACCAGAGGATATTATAGGGATGGAGATGTGAGAAATCCTGCTGAGGGTCTTAGGAAAAATAGCTCGATGACTTGAAAACGAGGATTTGACCACTTCACACTCATGTAATTATTCTTTTAACCAACAGCCCACAGAGTACATTAACTCGAATAAATATCACGCGTTTTTGTTGGTTTGTTTTTCTAATAAATTGCATTTTTTATTGACCGAAGTTGAACATTGCAAAGGGCATGTCATGATTTGTGGGTACATGTATTGAACATCGATCACAGCATTTTGTTAACTGCAATGTTTCGTGTTGCCAGGCGAATTATAATACAACTTAATTAAATGACATCCAACCCACAGAACATGGTTGTACTCGCTTGTACGCGGCATATACCGTATTGATTTTCATTAAAAATTACTAAGATACGTTTCTGAGAACACGATTATGAGAATGTAAAATTCAAACCACTGGCATCCGGGATTAAGAAGTGAAAATCGCCACAGTTTCCTGTTTCTAAGTCTCTAGGTGCCTGCCTGCCATAATTGTTTATTTCTGTTCAGTGTGATTTTTCAAGCAACAACAGAATAATGTAACAAGGGTTTAGTTGTTGATATAGCTTCATTAGAGTGTATATGTAAAGTTGGAAACATTGTTTGGAGGCAATCTAAACTCATTATGTTATTCAACTAATATATAACTTTAACACGTCACAAATCTAAAAGTGTAAACGCTATATGATTGTACTGGAATACTTGGGAGACTGGTTTTTCTCGATTAATGAGGCCTGGGACGCGATAACAGACTAAATTGCAATATTGAAAGTGGCTCTCTGCCACTGAAACAGAATTCAACCTGTACTAGACGTTGCGAAATAGTACTTTCGTCAGGAATTGTTTAAAATATATTTTTGACGAGCGTTTGCGTTCTATGCTTCTTCCAAAAAACAAAAAATGGCATCGATTTCCGTCAGTGCTATCAAGTGTCTGGAAGCCAACGTCAGGGTAGAGTTCAGTCACTAAAAAGCAAGACTTCGCGAGATTACGTGGGATATGGCCGTGTATTTTATATGAGAACGCGTGATTTTGGCTAGGTTTTAGCGAGGTCCTAGCGTAGGTCCTAGCGGTACTGAACTCTACCCAGGAATCGGCGATCCCTATAAAGTAAAAAAGGAATAAACTTGCTTTCCACCGAAGAGACTAAATTTTGGTAGAGACTATTTACTACTATTAAATCGGCCTCAACTTGTTCCTTATTCAAGTAAGAAGTGTTTTTAGTCTTGTAAATTACTGTCAGTTCCGTTCTCGTCGAGCACGCTTAGCGAACGAAATGCCACGCTATGACAAGTCAAATTGTAGAACCTGGTTTCAAGCAATAACGAACTGTCAGTTCTTTTCTAACTCAAAATTTCACATACTAAGAAACACATTGAGACAAAATTTCATAACGATGAGTCTTGTAGATCCATTTGTCCTTGTGGCGGAAGAAGGGTTTAGAACCGCATTGTAAACTGCACTAGTCGCACAAGTATGGCTAATAATATTGTCTTCGACATAACGATAGAGTTGATTCAAAACACATGAAAGCACCATTCAACCTTTACAAATGATTGCGAAAATCGTTTCAGCATCTTGAATTCAGTTCCGACGTTTTGATTTCCGCCGATCGGGAGATGGTAAGCCTGCCTTTTATAGGAAACGCGTCGTATACATTACTAGAAACAACACCAAGGAATGTTTATTATTAAACGATTGAAAAGATCTGTAAAGTACATAGGAAAAAACAATCAAAACATAAATCAGTAGTGGAGTGCAGTCATATGTTTTACATCTCCTTTTATTTCAATAAATGTGCGTTTGTGTGCATTGCTTTTAAACCGTTTCCCGGTAGCAGCTGTTTCTGCCACGACGATTCAATACACACTCAGGCTCCGGTCAAATACCTTGGAAGCGTACTAAAGCGACGGTATATTTAGACGGGTACTTACCGGTGCCGAGTTTTATCAGTGATATAAAATGTTGGCTTTGTACTAGAAACCAGAGAGGTGGTGTTGTTGCAATGTAATAGATGAAGTCACGCATTTTTGTGCAAATCAAAATCAGCAATTTTAAGTTTGGGGGCAAATTCATCTTAGAAGCAACTTCAGCAAACAAGTTCAAAGTGATCCTGCCTTGGAACTGACGTTTGTTGCTAAGTTAAAATCTGCATAGCTGACATGGTAATTACTAGGTATTCGCTTTGCCAACGAAAACCAGCAATTTCAGTTTTGAAAAAAAGTCATGTTAGAAACAGTGCCCTAAGCACTTAGAGAGACCCTTTGTTAAAACTTTGAGGGGTTGCTAAGCTGAATTGGGTAGCGTTACTATGGTAATCATTCATTTTAGCCGACTAGATCACCAATTTCAGACTTCTTGGCAGTTACAATAGAATCAAGCAACCATGCTCAAAGCATATGGGGGGTGTGCCAACCTTAAAGTCAACCGTTGCCTTGGTAGCAAGGTATTTCGGGATAACAGCCGTATGCTACATTGCGTACGCCCCGAAATTTAAAGTGCTCATTTAAAAGATATATCACAATCAGTAGAACAATTTTCTTAATTCGACAATGATTGTCAGTGCAAATCATGTACACGGTCACTGAAATAACAATTTTATTGCTGCGCACAGCTAGTGCTCTAGATTTGCAAAAACAAAGAGTGCTGGCTGGTACATCAAAACCAATGCCTCAATTTTACCCAAATCCAACAAAAAATTCTAGGCATGGCAACTTATGCAAATAAACCTGTCAACTGCATCCTATGCTTTGTGAAAGGTGTGGCATAATTAGGACCAGTGCCAATGGCATAATCCAGTAAAGGGCTGTCATCACTGCGGATTTGCATATTCCCATCAATAAGGTCATGAGATTCATTGATTGGTTTTTGTGCGAACTTTCACTCTTCCACGTTGTAAACTGATACTAGTGATACTGGTGACTTTTTTGATAAATTGTGTAATACTTTATTCAACCAATTCTGGCCTCGATCTGTGAAAGCGCAAGCCTGTTTGACCTCGTTATTACATGTAGTTACGGAAAATCGTTCGAACTCAGGTGTCATCGGTAACAACTAATCATGTGATGTACAAAAGTTTCATGAGACTAAATAACAATCTGCGAAAGTAACGAAATCAGAAAATTTAAGTTTACTGACAAATCCCATTGCGAATCGTATTGCATCTTCTGAGATTATTTAAGAGACCTTCAATTACCACAGATTTGAATAAATCTAGATTCAGTTTTATAAGTAATGCTACAAAGGTGAACTAAACAATGACATTTCAGGTAGAATTCACTTGGAATTTAATTTAACAGTTTAAATAATGGCCAGTTTAAACTAATCTCTTATCAATCACAAGTAATTTCTTTCAAGGCAGGCATACAGGAAGTAGCTATCTGCATGCGACATTGCTCGCTGGTTCCCTGCGTGCCGCTAGGTGGCTGGCTAGGCACGTAAGGAACCAGCGAGGTGACATTGATTTTCATTGACCAATGAGAGCGGTGCTAACTTAATGACCTTGTATGACCTGCTTAGATACCTTTTTATCAATGCTTAGGGTAACGAGAATTGTCTCAAATTAAAACGATAAAAACAGCGCAAAATCATGACTTAAAATACCAGGTACAGCCAGCGCCACCTCTGTATTCCGCAGGGTGTACAAACCTGAAAACATGATTTGTTAATGGAACAAAAACTCAAAAAACCTTTCACTAAATCCAATAAAATTAATTCCAAAATGAACTCAGACTGCCAAAACACTTAGTCGAACAAATCTGAAGTGTCTGAAGGGTGCTTGAATTTCATGATAAATTTCAACTTCCCAAGCAGCTGGTACAGGTTGAAGAAAAACCAAAGCCGGCCAAAACATGGGTCAAGGAGTACAACTAGCATTCTTTTATTCTGAACTGAATCAAAATTGAAGCAATGGCCATTTGCTGCCTTTACACGCAGCACAAAGCTCAAAATGTCCAGCCAACACAACAAGCGCGAATTTGGATTGCAATTGGTTGTGGGAAGTAAATGCAACAGTCGCTCAAAGAGAATATTGTGCGACATCTTTACAATAGACACACAACAATTAGCCTGATTGCCTGACATTTGTCTAGTCTCTGAAAAGCAGATTCCAACAAGGAACAATGAGGTAAGATTTTGATTTATCCGTCTAAGCCAGCTTTATATCGTTGGCCGAATGGGTGAACATTACGCACGTAACTTAAATTAATTCTTGTTAGTAGCGTAAATTAATTATTTGCGGAATGAATTAACTTTTAACGGCGTAAAGTAACTATTTGCGGCATAAATTAAAGTTGATTTACGTGCGTAATTTATGCACGCAAATAATTAATTTACGTGTGTAAATTACGCAAGCAAATAATCACTTTACGCCGTTAATAGTTACTTTACGCCACAAATAACTACTTTACGCCGTTAACAAACAAGAATTAATTTACGCGCTTAATTTACGTGCTAAACGTTTACCCATTTGGCCATTGATAGCTATACGACATTTGTCGCAACTGAAGTCACTTAGATTCACAAGCACTGAGTTATCGTCGTACAAGTAGTTGATGTTCAGAACATTTTAAAATTACGTCGCGTCCAGAAATGGTCCAGGGCTCTGTGTTTAATAGTCTGTTATAAAACGCAGACTCTCATGTATGCCGCCATGTTTGTTTGCACGTGTTCTCACTAACAATGTAAGTTTGCACTGTCGCTTAGATTCTATGAAAAACCATGGTAAAATTATAACATATTAATGAAATAACCCCAAGATTGTAATGAATAGAATCTCACGAATCATGGATTTAAGGAACTTCTCGCATAAAATGGATTCGCAGATGTGTGTGAAAAATGTTTCAGTCGACAATCAAATAAATTGAAAAAATAGAATGATCTCATTTGTTCATACGCCATCTATGTCGGTTGATGTCATTTGAACTAGTTAAAACAGCATCAAATATCGAAATCGAACCTGATCAAACTCGCATGAAGTAATGTTCGTCAAACAGTGTGCCGGGTAACATTGCATAAGTGACAATTAACCCCTTTTACAAAATGGGTTAAACATTTATCAAATGAGTAAACACCGATAATCACAAATTGACGAAGCTCGGTTACGTCATTGTGGGTCTGTTTGTTAAGGCGAGCGCAGACGAGAAGCCGCTAGCTGAGCTGTTCGTCTCAATTGGACTATAGCTACAGCATCTATCATTAGTATCATGTGTAGCAAGTTCATCTCAGAACTGAGCCTAGAAATTTTATGAAACACAAAACAATTACATGCATATACTGTAAATTATTTGCCCCTTTGTATCTGCAAGTAATACAAGAAATGACATGGTGCTAAGTTTTCCATTTGTGAAAAACAGCTTCCCTGAGCTGCCTATGAAATTTAAAAACATTGGTCTAAAATTTAACTTTTTATAAAAACTATGAAAAAGTAACAACTAACCATTCACTTCCAGTAATTCAGAGATATAACAAACGTCCGTTTCATATCATTTGTTTCTACTAACCTTAAAGTCCTGCTCTCAAACTGCCCATGTGGTTCCAGTATCGGAAAATACATACTACATAAAATCTTATTTTCGACACCCTTTCTTTATATTCTTTACGCCTTTCTTACCAAAAGCGATTTTTAACAGTATTTGTCCCTTCTCTGTGAGCGTATAATTACCGGCTGTCATCGGTTATTTCCATACCCACATTTCCGGCTCATCAGTTCAGGAACTTGTCCTGAACGCCGCCATTTTTTCCTTGTAACTGAATGTGCTATGGCTTGCTCGAAAAGTCTTCATTATTTTGTTTTATTAGTAATATCTCGTGATTCCTTTGCATATTTAGTGTATTTGTAGTTTGTAGTTAGTGGTCGTTGAATTTTTTTGGAATGTTACGAGTACTTATTATGTTAAAATAGCATTGGTGTTCCTTACGTAGGGCGGTCGAACCTAGGAACCAATATGAGTCGAACCAATTTTTTCCGTTTTTGATTTTTTCTCGTTTTGAAAAAGTNCTCTAGATATTATTTTTTCGAGATTTCAAAAATCAAATCAAACAGTTCATTTTAACAGGTATTTTTAGTTTGGTAGCACACTTTTATAGAAGTAGTTTCCAAACTTTAGGCAACCTAGTGATTTCAAATCAGTGTTTAGGAGGAGGCTTAATTATGTCGTAGAATCCCTGACTGTCAAGAGCTCACAAACTTGGCCCACTTTACCAGTTCACGAAGTATTCAGGTTTAACTCCGAATTTAGAAAAAAAACGTCTTGTATCTGGACAGGTTGCATGGAACTGTAGTAAAATGTAAGTACTCTTCGTAAGATTACCGTACTAAAATATAAATGATCTTAGTAAGGTTACTGTAGTAAAATGTAAGTGTTCTTAGTAAGGTTATTGGACTAAAATGTAAGTGTTCTTAAAGGAGAATGCCACCCGATTTAATTAGTCTTTTTGCCGTCTTAATCGGTGTATATCCACATCGCCTCGCATACGGTCGACCTTATCTTGCCAAGAGGTGTCGCGTTAACCTGTGAGGAAGGTGAGAAAAGACGCTAGCGACGTCAGTGGTTCATATGCAGAGTGAATGCCGCTACGTTGCGGTGCATCGTTCCCGCTTGTCCGAACTAAGCAGCTACGAGGAAGGCGGGTATATCTTTTTTTACTTTGCTTAGGAAGTGGCTTATGGAAGTGAAGAATGAAATGTACGCTGTAAATAGCAAGTATGAGGCCGTGAAACATCTCCGTGTCTGTGGCCTGCAGTCGACAGTGCCTGACGAATGCGACTTACCAAATAACTCCATACGTTCCGTTGTCTGAGCTTGTTCACGGCGCCTCTAGTATTTCTTCATCACTGTATTCCTGTTCGAATTGATAGCCTGTAAAACTTAACGACCCACCTGCGAAGTCGGGACTGATGAGCTCTAGCTTGTCCTAAGTCGGGATTGCGAGTTGCCATGTTGGCGTTTATTACTGCGCGTTCTGTTTCAAAATGAATTATTCTCACCCTAACCAACTGCAACCGGTCTGTCTCATTAGATGCAATTTGTAATGCTTTTGGAGTGAGTGCAATTGTTTTGAGAAGCCAGCAATGATTAAATCACTGCGTTACCGGCTTTAGGTGTAATAAAACTAATTGACAGGACACCGAGGCCGTGTGAGCTCATGCTACTTCAGTGTTTGCTGGCAGAAACTGTTGTGAAACAACTCGATTTCCATCCCACGGCTAGGTGTTAGGGGAATCTTTATTTACGTTCACATTACTCAAATAATGATTGTTAATGTAACTTCTGCCCTGACGGTGCTGTGGCCAAAGCGGAACCCGAGTGAATCGCGGCCCCGACGAGTAAGTAGATTTGCAGTTTCGTGGCTAATTCACCAACATAATCACGTGCACATTACTTTGGCTCACTAGTATAGTATTTTCTTTACTCGAAGTTTAGTTTCCACTAAAGTTTGGCTGGTTTATGTTCGTGATGTCTGATCAGTTTCCGAGCTACTGGCCGGGATAACCCAAGTCAATCCGGCCGGCCGCGACGGGCCTGATCGGGCTCCGAGCCACTGGCGAGGATAACAAGCGTTTTGTGTTTAGAACTCAAAAAATCACAATTCTAAACAACACAGATCTAGGTTCTCCTGTCTGTATCTCACGGAAAATACTTCGAAATTATCTCCGAACAGACCCCAAACTCCTGCTACGGACCTTATTAGCCTGCCAAACTTTGTAGGCGACAGTGTGTCCAAATACCAATAAATCCGTAAGAGCGAAATAAAACAACACGTTTTTATAAGAATTCGGTGTATTTTTTAGGGTTTTACATCGAAGTTTGATGATTTATTGGTAATGTATTAAACAATGACTTCAAGCGATAAGCTGACACCAGTAACCCGTGTTGTAAACTGCTGAACAGACTGCGTGTGAAACCGATAGATAATTTCAACTCCTCCGTCTGCCGTCAGGTGTCAGGTAACGCAACCGTACGTGTCGTTGTGGAGTAGAACTACTCGATCTAAACTGATACAAATTAGATTGTTTTTTGGGTGGCATGCTCCTTTAATAAGTTTGTTGTAGTAAAATGTAAGTGTTCTTAGTAAGGTCATTGTATTAAAATGTAAATGTTCGTAGCAAGGTTATTGTAGTAAAATGTAAATGTTCTTAGTAAGGTTATTGTACTGAGTGAACTGTACATGTTCTTAGTAAGGTTACTGTAGTAAAACGTAAGTGTTCTTAGTAAGGTTACTATAGTAAAATGTAAGTGTTCTTAGTAAGGTTATTGTAGTAAATTATAACTTCAGAGTTCTCGACTTCGAGTGTGAAGTGTTTCAAGAGAGATAGAGGTAGAGATTCTGTGTAAGATTACTGTAGTAAAATGTAAGTGTTCGTAGTAAAATATAAGTGTTCTTTGTAAGCTTACTGTAGTTAAATATAAGTGTTCTTGGAAAGTTTACTGTAAAAACATCATTTCTTCTCCCAAAATTGATCCATGATCTGTTGTTTTGTTTACCAATCCCAATTATCTGGTTTGTAAGGATTAAACAGTTTTAAACTATATTTGGGGTGTAAAGTGAGGTGAGATTTCTCGTAAAAATCATGATTAAACAGTATTAGATAGGCGCGTGTGAAATCCCAGATGTTTTCGAGAAACTAAAAGCTTTAAGACAGTTTTAACACGTTCAGCAATACAGGTTGAAGTTTATTGATAGTTTATACTAAACAAAAAGATTTTTTTTAAGAATTCCCTAGATTTATTGCTTTTTGCGAGTAATTTGGATATCACGTCCTTTTATTGCCTAGGGTAGGGTATTCTGTAAAAACATACAAAAATTAAAAGCATTAACTAAATAGACGCCTAAATGTGACCCGAAAAAGTTATAAGGCTTTACCGTAAAAGCCATCTGGACCGGAAGTTTTCCTGTTTTCATTTTTGTGAGCAAGTAGAATGTCGTCGTAACAGTTCCTTCCAACAATCTCTCATTATTTTCTACTTTTGGTGAGTCGGTATTTCCCTAAAAGTGCAGATCTAATGAGAAAACTGATCACCATTTGAATTACAAAGATTGGCGATTTTTTTATTTCCTCCAGGATTCCTTCCTGATTATTATCAGTTTAGCGATATGATCCATTACGTATTCCTTTCTGATTTCTTCTTGTTCGGCTTGAAGAGTTTGTAACAAATCGCTGAAAATGATAACTAAAATACTATTTTAAAGAATGTGATTGACTATGTTTATTGCCTTTTTGAATATAATTTGCTGCTTTTGTTTCCTTTGCTTTTGAAAGTATTGTTTGACAGAGTAAAATGTCTAATCTTTATCAAGAGAATGTTTAGCAGTAAAGCTTCACCATTACTATTTCTCTATTCATTTTTAGCGTTTTGAATGAAAGTGCAGGTTAAAAACCTAAGTCAAATTCCCATTCCCACACAAAACAATAAATTTAGAATTGAATTCTAAAACGAGATCTGCTAAACCTTCGTAACAAGTAGAGACTCCTGGTCGGACCCGTATGTGTCAAAATTTTTCTAATATTATTTTATTAATCGGAAATTTCCTGTATCATCATAATGTCTGTTTCTGACTTAATAGTGAAAATTATTATTTCAAAACTTTTTTGACAAAAGCACTGGTCTTAAGCACATTCTTTGAACGGAGTAAATTGAATAAACACAACGGTTAATTGGGTCGCACCCTTTCGTAATACAACTGGCAGTAACTGTTTGCCATCTACCCCAATTCCTGACATATCGGCCTTTGGACGATCAAAATGCACCAGTGGCTGATTTAAGAGGGGGGCATGGGGCCATGCCTCCCCCGTAAAATTCTAGATTCCATTTGGCTGTACGGGGGTGCGAATGTCTGAGGGGCAAAATCCTGGCTAATACTCTGCCCTGGCCCTACCCTAACTCAAAATCCTGGATCTGCCCTGATTAGTGACCATTAAAGAGGTGAAATCTAAGGCATTTTGGTCAATCAGGCACAATTAATTTCCTATTTTGAATCTTTAAGCCGATTTCTTAAAAAATGAAATAAACGGATAGAACTAGTCCTTACCCAGGAAGAGTGACGCAGTAACCAAGTTTTAAAAAACATCAACTGGTCCTAGTGTTCCTTGCTCTCCGTTCTCTTAATTGTTAGAGACGCTCGCCGATTTTTAGTCCCAGATCTCTATAATTAATAATTTCGGATGTGCAATTATGCTAGAAACAGGTTATAAAACTAGTAAAACGACCACGAGGTTACCTGGTCAGACACGCAGTCTTTGCATTGTGCAACTTGATAACTGGCACAACGCAACTTTTTTTGGCTTGAAGAATTTGTTATTTTTATTAGTTTTTTAACACAAAGAGATTAAGTAAAATATGCCAAACTGACCAAAGTCAACTCCCAAGCAGGCAACATTCCCCTTTAAGTGTAAATATTGACAATCGTTTGTAAGGTTGTAAGGTTTGAATTGTTAGTATCACTCCAGGTCATATCACTCGAGTAAATAATGTAAATGACTTTACAGCGGGAATCATGGAATAATGTGATTAGTTCTTGTGTCAAAGATATCTAAGCAAATGTGGCAGTTATAAAAATCACCTGTTTGTTTATTTTGTTCAGGCAGTTTTATTGTTGGTGTATAATTGCTCAAACACTCTTCAAGACGGGAAATCAATGAAAAACAAAAAGTAATCAGAAAATGTGGGATACTGTGAACAAGGCAAACATTAATGTCGGCAATTTATTAACTTGAACTTTGCTTTGGCTCACAAGAAAAACATTCGAATTAATGTCACCTTTGACAACTGTTACCGATGGACTTGCCTTGGCGATCTTTCGTTGGTTTGTTGCAGTTTAAGAAAAGAATGTTATTCGTTTTTCTAGTAACCCGTAGAACGTGAATGGATCACGTGTCACAAAACAGGTCACTTGGAGACGATGCGTAGTGCAATTAAAAAATAGAATTACTAGTTGATCAAAATATTTATTTTTCCAAGTGTAAAGATCATTTGAAGAGGTAGTGTGACGTATTGGGATAAGTGTTCTCTTGCTTTACTCAAGGTAGCTGGTATGAGTCCCACTGGGGTACACTGCTAGACCCTTGGGTTAAGTCTATAGCTCCTCATCTCGGTTTCAAATACACTGTAGGTATTAATAAATCATCAAAATGGCTCCAAGTGATCAGTGCAATTGGCCCACCTGAGTGATCTGGTACGACCTGTAACGGACAGCATATAATTGTTTTTCATAATTTCAATCATTAACAGGTCCCGCCCAGCTTCATTTATTTGTTTTCAGTTCACTTTTACATTTGACAGTTGGTGCAAGTTAGTTACAGTTGGATTGTGTCTTGGATCTAAGGTTGGAAATGGTTGGACTGTAGGCCTGTCACCTTCCAAGTGAGTGGGTCTGTTTTAGAAATATCCGATAGTTTCAGGCCATTGTGTGTACATGTTCTGATTTTGATCATCATAGTTAGTTATTTCAATTTTAAAATTAAAATTAAAATTTCTTGATGCATTTTTATGTGTAACTTTCAAGTTGCTGTTTAAAATTAAATGATGTTCGTTTATAAATACATTGCTTGTTCAAGAGTTAATGGAATTAACTTTTACAGTTTTTCAAAATGGCGTCCAAGGTATTCAAAAGCTGAACTACGTAACTTCTTTAGACATGCTCTAGTGTGATTCTTTTGACTGTTTCAATAGGGCCGTCCCGGATTACACTTGGCGATAGAACTCTCCTTTGTACAGGAGATAAGAAAGCGCGTGACCATGTTTTGAAATTCAGGCACATTTTCGTGTCTCTCACTGATGTCGGAAAGGCGAAGAATTTCAGATCACGCATCCACGTGTATTTGTCCTGTTTATCAAACTTTCTCACGTCGGTGCAGCTGTCCAAAGCACAGCAGTAGTATTTCGGTTGGTATTGAAAGGACGAATAGAGTAATGCAATCGAGAAAAAATAGACAACAGCAAATAATATGACTGATACTCCAGTGGCACTAAAGCGAAGCACCAAATGTGCCTGGCGGATGTTTACGGCATTGTGGGTAAATACAACGAGATTCGAGTGTCGCTGTGTAATCCGGGACGGCCCGTGCATGGTGAACTGAATTCATAATCGTTCAAAAGGACAAAATCGGGTATGCGGCCAAAAACTATGTTTTAGAGGATTATTTTGGGGAGTTTCGACTCCATGAAATTATTAGCAACGGTAATTTTAATATTGCAAAGTGTCTATCAAAAATAATCTTGGCTCTTGTCTTTTTAATAAACGTACATGTAACATTGAAAAATGGTAGTTGTGTGAAAAGAAAATGGTCAGAAAATATGATTTTAGTTGGTTTTGTTGGTATCATATGGTACAGACATTTCATTTTGTAGTGGTTAAACATATATCAAACTCCTGTTTATAGACTCTACGGTCATAGGGTTAATCCAAAAAACATTCCAAGCACGTCAATAGCATGTACTTTTTGCATGTCTGTGTTTTGTAGACAACTATTTTAGTTAATCTAAGATTCAATTGACAAAGTCATTGAATTGGTTCGTTTATCTCAAACAGCACTCAGATGCATATTGTATGATTTGATTCTGTTTGAAATCTGCGAGATTAACGTCCCACGGAAGCAGTAAAACTACTGCCAGTGGACGTGAAGCGTTAACCAATGTTTTTGTGCAGCACGGAAATTGCTTTCCAATTCTGTTGTCTTCTGTGTCTCAGTCAATCGAAATTTTAAGTTACTAATATCAGGAGGTGAGATCTTCCTTAGGACACCGAGAAAACAATTAAGACATACGATAGAAACTGGGTCGCGCACTTCGGCCATTTACACAAAGCGGTGTCCAGGAGGTATAGGTAAGCAGTTGCGGCGACAGGGGGGCCCCATTATTGGGTACCAATAACACAGCACGAGAGTGGTTTGATGAACGTTTTTTATGAGGTGTGTTGACAATTTCTGGGTCACAACTTTACATACATGCGTGGTAGTACGTAACTGTTGGGTACAGGGTACTGAAACAGCAGTAAACATTTAAATGCTACGTAAGTACGACAAAACGAATACGTGCGTTGCTAGTGATTACCAAATGTTTACACGACAGCAGATGGTTATTGGTCAATTGCCTACCAGCTGGGTTAGAGAAAAAGGCAAATAATTATAACTTGAAGCACTAGATGGGTACACAAAATAACTGCCAATTGGGCTATAGTGCACATAACGGCCAACTGGGCGACATAATAATACTGAGGCAGGTTCCGAACAGGTTGGATGAACAGTGCTGTCGCGTGTGTACATAGTCCAAGAATGTATCAACAAAGTGTTGTTGTGGTTCGCTGATCACCTCATGGACAGGGTTGTCCGTGGACGAGCAGACCTTCTTACCGCCACAACTCACATGGGTGACCGTGGCCCAGCTATGCGAGGAGGAAATGAACCTTAATCAGGCACTGTAGATGAGTTCTTACGCAAACCGTAACTTAAATCACCTTTTGGGCATGTGAAAGCCACGTGACCCGTGAGAGGTTTCCTGCAGTGTGATAAGTTTGAAATAAAATGAATTTGATTTATTCAGTAGGTTCGAACGTTTAGAAGGCATTTCCTTCCTAAAAGGTCTAAATATGAAAATCACACAAAAGATTGAGATTTTACATCCGATTGATATGTTATGTAACTCCTCAAAATTTGGTGATGTCTTTTTTGAAACTCGAGTTTGGCAATGATGATAATGATCATCAGCTTTGNACCATCATCAAAGGTCGTCTTCACACTGAGAACATATATGCCAATTTTTGGTTGATACAAGGGTGGACGCCAAAAACAAGATTTGAAAACAGCAAAAATGGCCACTAGATGGTGCAAAATACCTTGACTCCATCCAAAAACAGGAAGATAGCGTCATCACATCAATAGATGCCTATTATTAAAATTTTATGAAAATCTGTTGAGGACTTTTGAAGATACAGAGTTAAACGTAAAAAACTAAAATTGCCACCAGGGGGCACAGCAGTAGTCAGATCTATCCGAAAGTCGTCGTCATCCGTAGTCAACATCATATAAATACACTTGCTAAATTAAGTAAATCGGATCTTGCGAACGGTTTAGGAGATACAGCCATAGGCGCAAAAAAACAAAACTGCCAGTAGGAGGCGCCACAGTAGTCCAAATCGTCGGAAAGTTATCGTCAACCGTCCTCTTTACAGTAAGCACACACATGCCAATTTTCACAATCATCCTTTGAGCGGTTTGAATGGTTGATAGAGGGGTGGACGCAAAAAACAGACACGAAAACAGTAAAAATGGCCACTAGGTGGTGCAAACTACGTCGACTCCATCCGAAAAAGGGAGAATCCGTTAAGGACTTTTGAAGACAGAGAGGTAAACTAAAAAAAATAAAACTGCCACTAGGGGGCACACCTGTAGTCGGATCCGTCCGAAAGTCGTCGTCGTCCGTTGTTAACATCATATAAATATTTCGCAAAGATCCTGCAAATGGTTTAGGAGATACAGCCGTATGCGCAAAAAACAAAACTGCCACTAGGAGGCGCCACAGTAGTCAAAATCATCGGAAAATCAACGTCAACCGTCCTCTTTATAGTAAGCACATACATGCCAATTTTCACAATCATCCTTTGAGCGGTTTGGTGGATAGAGGGGTGGACGCCAAAAAACAGACTCGAAAACAACAAAACTGGCCACTAGGTGGCGCAAACTACGTCGAATCTGTCCGAAAACGGGAGGATCGTGTCATCTCACTAATAGATGCCTATATGCCAAATTTTATGAAAATACGTTGAGGACCTTTGAAGAAATAGAAATAGGCTTAAAGAACTAAAATTGCCACTAGGGGGCACACCAGTCATCGGATCCGTCCGAAACTTCGCTCATGCCGTCCCATCCATTGAAGGAACATTTGCGCAAAATTTCATGAATGTATGTCAAAGGGTTTGGAGATAGAGCAGCGGACGCCGGACGCCGGACGGAAATGACGGCGTAATGCGTCCACATATAAATATGTGGGCGCATAAAAATGTCACGTTTGTCTAGTATTTCTCGAGTTTTAAATAAAAAGTATGGGTGGGCGAAGTGAGGAGATTCTGATATTGACAAGGTGGGGCTGCGACCAAATATGACGCCCAGATAAACATGTTTTTTCTTTGAAAGTAATGGCTATGCCGTTCAAGTGTTTTGCGCTGTTTGTGGCAAGTTCTTAAGTATTTAGAAATCCTGTTTCTTTTATTGCAGAAGCCTACGGAAGTACAAACCTCGTGGAATTTGTCAACAGAGGAAATTGTAAAGTGTCAACGCAGTTTTACAATTGATCGAGACAAAATCGATGCTAAGGTTGTCTGACGAAGGACTCCGTCGTGATGACGTCACAGTGGTTCAGGAGTAGTACATAGTTGTGAAAGCGCTACACCATTCAAACATTAGCGTCCGAGTTGTGCGAGTGGGCTTGTGCATTTGTTGATGTGCGTCAACCAAGCAACTTAAATCTCCATTCGATACCTGTTAGGAATTTTACAGACAAAGCAATACAATGAATTCCAGCAGCAACCTCTCCGCATTGGACACGTTTTCCAAAGGTTTCGGATCCGTGCATGGATTTCTGAGCTTATTCGTTTGCACATTTGGAATAACTACCAATATCTTCAACATCGCGGTCTTAACGAGGAAGAGCATGCGGACTCCGACCAACGTCATTTTAACCGGACTGGCCTTGTCTGACTGCCTCACTATGGTTTCATATGTTCCATTTGCGTTGCACTTCTACGTGTTTTTCCCCAATAAACCTTCGCCTGCTCGCAACACGCTTGGGTGGATGACGTTCAACATGTTTCACTCAAACTTCACCGTCACAACGCACACAGTGTCAATATGGTTGGGTGTGGCTTTATCGGTCTTTCGTTTCGTCTTCGTAAAATTCGGCAAAAGCCATCCCAAGATTTGTGATACTTCTCGTGCTCTGTTGGTCGTCTGCCTGGTGTACGCGTACGTGGTGATTTTACTAGTTCCAAATTACATGATAAATGAAATTGTTCCAGTCAAAGATGCTATAAACAGAACTGTCTATTATGACGCTTCTGACATAACGCGGATGGACGGGTTGACGATGGCAAACTTTTGGATACACGCCATTTTAATCAAATTGGTCCCTTGTGTTCTCATGTTGATATTTGGTAGTCTGCTCATTGTATCAATTCACAAAGTTCAACGACGGAGCAGACGACTGAAAAACGGAACATCCCAAAAGATGAGTGCATTCCGTCAGAGAATGCGAGAACATTCTCGCACCACCCGGATGTTGCTGGTTGTAATTATTTTGTTTTTAATAACTGAGTTTCCACAAGGGATTCTGACCGTTATGTGCGGACTAAAAGACAACTTCTTCAAAGAGGTCTATGAGCCTTTAGGGGACCTTATGGACATGCTCGCCTTAACTAACAACAGTATTAACTTTATATTATACTGCTCTATGAGTAAGGCCTTCAGAAAGACATTTGTGGCGCTTTTTTGGAGGATTCGTGACAGGGAGTGCGACGATAGCACGGAACATGGCAAATTCATTAAGCTCAAAAGTCACGAGGAAACCGTCCTTTAATGAAAAAGATTTCTTGAAATGTGACAGGGTGTACAATGACCATTCATTTATCGTTTTAAATTCTCCCAGATTGAATTGTGAATTAGGCCTGTGCGTGTTCCATACGATCTCTCCTCTTTGTAATAGCGTTAGTTCGTTGTTTTGCACAGAAATTGTAAATATACCGTACAGAAGTGAGTATTCAGACCACTGGATCTGTATTCGAAATTGTACGTTTAAAAATGTTTGTGTCCAAGTGTTCAAAGAGACGTTATCGGTTTTACGGCTTAAAAACTCCGTTAAAAAGGCCATTCTCATAACTAAATCCTCCACAATCTTGCCCATAATACTTTGCATGACCAGTGGCGCCTTCGTAGCTGGTGATTCACGAACTGCTATCAACAATAACGTGTGTATAGGGTAGAGGTCTTGAACTTATTGGCTTTAAACGTAATTGTAAGAATCCGTTGTGTATTGTGATTTGTTGACAATCGTCGATTCTTGACGTTGTCTGCCAGACATTTGCTGAAATCAAGGCGAGTGACTCCACCAGTCAAATACCCTTAATATATTCTTCCATTTATCGAGTGTGGTTTGACTCCGCCAGGAGGCGACCGTGGGGGCTCCAGGTTAAGATCCGTTCTGACTGAGGCTGATTTTATAATCTCACTTTTCTTTCCGATGAGCACATTTCCCACTGTTTTCGACACTTATCTTTAACTGGGTGTTTTTTGTAGGAATTTTTAATCAATTCCTAGTATTTTTTCGATTAATTAAACCTTCTCCGTCATAACTTGAAACTATACTTCAAAATCCCAGTAACGGAGCCGGTTTAACGTCATTTGGCACATTTGACGCTTGCACCTGAATTTCGATGTAGGCGTTATGGTAACTTAGGACAACATGTACGTGGATATAAAGTAAAAAGTGTTTTGCAAAACTTGAAGCGTTAAATGTGGGTGTAAATTCTCAGTGGAAAGTTGGCACGTTTATTCTGCAAAATGGCTGGTTTACAAACGGTTTGTGTTCTAACTAAAATCCCCAAATGAATACACTACGTAAACTATAGTAAATGTTGTCGATCGGAATGTTAGACGAAGACCTTTTGTTTGAAAGTGTTGTCAGAATGACTGGGTGGGTGAAAACCTTCTCAGTCCCAGACTGTAGGGCAACAATCAAATTATCTGATTCTTGATTAACCCACGAGTTGATGTCCAAGGAGACCAACAAATGGTGGCGGTATTTTCCCGGGAATGTTTTTTTTAAAAGAAGATTAGAGTTACAATTTCATCCTATCACTTCTTCATCAACCGTGTTACACAAGGATAAGTGGTAATTCCTGTCGTCTGCTGCTTTCTATAGTTTGCAGTTTGCAGTAAGCCAATGATAAGATAGTCATCTGCAATCTTGATCCTGGGTTCAATGACCTACGGTTGCTCTCATTTATTGTAGTTGGATGTACTTTATTTTTTATTAGCAAGCGTTTGGATGTAGTTTGGTTTGGTAAGTCACTGAGTTCTATACATATCGTAAGATCCTGGAAGGTTTTTGTACAAAAGCGGCGTCTGTTCGTGGCATTTTGTGAAGCAGTAATATTTAGTGTGTTAATTAATAATGAAACACTTAGAACCAGGGACTAATGAATTCCCTTTGCTCCACGGCACAACATTAGACCTATGCCCTACACTGTATACATGTATGTGCGTGCAAATTGAATCAATGTCTGTGGTCAGCGGGATTGCGTGTGAAAATAAAGTGACTTGACTAAGAATTTTGAACATTGTTGAATATTTCACCGTACGAGCGTGTCACGAACCAGACACAAGAGTCGTCTTCTAAATATTCATTAAAAGTTTTTGTTTGAAGATTTTCAATGACTACAATCTATTTATTTCCTGCCTATTTCGGGTTGACTTCGTTTTACTAGCTTGTCACGGAACATAAGTCTAGACATTCGACATACCAAAACCTAAAAAATCGGTTAATTAGTGACCTTAGGAAACGTAAACGATACGTGTTTTGATGCCGTGTTTTTAATAACATGATCGACTATCAAATATCACGTGACCAATTGTTATGATACCCACAATACAACGGTGACGTTGTTGCTTTCGGCCGTCAGACTACGTTCCCCTCCACCTTGTATCACATGCGAGCAATGCTCAGCGGACAAGTCAATTAAGTAAGCCATCGCGAACTAGAGCAAGATCATGGAATTTTTTTCCTTACTGTTTCATGCGCGCACCCAGCTTAAAAAATGAGGGGCTCGAAGTGTTGGGAATGCGGACCTTTTACTAAAAATGGGGGGTACGTTCAGAGCTACGAATTGTGCATTCGCCGAACTTTGGTATTTCCTGCCTCAGTTTTTAGTGGACTTGTGTTTCGTTTTCTACTTTTTCGGACTTTTTGTCTCTCTGAGGCGGACCTTTTTGCCCACTACGCTAAATGGGGGCGCACCCAGGGGAGTGTTCGTGGGCTATTTCGTGACAACTTAGCATATTTTTGAAAATCTTAAAACTGTATCTCACTTGAAGCTCTGCAAATGGGAAGGGGGTAATCAACAACCGTTTCCACAAAATTTTGTGATAAGAAATGGACGTGATTGACAATCTTTATAAAGACACTACCTGTTTTGATAATTTTAACCAATCCTCGTTCTGTCACCTGCTAATGCATCATTGGCGTCGATCTCGCAAGGTATATGCAGGAATTAACTAAAAACTCATACTCGGATGGTTCTTCGTGGGTTTTCTTTTCCAACAGATGTCTTTTAATTAGCTAAAAACGCAGGTCACGCTTGCCCGTGTTAACAGACTTCGAAAGGAGTTTTCAAATTTTCCTCCAAACTTTTGAGGGTTGTCGAGGGTTGCAGCCAAAGTCGTATTTAATGTCTATTAATAGGCCAAAACCGGTTTCGTATCCATTTAATATTCCTTGGTTAGAAACCAAGGGGTGTCGTTTGTACAGAGATCAAGGAGAGACTTGCACTGTACGCTTAAACTTGCGACTTCAGTTGTCGTTGTCGCAAGTCTTCGTTTAGACTTTTTATAGGCTTCTCGCTCTACATTGGCGAGGAAAGAATCTTCAAAAATTCCAATGAATGCGCAGTGAAAGCTAAGTGTACATTGTGTGTACTCGTGGACCTTCTGTATACCTAAACTCACACATTTAGTGAAACAGTTCCCTCGGCTGAACAATATCACATCTACAGGCGTTCACCAAATACCTATGTGTGTAAACAGGCTCCACGTGCTTAAGATTATTTGACGACTACAGTGGTTATAGTACATGCGCGCACCCACGGGGGCTCAGGGGACTCGGAGGAGTCCCCCAATTTGGAAAAGTGGGCAAAAAGGTCCGCCTCAGAGAAAAAAAAAACACCGAAAAGAGTAGAAAGCGAGACAAAAGTCCACTAAAAAGGCAGGAACTACCAAAAGTCGGCAAATGCACAATTCATAGCTCTGAACGTTTCCCTTGAATCTTTAGTAAAAGGTTCTCAATCTCAAAAATTCGAGCACGCCATTTTTTAGGCTGGGTGCGCGCATGTAGTAATACCTGAGACCAAATTCATAAAACACATAAAAACCTAAATATTTACTAAAAATTTTAATGAAGTGTTCATCCCAAGTAAAACACTTGTGGATCTAGAACGTCGCCACGTGCCCCATTTCCAGAGCAAACATGTCCTCATCGCGTTAGCTTTAAAACGGCCTAATGGCGCCGCATCTTTGGTCATACCCAGGCTCTATAAATCCTCTTACGTAACTATTTCTTTCAGTTTCTTTGCTGATAATGACACGACAAAATGGTTTTTTATCAATTTGACGTTTGATTCCCATGCATCATCTTTCGGTCAAGACTAATTAAGATCAGAATCAATCGACCGAAGGCAAATATCACTGTACCGTGCTAAATCATTATTGAGCCTGACGGTTAAGAGACCATAGTACGGTAACAAAATATGCAGGACATTACAAAGGCGTGTGTATTAATTTGAAATAAACAGTTTATCTTTTAAGATTTTAATACCACTCTCTAACTTCCCAGGGTTATAGAAAGTACAACTATTATTAAAATCTCTTGGTCCATTTACACCGACCTCTTGTCTATTTACACTGTCACGACGTTTCGGTCGCTCTATTCTCCGGCCATCGTCAGATGTTCCTGCGTTCTTAGAAGAACGAGCACGGATTTATGGTACACTCATCATGGTGTGATTTTTTTGTCCAAGTACATCCAACTCGTCAACATTTGTGTGATACCGACGCTGAATGACAAGAATCCTTCTCAGAATAGACAAAGGTAGGCGAAATATTCGCACGATCCCGACGGTCACTACCCCCGTGGGAGACAAGCACTTTTGCGACGTCGGGAATTTTTTCCAAGTGAGTTTCCTCCTTAGCTTTTAGAGCCACATATTTCCGTGAGATAAAGAAACACCAAAATCAACAATGGGGCCGCAACGCGGTTCATCCTCTGTACAGTTAAGAATTATCAGTCCTACTATGATGGGTTGATAAAAATAAGATGTGCAGTTAAGCTAATTTGAAAATTCAAATCCATTGGAACGGTTTGAAGCTCAGTTAAGATAAAGGCAAGCATGTCAGTGAGTATTTTAGTAATTCCCTATAAGTTAGTAAAAACCTAGAAACACTTTCACAGAATCTGCTTGTTTTAACCTCTCAATTGAACAAAAGAATGAAAAACAAGTTAATCAGAGAGAGTAAACAAACTAATTAAATGTTAACCTTTGATGTTGATTACCTTTCATAAGCAATAAATTGTGCTTAGTGTTATCAACAGTCAAAAGTGAAGCTAAGCCTTAACAACCCAAAGTGGAGACGAAGATAGCTGGTGCACTTAAAATGAACTCATTTTAGGGAACGTGCATACGAGCCCGTCGCTCAATAGTTTGAAGACGGTTGTTCGAATTTCTGTTATGTACACCTTGCGCATTCGATCTGTATTGATTTGCCCACCAGCTTTTGATAACATGACAAGAACATGAGATACGTACATATGATTAACTCGAGTACATTGTTAATTGCGCAAATAAGTGGAAATTGTGACTCTGACATGATGTCCTGAAGATTGAACATAAAACTTAGAAGTTTCATAAGCGAAAAATTCTCGCAGCAAGTGCTTCGCAAGTGTCTTAAGTTAACGCAACGCAGCCCTGGTTAGTGCGTTCGCAAACCCAAGACATTAGTCATGCATTTGCGGCGATGAATTTCCGCTTATGAACGGAAACACGGATTCCACATGTCCGTACCCAGCATTTGTATTAGGAAGTGCGGACTGATGGAAGCCGACCAAACCCGGCCAGAGTTGAGGAGGTGTGGTGTAATCGTCGATATAAACTACTAACCTCGCCACATAAAAAATCCCCATACTTCACGCGCAGCTTAGGATGTGTTTTTATTGTGCTTTGACCGAAACGATGCATCAAGGGAAATGAACAAAAAATAAAAAAAAATATTAATTTTTGTGGATGTGGTTGGTGGCAGTGTTCAAGGTACTTTGTTGACTCATTTCTTAACTACGAGTCCTTACGGAACACCAAATCGTAACCAATCGCAACCATCCGTAAATAACTTATCACAAAACGCAACAACTCGCAGATACTCGAACTGTAGCTATCGTCAACGGATTAACTTGTTCGTATATAACTCACAAAGGATCGCAAACTGCTCGCAATAGCACGTGGCCATTCGAAAAATGTTCGTAAGAACCCGTAACGATTTGTTCCGAATAATTCACGATTTGTTTACAGACTATTTACGAAACAACCCTTAAAGGGGTACCAAAAAAACGACTTTGACCAATTAACAAATATTAAGAACGACTTTCCCATCCAATGCACTGTAATCCTCAACAACCCTCAAAAGTTTAGAGCAAAGTTTGAAAATTCATTTCAAAGTCTGCTAAACCGACAAATGTGAGCTACGGTTTGGACGAGTTACACGACAACTGTTAGGGAAAGCCAACCTGTCAAGAATCGCAATGTCTAGTATTTGACACAGAACGTACAGGTATGTGTTTTAGTTGAACCGTGTTTTTATCACTCAAGTGAGACAACAACGGTGCATTAACAAGTGAAAAAACGTGGATGGGGTTAAAATCACCGAAACAGGTTTAATATCCTTTTAAGTATTCGTAACTTGTACGTAAGATCATCGCTAACAGATCTTAACTAACACGAAAAGTGTCGATGAATCCGGTACAATCTGTAAAAAAGTCGTAAATTACGGGCAAGATTATATAAGTTACTCGTAACAAATCGCGAAATGTTGCTGTAAATGCAGACGACAATACTAAAACGTAGGTTTGTCCAGGTTTCTGTTAGCTGACAATCTTTCTCGGTAACGTTAATGACAGCTGAGCATTTTCAACGAAGAACATTTTTAGTAAATAAGCATTACAGACATAATTGAAAAAGTACAGGTAATATGAATCACTTTCGGCTTGTTAAGGTGGACCCCAAATCCCGATAGGAGGTGCGTTCGCACCTGTCGCACCATTCCTGGGTAAGGGCATGTTCTATCCTATAATTCTTATCCAATAATTCACATTCAACTTCACCGACCAATCTCTTCCGTTGCAGCCATTTTGGTATGTTATGCTAATAAGGTTCTGAGCATTCTCGCCTGTGACTTGTGTGATTTTGCCCGATCTTGCTAGAAAGTTTGTTTACGGAACGCATCCCTGGTGTCAAGGCGGAAGAATTGTAAGTCGCTTAATGCCTGTATTGAGAAGAAAGTGCCTATATGAAATTGCACACGCGTGCAGCTGACAACTACTGACTCACTTCAGTGGACACCGCCTCTGTAACAATGGCAGTTGTGCCGAGACAGTGAGATGACCGGGCAAAACTTCATATGTAACCTGCGGATTTGTTTAAGGTATTCTGTAACATGGTCATATTTTCGAAGACAAAACATGGTCCCAGCGGCCCTATTCGAAAGCAGCTTATGTATCTTAGACAATTTAGTTTCAGGTACTCCAAAAGTAAGGTTAAGGTGTTGCCATTATTCAAATGGGAGGTGACTAGTATTATTACGAAACGCCGGCACGTTGACTGCGCGAGATATCACAGTTTTTTTGCTTTCGGCAACTATTCTTGGACAATTTCAGTTTGAATTAGAACTCGGTGGATTTAGCCATCGTTTCATCTCCAGTAAACGGAAAATGTCGGAGACCACAGTTGGAGAAATGGCAGAAAGTGGAAGTGACGAAGAATTCTTTCACGGCCAGGCAGGAGCAGTGTATGTGTTTGAACAGGGGTACATGGAGACTGCCTACGCATAGGCTCAGGCAACGATCGAGCCGAGTGAATAACTCAAGGACAGGCTTAATGAGGAGTTTTTGTGCAAATGCTCAAAGTGTATTGCCGTGGCAACGTCAGCGGAATGTAAGCTGTTGCAAGTACGACGAGGCTAAAACACTGCTGGAAAACGTATGACTGTTCATTGCATCTGGGCTGGGAATCTGTTGCTCGTGGTGGAGTTGTGCTCTTGGACGCTGTAGTGACTGTTCGCACGCACGAATGTCACCAATTGTGGTGTCTTGCGTCACAACAATGGCTCGCGACGCTTCACGTTTCAAGTCCGAGCAGCATATGAGCAATGATTGCGGGAAATTATCTGGGCCACAAACGTCACTTCCGGGATGACGTATACACAACCAATTACAACCCGGGAAATTTGATTAAATTCAAAATTTGTTTGCTATAACTAAAACGGTCGCATTCCCTTTTAAGCTTGCGTAACAGGAGATTCATGAATTGTCTCTGGAAAAACCCAATCTTGTGCAACAATGCCAAAAATTTGTGATGCTACCAAAATACTAAAGTATTTAATTTTGGAAGCGCTACCAAATACACGTACACAGAAGCTGTAAAGTTGAGATTATGTATCTACAGAAAACTATATGATGTGCAACCGAGTGCATTCGAATTTTCTCTGATGTTGCCATCAATTTCAGATCAAAGATATTCCAGCCATCAATCTTCTAAGTGTATATCTATGTGACCAGAGACTAGCCTTTTCCCAAGTTGAAACAATGTACGCCTTTACTCTCAGTCAAATGACCACGCTCAGAATGCCAATGACCTAAAACTTCATCGAAGTTAATAAATACGTCTTTCGACATGCAGCGATTTGGTTATATCAAACAATGTCATAGTACCACTACGTAAAGCAAAGACAATAAATTAAGTCGTGTTCCATTTAGGATGTGACACACTTGTGCTATTTCTTGTGAATTCTGGGATTACTTTAAATTAGCTCAGTCTGGCTCTACGCCAATGCAATAGTGCGCAGATAGAAATTCGCTTATGTTATCGTTCTGCAGCATTAGCGCTAATTCGTAATTAAAACAAGATTTGTTCCACCTATATTCCATCAAATGTTATTACTCAATACTAAGTACGAGGCATTAAAAAATAAAGTATCCAAATGAGCACGCTTGATTTGATAAACACGTGGAAATTTGCTGAGCGCAAATCAGAAGTCATTAATTAAGATGCGCGCGGCGATAACAAGGCTCAAGATAACTTCATCCATCCTGCCTCCCACTCGTGGAATTCAATGTTATTTTCCTCGCGATTCATCCTTCACCCATTCACTCAGCCCCCTCCCCACACTGTAAGTCAATTTAAAAAAGATAATATTTGTCGAACTATGGGTGCCAGATTTACCCATTTGGAAACACGTGACAGCTTTGTTAGGGTCCCAAGTTTTTTGCAGCATGTATCCTCTATCTATAGTACTTAAAAATGGGACTTTACCAAAATGCTAGAAAGACCAAGAAAACTCGATACGCACAAAATTGCCAGAGCATGCCTATTCTGATTTTTATATTCAATAGGAATATTTTTAGAGATTGTAAAACCCCTTTCTTCGTGAATAAAACGAAAACCTTCCCGATAATGTAGTGATATTAAAATATCGCTATTTTTGTCCAAAGCATTCCGAGAATAGTATTTCATTATTAAAAAAGTAGCATTGATGAAGGAGAATTGTTCGTGCGAAACTCGGTAGGCTCATTAGGCATGTCTCAATTAAAGTTTTTTTTTTGATGGTCGTCCACGTGAGTTAATCTAATAAATTACCTGTAAGCTTTACAGATTTCAAGGTGCTCTAAGTATTGTCCTTAGCAATGTTTAACAGGCAGTCACCTGAATTTACGTTGACGCCCATTAATTCTGAATATTTATTGGTTCAGAATTCATATGTGTGGCGTTCATTTTGACCTCCTGCCGACGTAATAAACAGCGATGTTTGACTAAAAACACGAACTTGTAGGAATGCATCGATTTAGTGTCCTCTTGTGGTTGCTGCCGCAACTGCAAGCCACGGTGAAATTTCTCAATAGATGGAGCTGTATACTCAACAACAATTATATCCAACAACAATTATATCCAACAACAATTATATCCAACAACAATTATATCCGAATGCATGGATGTTATTTTTAGACCAATCGAAGTGGCCGAATGTTAGTTGATTTTGTTAGTCACTGTTACGTAATCTTTTCTCAGTGCTACCTCTCGTGGCACTCGTGACACGGCACTTTCCACAGCAAAACTATCACCGGTCCTTCTGCCGGCGCGAGACATAAGCAACCATCAGGGCAAGTTTTCTACATAATCCAAAAAGGTGGCCTGGTGCCTTCTGCGATGCCCAAGGCGTGCTTAATCCACACAGTTGGACCCACTGCACTGATGACTTGATTAAGACTCAAGGGATTCCTCAGCATGAGGTTTTTTATAGGAAATTAGAAAGGTTGTTGTACCTCCATGATCTGATGACCAGGCAAGTTATATGTCTATTTAGCAGAAGATTGCGAAGTCCTTGAGCAGGGCAAATTTCCACTAGTTTCAAGCCACACACAGGGCAGTTTGAGCAGATCACGTGACCTGTGATGTTAAAGTGTTGGCCGGGGACTTTCAGTAACGCTAGGACCTCGCTAAAAAGCAAGACTTCGCGAGATTACGTGAGGTATTGCCGTGCATTTTAAATGAGAACAAGTGACTTTGATTAGGTTTTAGCTAGGTCCTAGCGTAGGTCCTAGCATCTACTGAACGCACGCCTCTGATTGGGTTTTGCCTAGCAGTAGGCCTACAGCAAATCAATGAACCTGTCACCTTTTTTCACTCTGCTGAACACAATTTGCAAAGAGTAAAAAGTTTTGAGTCATTTCACATATCACCACCCCTGCAGATGAGCACAACTGAGAACTTTATTCTGTCTTGTATTCGGTTTTTGGCCGGCCCTTCACTCTTACTGAAAAGCAAGGTAAGTTGAGGAAAAAGACAAAAACATAAATTTATCACTTTTCACACCAAAATTACGACCTCCCTGCCCGGCGACGCGTGACATAAGCCAACATAAGATAATGAAAGAATATTTCCTACGTATTAATCCAAAAATATGGTCCGAAAATGCTGTCAACAATTCAGTTTTTTTCTTTTTTTTTGGCAATTCTTACTTGACCATTAAGGGCTACCTGAATTCGAAGTAGATTTCTCAGTGGCTACTCCGCAATGCACAAATGCAACAGGGTGTAGAAATTTTGACGAAGTGTACAGCTACGGTTGAGCAAGTGGTCTTTTCTCATTCCCAAACATGGTCACAACTACAAAAAACAGGGTAGAGTTCAATAACGCTAGGACCGCGTGAGAAAAACAAGACTTCGCGATATTGCGCTAGCTATTGCCGTGCATCGTATATAGTACCGAGAGAAGCGTAGATGAAGCAATATCCCACGAGACTATATTCCGCGTATACGCGGAATAATGTCGAGTGGGATATTACTTCGTCTATGCCAATCGAGACACGCTTTGTATTTATCCCATACGCTTTGAATTCCTGAATATCTTTCATTTTTTCACTCAGACTGTTCACGTGGCGGATCACATCCTATATTTTTGTACTTGCGCGTTAGGTTGCAAGTTTTCTCTAGTAAAAGAAACAATTTTAAATGTAACGATTTACTACTACTAGAAAAGAGATAACAAAATTTTAAAATGAAAGCAACGATAACTGTGCATTGAACTTGTAACATCTCCTGAAAATAGTTAAATAGCAACAATATTTCATACCGAGGAATCGGCGCCTGAGTTGCAGACGATAAAATATTTAGCATCTGAAAACTGAGACAAAACTGTCATGTAATTAACAGTCCTGTTCTAGATGTTACGATTGGGACCTGACTGCATGCTAAGTGTTATTTACACTGCTGCAATTGGAATACTTTAAACTATTTTCGGAAAGTTTGATGATCGAACCGGCTAACGACTTCGAGTCGACATTGACCTACCTTTTGAACTTTCTATGCAGTGTCAGAGGTCTCTGTTGAAGTAGTGCGGAGGTGAATACGGAAAACAACATTACATGGCCGAATTGCACTCGACTGATTCAACGCGTGTGGAATAAACATTTTTAAGTTAGAGCACGTGATTTTGGCTAGATTTTTCTCGCCGCAAGACAGCTACTGAACTCTACCCAAATTCACTGGGCCTACATATATGTCGCGCCTACCTCAAACTACCCCTTCAATTTAATATTTTGGCTGAAAATTGGCCGCGGCTGCAGCTTAACTCTTCATTGCCATCGTAGTCACGCACAACTGTAGACAATTTGTACTCAGTACAGTTAAACTGTATTCTGCGAGTAATTTACTGAGTTCAGTACAGTTAGACCGTAGTTGCCGGCAATTCATTGCACTCAGTACAGTTAGACTGTAGTCGCCGGCAATTCATTGCACTTTGATACGTTACAGTTAAGCTGTAGCAGGGGACAATCCATTGCACCCCAGTACTGTTAGGCAGTTGTCACGGACCATTCATCGAACTTAGTAGTTAGACTGTAGACGACGGCTATTCATTGCACGTGGTACACTTAAAGGAGCATGCCACCCAAAAAAACAACCTAATTTGTATCAATTTAGACCGAGTAGTTCTACTCCATAACGGCACGTACGGTTGCGTTACCTGACACCTGACGGCAGACTGAGGTGTTGAAATTATCCAATGACGTAATGGGTTTCACACGGAATCTGTTCAGCAGTTCACAACACGGGTTACTGGTGTCAGCTTATCACTTGGATTCATCGTTTTACATCAACAAATCATCAAACTTCGATGTAAAATCCTTAAAAATACACCGAGTTCTTATAAAAACGTGTTGTTTTATTTCGCTGTTACGGATTTATTGGTATTTGGACACAGCCATAGCCTACAATGGCTCGGCAGGCCAATCAGGTCAGTCCGTAGCAGGAGTTTGGGGTCTGTTCGGAGATAAATTCGAAGTATTTTTCCGTGGGATACAGACAGGAGAACCTAGTCTGTGTTGTTTAGAATTGTGATTTTTTGAGTTCTAAACACGCAAAACGCTTGTTATCCTGGTTAGTGGCTCGGAGCCCAATCAGGCCCGTCGCAACCGGCCGATTTGACTCGTTATCCCGACCAATGGCCCGGAAACTGATCATACATCACGAACATAAACCAGTCAAAGTTGGAAACTAAACTTCTAGTCAGGAAAATACTATACTAGTGAGCCAAAGTAATGTGCACGTGAACATGTTGTTGAATTAGCCACGAAACCGCAAATCTACTTACTCGTCGGGGCCGCGAATTCAGATTCTGCTTTGTCCACAGCACCGTCAGCACGCGCGCACCCAGCCTTCAATATGGGGGGGCACGAATTTCTGACGTTGTGGACCTTTTGGTGACAAAAAAGCGGGTGAGCTAAAACAAAACGGGCACCACTGTGAATTGCGCAAATGTGCTTATTTAGAGGACTTTAGTCTCATTTTCTCGGACTTTTTGTTTCCCAGAGGCGTACCTTTTTGCCCACTTCGCCACTTTGCCCTCGTTTGAGCCCCCGAGCCCCCATGGGTGCGCGCATGGTCAGGGCAGAAGTTGTACATTGACAATCATTATTTGAATAATGTAAATATAAATAAAGACTCCCCTTACACCTGGCCGTGGGATGAAAATCGAGTTGTTTCACAACAGTTTCTGCCATCAAACACTAAATTAGCATGAGCTCACACGGCCTCGGTGTCCCGTCAATTAGTTTTATTGCACCTAGAGCCGGTAACGCAGTGATTTATTCATTGCTGGCTTCTCAAATCATTTGCACTCAAGAACACTCCAAAGGCATTACAAACTACATCTAATGAGACAGACTTTGTTTCAGTTTTATATAAGTATCGGTTAGGGTGAGAATAATTCATTTTGAAACAGAACGCTCAGTAATAAACGTCAACATGGCAACTCGCAATCCCCCGCAACTTAGACGAGAGCTCATCAGTCCCGACGAAGACTTCGCACGGGTGGATCGTTAGGTTTCTCAGGCTATCAGTTCGAACAGGAATACAGTAATGAAGAAATACCAAAGAGGCGCCGTGAACAAGCTCAGACAACGGAACGTAGGGATAGTTATTTGGCAAGCTGGCATTTGTCAGGCACTCACGCGGCTGTCGACCACTGCAGGCCATAGACAAGGAGATGTTCCACGGCATCATACTTGCTATTTACAGCGTACTTTTCATTCTTCACTACTGCGATCCACTTCCTAAACATTTCGGACTCTCGAGGAAGTCGAAAACACGATATACCCGCTTTCCTAACAGCTGCATAGTTCGCACAAGCGGGAACGATGAACCGCAACATAGCGGAATTCACTCCGCAGATGAACCAATGACGTCGCTAGCGTCGTTTCTCACCTTCCTCACAGGTTAACGCGACACCTCTTGGCGAGGTAACGTCGACCATGTGCGAGGCGATGTGGATATAGACCGATTAATAAGGCAAAAAAGACTAATTAAATTGGGTGGCATTCTCCTTTAAGCTGTAGCAGCGGACAATGGGGCTATTCGGAAAATCTACAATAACTAGAGGGCGTGCGTGTACTAGTGGTGATAGATTAACAGCCTCGATTTCGCGAGCCCTTTAAATACATGGTGAAATGGCTTGCAACCGTGTCAACTGAATCTGAGATTGTGTAAAAAGGGTGTTTCTATGAGAGGAAGTAAGCACGACCTCATACAAAGGTAAGGTTTGTGATTATTTTAACGATTATTCCATGATTATTCTACCGACGCCTGTTAACTGAGGCACTCGCCGATGTCGACTTCGCGGCAGTCAGTCGCCAGCCAGAGTCTGGTTAATCTTTGCCATATGTTGTGATATGTGATACGATACTTGACGTAGCAATCGGGATCTTTTCGTACATCAAAGCATTATTATTGTTTGGAATGATTTCTAAAAGTTTATCAGTGACAGTTACATCAATCAATGCTGAATATTTATGCTGTCAACTCGATACAGGTTAATGAGTTAAGATTACAATCCAATCCCAATGCCAAAGGGTACGTGAGTGATAAATATCCATTGCATTAGACTATTTGTTTACTCCCTATCATGTCTTCTGAAAATCTATTACACGTTGAAATGGAAATCTATCACGTCAGTTTTCACGTAACCTTTGGTGTTTAGGTTTGAAGGCTTGTACCGTGCAGAGGAGATATGCATCGCTTCTGCACCGTCCCTGAATGGACAAAAATTGGTTTTTAGCATTTGACAGCAGCTAACCAACAAGATCTTCCCATCCAGTACAGATCTGTTGTCAAAGCCTACTTTCAATATTTGAGACAACGAACAAAGCCTTTGAAAAGGAACAGCTATTTTTAAAGTCATTTTGTAAAATTACTTACTCAGGTCCCGAGGGGGGATTGGCATGGGGGGGTTGTAATATTTGGTACAACTGAATGTGTGGAAGTAACAGGTAATACATGTTTGGGGAAAAGAGCATGGTGAGGTAATTCTTAACCTTCACGAAGTCCCTTCAAGTTGATNTTTAAAGTCATTTTGTTAAATTACTTATTCAAGTCCCGAGGGGGGATTGGCATGGGGGGTTGTAATATTTGGTACTACTGTATGTGTGGAAATAACAGGTAATACATGTATGGGGAAAAGAGCATGGTGAGGTAATTCTTAACCTTCATAAGTCCCTTCAAGTTGATTTCATGAAACTGTTTTGCTACTTGTATCAATTGTAAAACCACGAAAATATATTACATTTTCCGAATTCACAGTGACTGAATAGTCATGCATTGAAATGTTGCAAGTCGATATAAATTCAAATGACTGCCATTTTTGTGAAAAATGCATTTTTGATGGTGCCTTACTATTTGTAATTACTCTTAAACAACAGAAAGATTATCCATCATTTTTAGTGACCCAAGTCTTCATATCTTCTGTTAGAAGAAAAACAGTTCCCTCAACCTTAGGCTAGAAGTATGCTTGACAGACCCATGAACCTGTAATCTGAGTTTAAAATTGCTGAAAGTATCAAAATTAAAAAGGCTTGAAAATAGGTAACAAAGATTTGAAGTTGTCTCAAAAAACTTGTATATTTTATAGACAAGTGATGCGTTTAAAGAATTGTTATGGCTAGGGATAAAAAAATAAAGACACAGTTTTATGCAATACTCATTATATACACCCTTGGTTTCTGAAAATAGTAATTATTTACTTTTATGTGAAACTGTAGACCGATCACCATATATTTTTGAAAAACAGGGATAACATTTTTGATCCAATCTGGAGTACTTAAGTATTCATATTTGAATATTTGTTCAAGGTTCAGTGACATTTTAAGGCCACTTCAAGCTGTATCATAGACAAGCTTTGTTACTCCGTTCTCTTCCCACAGCACTTCCACACACCAGCAGTGCTGCATGGCACAATGTGCAAGTCAGTGGCCCTGGAGAAATGTGAATCGCAGTACTAAGTTACCATAAGACAATGTGCCAGTGGAGTGTCTGCGTATCCAGACGAACTATATGTGACTGCTACACAAATAAGCCTTGTTGGTGAGGATGCCCTTTCATAGGCAATGAGTCATGTGTGGACAATAGCCTTATTTCCTTTCCTGGAAGAAACATGAGGGGCTGAAGCTAAGGAAGACCTAGTCACACTCTGGTCTAGTTCAGAGTCTGATTTTGGGCTCAAAACGATTCAAGTGATATGCTGCTGTGTTAACCTTCAAGGGTCTAATTGTGGATGTTACTGAGGCTGAATGAGGTTACATGAAAGAAAGCCACGTGTTGAAACTGGACCTTTTTTGCAAGCGCTTCCATAGGCCATTAAAACTAGAATCCAGTGAAATGAAAGCCAAAAGCTTAGTGACATTAAATTTTCCTTTCAGAAAAAAAGGCTTTATACTATTGGTAAAAACTTTTCAATTTGGTACAGATTATGGGGAAATGACATTCAGTGACTGCATCGATTGTCTTATTGTATGTTTTCAATTGTAGTTAGCTGGATAAGAATCTGCTATGCACAAGATTCGAGAATAAACAATTATCAGTGTATTTAAAAACAAATGGCAAACTGAAAAAGCACAGAAAGCAACAACATTGCGAGGGAGTCCATAATCAGGCATATCAGGTGCTGAATTTCTGAATTATGTTCAATTCTCTCAGGTTATTGCTGAAGGATTGCTTTTCACTTTGTCCAACGGTGAAATAGATGGTCAGGCGGTTGGTTTCAGTTGTTTTTTCTTGCCTGTAACAGAATAGAAATATTAGCAAATTGTAAAAGAAAAGACAAGACAAAACTGCTTTTGTAAGGCAGAACATACTTGACATTTCATCTTCATGTTTATGTGTAGAAACTGATAACCTTTGTACCCAAGTCTTATTTAATATCTGAATTAAAATATGTGAAACAGGCTAATAGTGATTTAACAATGTGTGTTTTTCATGACACTTAAAATGTGCTTCTGATCTCAACAAGTAAAATTCATTCTAGGTGTCAATTTTTTCCAATACAATGTTACGATGTTTACTGAATTAAGGCTTATTCATGTTAATTCGATAACTGAGCTGGTGGTCCTGGGGGTGGGGTCCACGATAAAATAAGGAAACTCACTCATCTGGAGAATTTTATTGGAAACAGCTTTGTACCAAGGCTATATGAATATGTGCTGCTAGCCTACCCGGCATCGGGTGAGTTTCCAAAAAGCAACACTTAGTTCCACTTAATAAAACTGTTATTCAGTGGGGTAACTGAGGGGGATAACATCACCGAACGATGTTAATAGAAACTGATTGCTAAAAACTTACCAAGTAATGTTTTGTAGTCTCCGAATGGAACTGCATAGTCATAGACATAGAGCACACACGGGGCTTCAGCATCCACACACTTTTTGTCAGTTAGTTGACCCTGTTGACCGCAATTGTCCACGAATATAGTAACCTTAGGTCTTTTGGGAATTTGTGGCCACCTGTCGAAGACTTGCACCAGGGAAATTAGCAGTAATAAGGCTTAGCGCGAAGACGTATTTTGATAAAAATTCCATCTTTTACCAGTTGTTTACATGCAGACAGCCACGCATGCGCAATTCAATCACCACTAGTACAGCAGCGACACCGCGAGGAGAATTCTCCGAATAGCCCCATTAAGTTATTTCTTGGCCATTGTTGGGCTCAAATCGGATTTATTTCAATTTAAAAAAATCTGATCGTTAAAATAGACTTAAAAACAGTCGTNCACAGGCGTCCTCAGCTTCTGATCGTCCCCAATACACTACATATAATACTACAAGGTATGACACTTCGGACTTGAAATTCCACGGGTGCTCCACTTCAGCCGTCCATAGCAAACATAAAACTCAATAAATTTGCACAAAATAGGGGTTCAACAAACCATGAAGAATTGTTCTTTCTCCCAATATCATTCACGGTGTCCTGTTACGGCGACTTCGTAAGAAATTCGCAGTCAAAGAACAAAAATGTTCACAAAAAGCCCCCACACACGTTCTCCCTAGGCCCGTCGAGGTCAAGGACGGTACGGAAATTGCCGCTTTGTCGCGTAAAGTCACGATGTCGCTACTTCCGTAACTCACCGGCAATTTCCGGTACCGTCCTTGACCTCGACGGGCCTAGGGAGAACGTGTGTGGGGGCTTTTTGTGAACATTTTTGTTCTTTGACTGCGAATTTCTTACGAAGTCGCCGTAACAGGACACCGTGAATGATATTGGGAGAAAGAACAATTCTTCATGGTTTGTTGAACCCCTATTTTGTGCAAATTTATTGAGTTTTATGTTTGCTATGGACGGCTGAAGTGGAGCACCCGTGGAATTTCAAGTCCGAAGTGTCATACCTTGTAGTATTATATGTAGTGTATTGGGGACGATCAGAAGCTGAGGACGCCTGTGCTTTTACCAGTTGTTTACATGCAGACAGCCACGCATGCGCAATTCAATCACCACTAGTACAGCAGCGACACCGCGAGGAGAATTCTCCGAATAGCCCCATTCATTGCACCCAGTACTGTTAGATTGTAGCCGAGGCAATTCATTGCACTCAGTACCGGCAGCTAAACTGTTTGCTGCGGCTAACTCCTTCACCCAGTACAGTAAGGCAGAGGTCGCGGACCATTCATTGCACTTAGTACAGTTAAAGGAGCATGCCACCCAAAAAACAACCTAATTTGTATCAATTTAGATCGAGTAGTTCTACTCCATAACGACGGCAGACGGAGGTGTTGAAATTATCCAATGACGTCATCGGTTTCACACGCAGTCTGTTCAGTTCAGCAGTTCACAACACGCGTTACTGCAGGTGTCAGCTTATCGCTTGAAGTCATCGTTTAACACCAATAAATCATGAAACTTCGATGTAAAACCTTTAAAAATACACCGAGTTCTTATTAAAACGTGTTGTTTTATTTCGCTCCTACGGATTTATTGGTATTTGGACACACCGTAGCCTACAAAATTCGGCAGGCCAATAAAGGTCCGTAGCTGGAGTTCGGGGTCTGTTCGGAGATAATTTCGAAGTATTTTCCGTGAGATACAGACAGGACAGCCTAGATCTGTGTTGTTTAGACTTGTGATTTTTTTTAGTTCTAAACACAAAACGCTTGTTATCCTGGCCAGTGGCTAGGAGCCCGATCAGGCCCGTCGCGGCCGGCCGAATCGACTCGGCGTTATCATCCCGGCCAGTGGCTCGGAAACTGATCAAACATCACGAACATAAACCAGCCAAAGTTCAGTGGAAACTAAACTTCCAGTCAAGAAAATACTATAAGAGTGAGCCTAAGTAATGTGCACGTGATTATGTTGGTGAATTAGCCACGAAACTGCAAATCTACTTACTCGTCGGGGGCCGCGAATTCAGGTTCCGCTTTGGCCACAGCACCGTCAGGGCAGAAGTTGTACATTGACAATCATTTTTGAGTAATGTAAATGTAAATAAAGATTCCCCTAACACCTGGCCGTGGGATGGAAATCGAGTTGTTTCACAACTGTTTCTTCCAGCAAAAATGCATTAAATTAGCATGAGCTCACACGACCTCGGTGACCCGTCAATTAGTTTTATTGCACCTAAAGCCGGTAACGCAGTGATTTATTCATTTCTGGCTTCTCAAATCATTTGCTGTCACGAAAACTCCAAAGGCATTAAGTATTGGTTAGGGTGAGATTAATTCATTTTGAAACAGAACGCTCAGTAATAAACGCGAACATGGCAACTCGCAATCCCGACTTAGGACGAGAGCTAGAGCTCATCAGTTCCGACTTCGCAGGTGGATCGTTAAGTTTTATAGGCTATCAATTCGAACAGGAATACAGTGATGAAGAAATACTAGAGAAGCGCCGTGAACAAGCTCAGACAACGGAACGTATGGAGTTATTTGGTAAGCCGGCATTCGTGAGGCACTGTCGACGTCTGCAGGCCACAGACACGGAGATGTTTCACGGCCTCATACTTGCTATTTACAGCGTATATTTCATTCTTCATTTCCATAAGGCACTTCTTAAGCATTTCGGACTCTCGAGGAAGTGAAAAAAAAAACTATATACCCGCTTTCCTCGAAGCTGCTTAGTTCGGATAATCGGGAACGATGTACCGCAACATAGCGGCATTCACTCTGCATATGAACCACTGACGTCGCTAGCGTCGTTTCTCACCTTCCTCACAGGTTAACGCGACACCTCTTGGCGAGGTAAGGTCGACCGTATGCGAGGCGATATGGATATAGACCGATGAAGACGGCAAAAAGACTAATTAAATCGGGTGGCATTATCCTTTAAGACAGTAACCGCGGGCAATTCATTGCACTCACAACGGTTAAACTGTAGCCGCGGGCAGTTCATTTGCACTGTAGCCGTGGAAAATTCATTGCAGTCAGTACAGTTATACTGTGATCTCAGTACAGATAAGCTGTAACCGCTGGACAGACCGCGCCTAGAAGTTACATTCCTTGGATAGGCTAATTTACGTTTGGCGGAAGTTTTGAGTTTGGCCTTATAAATAGGTTCATGAATCAGGTTTTATGCTTGAGTGTTTGTTGTGAATGAGAAAATTCCACTAGTTTGGTTGTAAATGGGCTTTTCTTCAAAATAGCGGCTTCGTGATTGCCGATTGCAGGTAGCCTAATCCTCAAACAAAAAATCTGATGGTAGTACGTACTGTTCTACCACCTTGTGGTTTCTGCAGTAAATTTGTTTTCAGAATTCACGTTGGTTCGTGTCTAACATTGGCAAGAGTCTGTGGTTAATTTGTGCTGAAATAGGCTATGTCAATGCGTTCTTGCCATCCTTCTCTAACTTTGACTTCCTGCTTGGTACAAGAAGGGACAAAAATATGATACAGAAATTAAAGTTAATCGGTGGCCATGTGTAGCGCTTTTGACAGAGGTGAAATGACTCACAACTTTTTGTTTTGTTCATAGAGTTTTCAAAAGAGTGGAAGGAACTACCAAGGCGCCAAGTCCAGTAGTGTTTTAACATTTGGACACCCAGTTAAAACTTCACAATGCCTCCACTGGGAAAGAGTGCACGAGTTTACCTGCCTAAACATGTAAATGTCACGATGATCTGCGGGGTATAGTTCAGTAACGCTGGGACCTAGCTAAGCAAGACTTCGCGAGATTACGTGAGATAGTGCCGTGTATTTTAAATAAAAACACGTGATTTTGGCAAGATTTCATCGAGTTTCTAGCGTAGGTCAGTCCTAGCGTTACTGAACTCTAACCTAGCCGGTGTCTATGGAAGGTACTATCTGTTACTTAACTGAAAGGTTTTGTATCCAGCTTCCATTAGCGTTAGAGCCTATGGGGTTCTTGATTAATCAATTAACGATCAGGTCAACCAGTGCAATTAAATCAGCTAAACATAAAAATGCATTACAACCTTAATTCGCGTAAATTGAGTGATAATCTTGTTGGTGAACATGGATTGTGATCACTGTGCCACCTGTTCACAACGCCGGTCATTCGTGCAGAGCACTTTGTGTCATGATCTATAGTAGAAGGGTACTTCTCGGTATTTTCGCATCTCATGAAGGTTATTGAGAAGCAATTGGATGAGCATTTGTCTAAAAAATACAGAAATCATGCGCGCACCCAGCCTAAAAAATCGGTGGGCTCGAATTTTTGAAAATGTGGACCTTTAGCTAAAATTCAGGGGTTACGTTCAAAGCTATGAATTGTGTATTCGACGGATTTTGGTAGCTATAGTTCATGCCTTTTTAGTGGACTTTTGTCTCGTTTTTTACGTTTTGTCAGAGCTTTTCAGTGTTTCTCTGAAGCGGACCTTCAGTTTGCCCACTTCGCTAAATGGGGGGTCTCGTCTGAGCCCCTTTCTGCGTGCATGCCAATCAGACACTATTTGATAAGTTGAAATACGCACACCAATCTGTTCGTAACTTTTGGATGGTCAAAAGTATGACCAAATGGCTTCGTTTTCGAGAAATTCAACAGACTGTAATGGACTGGATGCGAGATTACCTCATGGCAGCTCTGCTGCAGCATACCCTTGTGGTAATTTTAGTTTTGTTTTCAGTTATCTATCCGTTCCAAAATGATGCGTAGCTTTGGATTTGTATAATTTTTTGGGTGCGGCAAAAAATTTTGCGTAAATGTATTCTACAGTTAACTTTACTCGCTACGTCTTGCGTCTACCAAATGCGTCCCTACGAATGACAAAATAATACTTTCCAATGGCAATCCAGTAACGCTTCCGAACGACATGTCTAAACTCCATTTCTGTCTGGAGAACCAGATAACAAATAGGTTCCATAAACAGTCCACCATATAAGTCATCTGACTTTATGCAAAGCTACTTTATGTTCGGGAACGTTGAATTTCTCAATTTTTCGAGGAAATGCATGTATTTCACTTACATATTTTTAGAAAAGTTTAAAATTTTTGATCGCCACAACACGTCCTTTGATTTAATTTAATTATTTATTCACAGTCTTTGTGTTGTGAGTTTGGCCAACCATCTTTTGTTGCCTGTGTCTGTGTTTATCCCTGTAGTCACGGCTGAATGGCAGAAAAAGTAACGCTTGGCCTCATATCCCAAAGCATGTTGGCCATAGCACCACTGTAGACGAAGAGGCATGGGCTGAGCTGGCTGCCTCAACAGAACGATAGCTGAGCTGACAGAACGTGAACTTGTGTGTAGCTGATTTTCAGAAACTGAATCGACGAGGTGGCGCTGCCACTAAGTAATATACAGAGTGTCAGTCTCAAACAAATTGTCTCCTCCACCGCCGACCAAGGTTATCACGGACAGAGATAAGTACATGTATTAACATAAAACAATCTGCATATGTTTAAGACAAGTGGACACAACGCCGAATCACTGGTTGCTCGGAGTGCCGGGACCGCCATGAGTAAATGAAGTTTATAGTTGGACGGCGACTAATAACAATGAGGGAGAAACAAAACAACTACTGAAATTCTAAAAATACTCTGGCTTGGCAGCTAAGAACCGTTTGGGTCCTTAGCTGTAGCCTAACGACAAGGGCGAGACGTTTCCTCTTCGGAGATAGTAATCCAGGGGTCGTGTGCAAGCCTGTCTATGTATACACCATCCTCGCTAACAAAAATCATAGTTCCATCACTCGCCGGGCGATTAACGATTAATATAGACAGTTACCAACGACGGCCTCAATGGGGTCCAGGCGTGCATCCCAGCTATGCCTTCCCCCGTAAAAGATCCCCAAACAGGGTGGTTAGCATTCCAACGAGGACCACACTGGTGACCGGTGCATACCGTATCTGCCTTCCCTGATAACAAAAGGTTCCCCAATCACTGGCAGGCAATTGGTAATCTACCATCTAAAGCCAGAAATGCATCACAATAAAGTTGTTCTTGACTGATTAGAATCTTCCGTTGTAACAAGTTCATATAAATTTTGAATATGAATATTGAATAGCGGCGTATTGGCAACAAACAACGGACCGAAAGTGGAAAATGATATATCATTAACAGTATTTACATATGTGTTTATCATGAACTCTCCTACAGAACACATGAAAGTGCTTTCATCAGAAAATCTTTCAGGAAATAGACAGAAGGTCAAACATGTTTGTTCTACACTGTTGAGATGATAACAATATCCTTTCACACATCAAAATCCATAAAAAGGTTGTGATTTCCGCCCAAATAAAAGAATTTCAGTCAAAAATTTTGCACTAAGAAGAAGACCGAGCTCAACTTTCTGATTATTGCGAAGTAAGAAAGTGTTTACAGATTTCAAATCGATTATTTAAAAGTAACACGAAAGTAACAGCGCAGCTGATTCAGGGTGATCCGTCATTTTGAAATGATTTAATTAGCGAAAATTTGTGAGAACCTCCAAAGTCAAATAAAGCTTAACTTATTATTCCTCATAACCGTGCAGAGCTGAGTCATCAGAAAAATTATGTATAATGCCTAAAAACATTGTTGATTCTGTTACAGTACTGGGAGTACTCCGTCTCATTTCGAGGCCTGCGCTCACTCACAAAAATATAAAACAAAAAACTGCCGATCGCATCGATTTCATCCAAGGTCATGTGTTGGGCGACTTGTCGAAATCATCTGCAATTAATGAACCAAAATCGAACAGAGGCAGTTGATATGAGCTATCAGCGCCTCCTCCCAAATAACAGCCACCAGGTGGCGTTTGACAACCGCCAAGGACCGCCCCGTGTGATGCCCGTCTAATGCCTGTCAAGAATCTGCGACCATGCCTCCGGGAGTCTTATAGTATTCTATTTTGATAAGCAACGAATTCGTTGGTTTTTGATTTACATGTTTATGAATCTACCAATATCAATTGAATTATAGATCATTTTTGACAATTAGAAGCTAATCTTGTAAGAATTGAAGATGTTTCAGTGAGTTTAGTTGCAGGCTGAGGCTGGGAAAGTCTCGTATCATCCGGTCTCCAAATAGCAAAGTACACTACACAATTTTTCCTGTCTGAAATAACTCTCAATTGTCAAATTCAGAGAGTTTTGCAGGGTGTCCCAAAAATGTATTCACAATTCAAATGACAATGCTAAACATAACGTTTAATCGCCGTGAGAGACCGTCCGGAGTTGGTATATGGTGCAACTCGGGACGGTCTAGGGTCTACAGAAAACCACAGTTCAACTGTGAGTCTACACCAATGTGATAAACGAGAGTATTTCTACTTGCTGCGTCAGCTGCTGGTATGCTTATCTCTTTGATGACACACAATATGTGACTTTGCAAAGCGTTTACAAAATAATGTGGATAAATCAGTGGAGTGTGAGACCCCTGAGGTCCCTGTCAAGTCCTCACGACAATTTTACGTTATGTGCATTGTTTATTAACTTACGGACAACATTATTGGTTTAAGTTTACAAACATAAAATTAAAAAGGAATTAAGTCAAATCAAANGATCATTTTTGACAATTAGAAGCTAATCTTGTAAGAATTGAAGATGTTTCAGTGAGTTTAGTTGCAGGCTGAGGCTGGGAAAGTCTCGTATCATCCGGTCTCCAAATAGCAAAGTACACTACACAATTTTTCCTGTCTGAAATAACTCTCAATTGTCAAATTCAGAGAGTTTTGCAGGGTGTCCCAAAAATGTATTCACAATTCAAATGACAATGCTAAATGCATTGTTTATTAACTTACGGACAACATTATTGGTTTAAGTTTACAAACATAAAATTAAAAAGGAATTAAGTCAAATCAAACGTGTTGCTCATTAACTTGGGAAGATTAATTGTGTTTGCAGTTCATTGATGTTTCTTAGTTTCCAATAGTATTGCGCAATAAATTTTACGGTTTTCCAAAACTGGGTCGTTTTTTGTCATTTCGTGCTTACAGAGCACGTGTTGGCTCTCGCACACACCGTCAGACAAAATCTAAGCATACCGTAGGCCGATCGCAGAATCTACTGACGTTGTACACCGAAGTGCGATAGGAAGGAGGGACAAACATTTTAGCTCCTACGCACCTGAATTGTGAATGACCAATTTCTGACAGTGTAAACGAGACTATGAACCTGGGAGGTCCGTGCATTGGTTTTTCATTCAAGGTTCCAGTGAATTTCGAACCTAGAACGTGAAAGGCAAGGCTGTTCCGTTGCACAAAGTATATGGCAGCAAATAGGTGGACGCTGAAAACCGGCGGCAAAAGACAAGCAGATGCCAATAACGACCAGGTATATATGCACCTGTCACACATTCAGATTCAAACATGAGCAATTACTTGCTTAATTTTTCTACATTCTCATGCATACCGAAATTGAATATAAATTAAAGTTAGTCACAATAACTCACCAGCACAACAATACATGAATGCATAGGTACAGATGAGTTCAATATTCATGAGGGACGCTCAATAACTTTGTTTATTGAGATTTTAGCAAAGTCTGGGTCTATTTACAATACTATAACAACAAGAATAGGATCATAAGCCCGCATGTAACTTATGCAAGCAACTTGTTTGTGGTCTACATATATGTCACCTGTAATGACTACACGTATGAAAATATTACCTTTAGAAAACGCAATATTGTGACTTCGGTTATTGAGATTTTGAGAGAATATTTTATTCCAGTATTTAACTATGATATCCTTATCCTTACGTTATGGGATCACAAAAGAAATCCAAAGATTTTTTCTTATTTCGGTTCCATTTTACCTTTGATATTGAGTATACCTGTGAATGAGTGAAAACTTCATTCAGCATGAAAATAGACTCAGACGGTGTCCAAAGTTATATCGATCTAGGATTACAGTAATAAGAAATCTTTTCAAATAAGTAATAAAACATCCAAATTTAAGTTATACTGTTTATTTTTGTAATATAAATGTGTTGAGGAGGCAGTGAGGCCTAGTGCGATAGGTGCCCGCTTTCTTTACTCGACGTCGTGGGTTCTAGTCCCACTGGGTCACACTGCTAGACCCTTGAGTCAGGTTTCTAGCTCTTCAGCTCGGTTTTAACTAAATATTAATAAAGTGTAAAAATAGTTCCATGTAATCACTGCAATGGGCCCATATGCGCGACCTGCGCACGACTGGTACACCGTATATCATATCGCCTGCAATTATTTGTTTGAACCGTTTGAGGACCCTGTTTTCTCTTTTACAGTAGATTCCAAAAAGTTTTGCGTTTTTATCTAAATGAAGTTCGCTGTCAATCTTTGCTAAACAACAGGCTCTCAATATCGCATCAAACAGAGCGTGTAACACAGCAATACACAAATACGTGTCCGGTTATCTCACGAACGTTGTTACCAAAGGCACAAAAATCAGAATCAACGTAATTAATTTCAACAACCAGACATTTGGAGGAAGTGTCCTATGCAGCAGTTTGTATTTACAAGAGGGATTTTATAATATTTCGTCCATATACAGGGATTAGTAACTGATATATTCTGAATATTCAATCTTCCTCTAAGCAGTAAGCGTTTAAAATGTTTTAGATATGTTTACGTCCAAAGTAAAAGAAAATAAAATCGTCCAACAATTTTTTTAATTGATAAAAATTCTTTATTCAGATTTACGTGTAACAGCTTTTACCAGCTAGGATTCAGTTCTCAGTCAATGACGACTCATGATTTATATCGTTTGAGATAAGATACTAAATATTTCATTATTGTTGAAAGACCTCGAAATGAGCTCCTCGAAATAGATTAATTTTGGCTTTGTACTCTTCTGTGTATATCATCTTTGCAATGTGGGGACCCGCCGGAGGGTTCTTGGTTTACATTTCGTAGAAAAAATACGGGACTAAATTAGGTGACTCTTCAAGACCAGTTTCCCCGCACAGTTTCTCCAAAGAAAGAGTTTCAATTCTGGTTACAAAAAGCGGTGTCTTATTCAGTTCTAAACCCCCTCTAAGTCCGCCATGACTCCGCAGTGATTGTGCTAAGGCCGGGGTCTGGACACTGACAAGGCGTCGATTATCACGTTTCAAGCTCATTTTGTGCGTTAACTAAAGACCAGCTCAACGACGTAGGACCTCACTCAGCCAGTAACCGGGCATATCGCACTGCCACATTCTTTTATTTATGTCACATGATAGGTCATGTGACTTTATTAAACATTTGTTGTTGACAGCACATTGTGTTATTGTGAGGTAGATCAGCTTCAGAGTGTTTGATCCATTTATAGGAAGAATACATTGAACTTTGGACAGGAATAGTTCTTTTAAAAAGAACTCTCATTGAAAGAAGAATTGTGAACTTGTTTGACCTATTTTGAGTACATGTGAAATTTCAAAATGGCGTCTGAGAGGCAGGCGGTGGGAAACTCCTCCCAAGAAAGCGATACCAGCGAAAACGCTGTGGAACAAGAGGATGATACAGATGCCGAAGAGGTTTATGAAGTAGAAAAGATCATAGGGGTTCAAAGACATAATGTAAGTTTCGTTTAGAATTTGTGCAACTTCAAGGTAAATGACGCGTTCTTTTCTCGAGATTTTCTGCCAAATGGTCTGCGATTCTGTGCGGTTCGGCTTTTCGATGGCAAGGTCATATGATAATTTACATACAGTCTAGAAAGAGAATCAACTTTTGTGCTTTCATTTCGGCTGAAGCTGTCGCAATTTTGGGAACCTTTTGATATAAATGGTGGTCAAGTATTAGACGACGATATATCAAACCTGTGCAGTGTCACAGCCACTGCCGCTGGCACTGGCAGGTTTTCTGCAAACAATGATTAACCTTGGCTTAGGCAATTTCATCGCTCTGTAATGCCACAGGCATACAGGAGTGATAACACACACCCATGAAAAGGTAATCATCTCAGAATACAGTGAATAACATCGAATGAAACATGCATTATACACATGACACGGAGTTACAATTAACACATACCATGACTATCTATGGAGACAATTAGGTCAGCATAATTCAACATTATATCCATGAAAATTTGTCATGGTTCGTTCGAACTTCCCAGTTGCCATAGCGAGGAAATTAAGTGAAATCACGCCTGTTGACGAACAAAAAGTCCAAGGGACGCAATCTTACAAATTCTGCCTGATAACTTCCCATGCTACTTTTTGCAAGTATCATATGTTCCAGGTCACGTGCTTCGCTCAGTCTCGCGCTTGTCCTTGACTAACTCACATGATGTCAGTTAAAATAATTTGTGGTTATTGCACGGTGAAAAGGTTAATGGCAACCAAAAAAGTGGATTTAGAATTCATCGTCAAAGTCATCTTAATTTCTATAGACATGCTTTAGCAAAGCTATGTATAGAACCAGAAAGGTTTGCTGAAGAAAGTAAGTACTTTTTAGGTGATAATTTTGTGTGTAAGATGTATTTTTGATGTGGTGAAAATTTCTTATTCGGTGAACGATTTTCGGCTTCAAAATCGAGGGATTGAGGGCTCTGCCACAAATTAAGCACGAGTGGGAGTTTACGGTACTTTCCCAAAAATATAAATTACAAAAAGTGTCTGAACTTAGTTTCTCATCGATGTTTGATGAGCTGAAATATTTTTTTTAAGTATCAACTCAACTCTTGAGATACAAGCTTCCTCAGCTGTTTTTATTGTGTTAAACGGAAATGGATTCTTTGAGTCAGAGCTCACATTGTAGGTGAGTTGATCAAAATGCAAAATTATCTACTGTTCCTTAAATTGGTTAATTACCATATAAACATGCATATCATGAGAAAGAAGTAGAAATTTTCTACCAGGATAGCATACTCTGGAGCTATCTATTACCAACACTCGCTCACCAGTGCTGTAGGTTTGATTTGGAACTGGCGCACTACTCTACAAGAATGTTGTCAAGTTTTCCAAGTTTTTCTCCAGTTCTTGATAAGCCTTAAAAATTGATGCCTAGATGTTACGCAGAGCTTGGAATTTTCCTCTCTTAAGAGGATTTCCTCTTTTGGTTTCGCTTTTCTCTTTATATTTGATTTCCAGTTTTTTCGTCTTTTTATCATTATTTTGACTTTATTCACATACAAAAACATTTATTTCACTTAAATTTTACAACACAAAAAATATTTCTATCACAGAAGCCTTTTTGGAACAATAAATCACTTGGAAAATTTTCCTCTTTTTTGTCACTGCACTCATTGGTCGTTCCAAGCCCTGGATACAGTAAATATTCTCCAGTTTTGAACAGTCCCTAAAATTTAGGACACAGAAATTCAAAAATAAATTGAATTTTCTTTATTCTAGATTGGGATATGGTCAATTTAGGCTTTGTCATATTTCTAAAATTCCTGAAAATGATAGAACCTGGAAGTAAATTGGCAGTTCATAAAATCGTTGGAAATGGCTCTGCTAATCCAACATTTTCATAGTGTGCAACATTGAGCTGAGTCATCAGTTGTCATTGATCGTAATTTCTGATTTTGAGACCACGAATATTGCCTACTTCTAAAATTTGGTTGAAGCCCTTACCTCAAGCAAAATAATAATTTTTTCCACTTTCCCCAAACTCAAGAATTTTGTCATACTCTACTTAACGAAATCTTTTGAAGAAAGTCCACCTGTGTAAGCCACAACCAGCGATCCATGAGTTTCTAGTTGCCTAGGTGACGTTCCATTGAATGTATGTCTCTGCTTAGATTGTGCTTCCTCTAATTATTTTCTTGATATGCTGAAAATATTTATTATTTCCTTGATTTTTGTGTGAAGCTGTACAGTCAAGTAAATATGAAGCCACTATTCAGCTGGAAAAGGAAGGTATTCATAGTTTGTATCAATTTGCCATTAACAGGTACCAGCATAAAATGATATGTGTAGCAATTGGCCACATTGCCTATTACCGAAATGCTCAAGCCCTCTTGCCATTAGCAATGCATAGACCCCTATGGACAGTGCAGCTAACTTCAAGCTGATGAAGTTTTTACTGCACTTACTGTCAGTGCCAGTTGTAGATCGCGTCAGATCCAGATTTCTTTGCCGATTATTTACTACTAGGTAATGGAAATACTTTGAAGGAATAGATAAAGTTGCTTCATGGTCATCCAGTGGTGTTCTAGATCTATCCTTGTACCAAATTTGAAAGTTGAAGAGAAGCTGTTGGATATCTAAGTCACTGAAAGAATTTTGGTGGTATTTCTACCAGACCTAGTTAAATTACCTAGTTTCATCACCTAGAATGTTAGGAAGTACATTAAATTTTCAATCAAAGTTAGTGAATTTGGTAGTGATTCAGAGTGTTTTGTTCATACTCTTTTTGTCCGTATAAAACATTTTAAGATGTAACACCAAGACTTTTAACATAAATGCCAAACAAAGTTCATTTCCCAGGTTGCCAGTTCCAGATCACTCTGGTCAGTGCACCACAAGGGAAGCAAAATGTTTTGTATGATTATAGTACAATACAAGTATTTACTGCAGTTTGATGAGTGTGCACCCCAGTGAAAACACAGTGTTTTGAATGTATGATTATAGTACAGTACGAGTATTTACTGTAGTTGGATACCAGTGCATGGCAATGAAATCAAAGTGTTTTATGATTATAACATTGTACAGTGCAAGTATTTACTGCAGCGACATTTTGATTATTACCGCACGTTGGCTCTGTTTTGATAGGCTTGTGGACTTCCTACCCTGTGTTGCATTCACACTCTCTGCTTGTATGCCTCTCTTCCCGCTGTCACGTGTATTTCACTGTTTATTTCGCTACATACACGTTCATTCTACTTATTGTCTGAGGATGAGACATGCAGTCTCGAAATATACCTAGTGTTTTAATTTGTTTGTTTGTTATGTCTCTCGGTGTTTTGCTACTTAGCTGGACACCTGAAGAAAGGAGATTGTTTTGACACTACGAGCAACTGTACCAAGCTTTCAAACAAAAAGTTTAGTCATGTTTTCAACAAAATTTGAATTAAACAACAGAAGTATTTACTGCAGCCCATCATTAAGCACGCAACTGTGAAAATAATTATTCACAATATATGACAGCTTTTGACCTGTTGCTTAAGTATTTGCAACAAATTTCGATACCACTACAAATCGACTTTTACTGTGCTACTGTTCCAAATCTGTAAACAAAACTACAAAAGTGTTTGAATTTAATGCCTGGTTTATGTTTGACTAGATGAGCTGTAACATTTCTTAAATATCATCTCTGAGATATGGGCATCTTTAGTTGCTTTTTATTGGTGATCCAGGACTGGTTTTATTGATACCGAACTGGGAAAGTTGAACCAAGAAAACCCCTGGAATTGTTTACATAACTTTGGTTGAAATATGCACATCAGAACTGTTTACATAATTTTGGTTGAAATATGCACATGGTTGGAAAGAAGAATTTTCCACCAGGTTAGCAGTGTACTTCGGGTTTGTCCAATACTAGCAGTCACTCACCAGCACTAGGTTTGATTTGATGATCTACCACAAGGCTTAATTCACTCAAGTGCATTTCACTAGACAAATTGACATGTGGAGTGTGGATGATGTTTACATTGGCTGTAAAGCCAGGCTTACTGAAGTAGAACAGACTAGACTGCACAGCATCTAAAGTCAGTGACAAACTTCCTCCTTCAACAACCTATGGATCACAAACCATGGATTATTGGTTTTCAGTACAACTGGCCCAGTAGTTTAGTTGCTCAAGCTGATGAAAAATGTAATGAATTTGCTGTAAATGCTTTCTTTTGTTGATGGGGATGTGCCTGTATCATAATACGATAGGTTTAGAGAATAGAGTCTTGTTTGCTAAAGGGGCATTTTGCTGTTATTTTGCTGTCAGTGTTGAATAATTGAATGAAGGGCTTCAGGTTTAAAAATTACCTTACTCATCTGTCATAGAAATTTCAGGGTTGACTAACCCCAAGAAACTGATGGTTGCCTATGCGACCTCAGATTTTGTTTGACAAAGTCGCTGGTTATGAAACTGTAAGTAGACTGGGAGTAGGAATTGTTTGGCAAAAACTGACAAGACCCAGTCCCCACGCAAACACAAGCAATGTTTTTTGACTGTGTACTTTAGGTTGAAATGGAGCAAGGGTGAATTATTCGCCTCAAACTCTGGACAACACCTCAACTGAATTTGTCGACTTCACGCTATGCTTAGCATTATGCCCGGAAGTGAGTTGTTTTTGAGTTGGTGATGGTTTCAACGTTCTTGATAGTATTGGAAATAGAATACTGTTAAAAAGTGAAGAATATTGTGAAGATAATTTTTTGAAAGTAAAAGGCGTAATTCAATTTTTGCTTTTTAGCCAATTTTGACCAGTTTTGAGCCCGTGGTCTCCTGGATCTCAGTGCATTATTTGTGCTCTGATGCCCAAACTTGAATCTGTAGATGTTAACCTTCAGAATGCCAGTTATGCAGATAACTGTGTGTGTAATGCTATTTGGTTTCTGCAACATATGTAACTTGTCATTCCCAGCAGGCTCCAGTGTCATTGATTTGAAAGCTATTCACTGTGTGTACTCAAGATTCAACCTTCTCATTAAGCTTGTGTTAAATTTCTCCTAAGTCTCTTGACTGCATTGTGACAGTTCAACACATTGCACATGGACTTAGAACTTGATTTTGATTGACTGTCAAATGTTTTTGTTTTGACTAATAAAGTTTGAATTTCGTAGCACATTTTAGACTCTACATTCGCTATTCTTTTACTGTAAAAAAAAGTCCAAATGGCCTGTTCTTTAGTTAGTTGCAATTTGGGCGAAAACACGGGCCTCTCAAGGTATCGTTATGCAGGGTTGTTGTTAAACTCGGTTTACGCACTGGTAAGTGTGTGCCCATTCATGTTTTCCGTTTTCAAGATGGTACAGGAAATGTATTTGTTTGAGAGCACCCTTAGACTTCCTGAAGCACCACTTGTGGGTTTACAGAAATATTACTCTATTCGTGATTTTATTTTTATTATTTTAATGTAAGTTTCGTGAAACGTACCATGAAAACCTTGGTCTTTCATAAAACAGGACTCATATCTTAAAAATGTGACTTGGAGCTTTTCAAAAAGAGCATGCCTTGAAGATCACTGTTTCCCTGTTGTGTGGGCAAGGTCACTGACCACACTGACCACACTGACCATGCCTTGAGTGCATAACAGGCTGCTGGTGGTGGCATGTTTAATTATGTTGTCATATTTACAATGCTAATATTGATCTGGGATTGCATGTGCAGCATATTGAGAACCTGCCTAGCCTGGCTAGCACTGAGTGCAGGCTTCCTCTTAGCCTTAGTTACTGTATTAGAGTACCTGGGAGCATTCCTTGGTGAAGATAGATTTTCAGTTGTAAAAGTTGTTAATTAACATACACGTTGCATGGCCTCAGCATTGCTTAGGCACTTGTTTTAGTCTACTTCTTTGTTGCTAAGGTGTGAAATCCTGGTCTAAGCTTGTAATTTTTCTAAAGTCTAATTTTGTCGTTAGACTAATTATTCACCTACTTAGCACGTGATTTTCTTGGCATCAAATTTATTCGATATTGATATTGTTGGCATTGTATTAGTTGTAGTGGAGTCGACTGAACTTGGCAACAGTTTAGATTATTTTTAGGAGAGCAGTTTATCTTTGAACTATAGAATAATGATATTTAGAAAAACGTTGATTTTAACAGCCATTTCTGTACATGAATAAATGAGGTCTCTGATGAAGACTTCAGTATATGAGTCTACACTCAGAGAAGTGGAAGCGCAGAGTATGGACGGCTATTGATTGGTCTCCTAAATTTCTTTTTTAATCTTTTACATTTTACTGCAGTAGAAATAAAAGGCTCATTGAAAAAGTTTTTTTAATGCATTGAAATCTCGTCAATTTAAGACACAATGGGCCAGACAAGTGAAATTTTATTTTCTCATTTTGTCATTGAAGGATGTGCAACAAACACCAAGTTAATTTTCCAACATTATTCAAGATCTGTACCGCAGCTACTACAGTATTTTGAAAAAAACTGGGCATTCACAATGACCAAAGCCCTTGAAATTTAACAAAGGGCTATTTTGATAATTGATAAGTTTTTACTCTATGGTTAGTTTTTGTCCATAATGCTACTGCTCACTTGGAGACTAAGTGGTCATTCATTGTTTCTGTGGTTAGGTCTGACGGTATTCTAGTTGATGTTTTTTTACTTAATTGTCACTGTATGGTGTGATGTGGCAGTGTGGAGGTTTTATTTTCAACATTTATTATGATAATTCGTCAAGTTCGAGTATTGTGTGCAAGGGGCTCAGATTACAGAAAGATTGTTTTTAACAAGTATGATCTAAATTTAGAATGTTCATCAAGGGAATGTGGAGCATTTTTTTGTTACAACTCACTGAAGTTGTTTGTGCAATATCTCGATAAAGACTGTTCAGGTTTTGTTCATATCTTGCATCAAGTTATGGGTGGGGGGATCTTCAAATGCCCCTGGAATTTGGTGACCTTGACATCACTTTCTAGGTCACAGATTTGAAAATGCCGTTGGTGCAATATTCCTTGAAGGATGCTTTAGAAAATACACTTTACACGGAGGTGTGGGTGGGGCGTCTCCCATGTCCTGAGCCAGTGGGGGACAGTTTAGTCATCTTGTGCCAAACATTTGTTTTAGTTGGTATGTTGACCAACAGCGAGATTGCATAATGTGTTCTGTGTGCACTTTTAGGGGGAGACTCGTTACAAGGTGCGCTGGGCCAGCTACAGCCCTAGCTGGGACACATGGGAACCCGTAGATCATCTGGACAGTTGTAAGGACTTGATCACAGCATACGAAGAGGAACAACAACGTAAGAAAGAACAACGCAAGGAGGTAAAGTCACGTGACTTCATGAGGAAGAGGCCATATGTTATGCTCAATGTTTACTGTTTTGTAAACTTTCAGGGGCACCATAGAATCATACTCACGATCATGGCATCTTACGCACAAACCACTTACGAAGCCATGAATCATGTATACGAACCGATGAATCATGCATACCAACCTAAAAATCACACATGCCAACAAAAATGCTCACGAACCGCAAAAATCCTACGTATGAACACAAAATCGTACACGCCAGCATCGAATCACAGGCATGAACACTCCATCGTTTGGTGGTTCGTGCATATGATTCAAATGCTCATGCGTATGATTTGTGTTTGCGTGATTTTTGTGGTTCATGCGTATGATTTTTGTTCATACGCTTGATTTTTGGGTTCATCTGCATGATTCATGGGTTTGTATTCATGATTCATAGGTTCATAGGTGGTGCGTGGGTAAGATGCGATGCTCGTGCGTATGATTCTATGGTAACCCTGAACTTTTGTTATGAAACTGGGATTGCAGAAGATAATTTTGACATTTAAGGGATGCTGTCTGTTGTGTGCTCATCATTTTACCAGCTGCCATTGAAACCTAATTTACATTTAATTTAGTTGATGGTGGCGTTCAGCATGGCAGATGATCGGGTCAAATTAGACTAAATGAAACGAACAAGTTGTATTGTTTATTCAAGAAACACCTGAGCTGGTTTCTTGAATGAACAAGACAATCTTGTTGGATGAACATGTCATTCGCCAGAAATCAAGTCTAGTCATGAAACAAACGAGACATATTGTAAACAAAGTCGTTCATTTTAAATGTGATTAACTAGACAGTCTTATCGAACAAACTTGTCATTAGTTGAAAGAGCATGTTGATATTTTTAAAATGGCTGTCTCATCAGACATGCATGTTTGTTATTCATTGCAAAAGATGGCGTTCATTAAAATGAACAAGACATACTTGCACAAAGGGAACATTTGGTATCAAATAAAATGACAATATGATTCAGAATACTGTTGTGGCTTATTTACGGACCATATGTTTACGACCAGATTGCCGGCACACACCCGCGCTCACACACACACACACACACACACACACACACACACACACAGAGATTTCTGCGTGTTTGGTTTCTTCGTGAAATACCACCCTCTGCTGTTTGTTAGGTTTCTTCTTGTTCATTGGGAACTGTGTGGTTTATTCCAAACTGCCTTGTTCATTCAAAACTGTTGTGTGTTCAAAACGCTCTTTTTGGTTCTATAGTGTCCGTTTCTTTTGCAACTGATCCTCATAAATGTCTTTTCATTCTAATTGTCCGTCCTTAACTGTCTCGATGCTGTCTGTTCGCAAGGTTCATGTGACTGAAATGACTTGCTAGTTGTAAATAAGTTTTGTATGTTTCATAAACAGTTTCTTCTATTTACTGGGACTAGGTTGTCTTGTTTTTTATGTCTTTGTGTATTTTGACCCTGATCACTTGCCGTAGTTTAAGACAGCAGTGAACTCAGAGTAGACTCAGTTTTACAGCAAATTATTCTGTCAAAAAGTTGTCTTAAGGCAGCTGTGGATTGTATAAATAATGCAGTCTGTATTGGACTGAGACTAACTCCATTAACCTGACTCAGTGCATTCCACTGACCTGACTTGGTTCATTCCACTGACCATCTGGTCAGTGTTACCTTACTCTGACCAGGTCCCTACAGGACATCCTTTGTCAAGTCCTAGACAATGTAAACACTGAAGCCACTAGCCACTGGGAGTCAACAAAACACATTGGAATCAGTTTTATGAAGTTTGTTAGAGGCATTGTGGGAAATTGAATAGATACAGTGGAAGATTTGAAAGGCCTGGGGCACATGTGCCTGTCATAACTTTCATAGCTGTCATAGTTTGTAAAATGTGTCTTTGCTGGTTTTCACCCAGACAGATAAACCATGAAGAAACAACAGTTTAGTGAAACAGGCCCCAGTTTCAAAAGAATCTTCTGCAGATGTGGTTGAGTTCTACAATTTTGAAAGATGGCAATGTGATGTGCTTTCATGTTCTTTTCACTCTACACGTTACAAGGTACCTAAACTACACGGTTAACAGACTCATAAACAAGGTCACGGACTCATGAACACGACTCGCGTACCTGCAAACACCGTTCACTGACTCACAAACACGGGAACGGACTCATAAAACATGATCCATTCATCCAAATACACGGGACACGGACTCACATACGCAAAGAAACACGGTTAACGGACCACCAAACACGGTTCACTCCGATAAATACGCCATAAACACGGGTCACGGACTTATCGGCTTCCTGGGTCAGCAGACATCTACGTTTTGTCCGTAAACTGTGTTCATGCGTCCGTGACCATGTTTATGAGTCCGTTAACCTGTAATTTAGGTATCTTATGTTAGGCAGCTACTACAGCAGGCATTTGTTTACTGGTGAACTGTGGTCTGAACACAACAGTGGTTGAGCGATGTTTGCTTGTGTCTGGGCCATAATTTACAGTTCACGGACTGTCAAAAGAATACCAAATGAACGTAAAATAATTGTACCATGCTTGTTTAGTCTAAATACAGTTCATACATAAATTTGCCAAACTGTCATTCACGTTTTTTATGAAGTTATATATGCATGTGTCAGATTTTCTCCACAGAGACAGGTCAACAGTGAAATTCAAGTTCACAGTTTACGTAGATTTTACCCATACATCTTTTGACTTAATACAGCAGTACATGTTTGTGTGGTAGACATCCTCTGTTATCGATTCACATCTGATGGCCTAAATTGTCATCAGAATTGCTATTGGTCCTAGTGTCACTAAGTTTGTTGATGTATGCATGCTGTTCATCAGTCAAACTTGCACTTCCAGCTTCAACTGAAATAAACTTGTTGTATAAAACTGCTACTGTACTCACCCTAATGAGCGCTCATGCCCCTATAAACACCCCACCCCCCACGCGTCTTCAGACTTAGCTAAGGTAAGCGCCCACCCCATAAACGTGTGTATACATGCGAAAAATGCCAAACCTACCTTTCTAAAATTCTACAGTAACGTCTTCAATTTATCAATAATATCCGACTGTCCAGAAAAAAATTATTGTGCACGGAATTTGTAGACCATGAGCCTCGCCGCTGTGATGGTATTCAACCATGACTATACACTTCAAACTTCCGCAGTGCTTCAAAACGAACGTATTAGTTTTGATGACCTTGCGAGGAACGTGTTCCACTATGGTTAGGCCTTTCAGAACAGACACAGCGTACTTATCTACAGGATTGTATTGTATCTTTCCCATAGAGATCTCCCCCAACAGTAATCCAGGTTTCTTTGTACACATGAAAACCGCGAATCAAAGACTAATAAAAAATTTGACCAGTGTTAAAAGCACGTGGCCAGGAAGCGCACGCTACATGTAGGCCTCGCTGGTTCCCTGCATGCCGCTACGTGGTAGCCAGCACGCAGGTATCACTATTTTCCTCGGGAAATTTTTTTACACCGGCATTTCTGATTGGCCAGTCGAATTCTCAAAAAGCAGTGCTTTACGCAAACAAACTGGCATGACTGATGGAGGAAGTGTAAATGTGGGCTGTTGTACAGACAAATTGGTGCTTAGAATTTATGTTCAGGAGATGTGAATCCCAGAAATTGTGGTTGCGCCTTTTCGGAGTACATCTTTCTCACGGGTGCGAAACAACATGACCGCCGGTTCTCTTAAATCGGACCGACTCACCCAAAACAGGACCTCCTGGGATAAATGTGACTGACGCACCTAAAAACATGACTGCCCCATCAGAAAACAGGACCGCCGGGGACTGAACATGACCACCGGGGATTGAAACCGCAATGACAAACAAGCTAAGATTTATTACTGGTAGGCCTACACAGATCATACAATGGAGCTATATACGTATGCATGTGCAGGTCTTGTGCCGATTAAGCCAACGAAATCTTTTTGTGCGCTACAGGATACTTCGTTTTGTAACACGCGGCGCTTTTGAGTTTTAACCACAAACCAACCACGTTGCACGCTTTTGAGCTAAATAATTATAACTTTATCCACTGTGTAAGTTTTAGAACAAAATGAAAATCATTCTCTCCAATGTGATGTTTTAGTCAAGAAAAATAAAGAAACAAAAATGGGCGTTCTGGTTCTCGGGTGAAGCATCATAACTAGCCTTTGTGCGGCAAAGTTGTATACTAAATATACAGCTTGGCGCCGATGTGGGTAAAACACTGAACATATGATAAAATCTTCACCGAATTAGTGATATTAACGACACTCTTCCTTGAGTGAACTAAATTATTTATGGGAGAAATTGTCGTTCTGTCATTATTCTGCTGCTAAAATTGAAATGCGTTCTTTTAGGTCGGCTTACATTGACCAGTTCCTTTTTTCACTGATTCTTCAGTCAGCTCTTCTTCTCTTTTACAAGGTTGCATACATGGCACAACAAATTATCGTAACTGGTTTCATTTCGTCATAAGTTTTTAGTATTTTAATACCAGTAAGCCGAATTTCAGAACAAATCGTGCTGATACGAAGTTGAGTCATCATCTTCCGAAAGATGTCGCAAAATTTTATGAAATGTCGCATGTTCATGTCATGAGCGTGACAGACTTTTTTGTTACAATAGGCAAACAAATGACTCATTGTTTTTCACTCAGGCGGCTGTAACCTGCAAGGTGAGTGTTCATTGAATCCTAGACTTTGCAATGCGCCTGCTGCGCTCGGTAGCTCTACATGTTGATATAAGTTTCACGACGAGGTGACGAGCAGAACTATACCCGGGCTGTGGGAAATTTCGGGGATGAAACGGAGCTCAAGAACGCAGTGCTACCAAGCTTTATTTTGGCGAGTCTTTACACAGCTAGCTGACTGGTTACGTCATAACCCGCAGTATCATACAAAGGCCTTGATAACTACATTTTGTCCGGCGGTCATGTTCAGTGCCCGGCGGTTCTGTTTTGTGGTGGGGCTGTCATGTTTTTAGGTGCGTCAGTCCCATTTTCTGGTGCAGCGGTCCCATTTGATCCCCGGAGGTCCTGTTTTGGGTGAGTCAGTTCGATTTAGAGGACCGGCGGTCATGTTGTTTCTCACCCGTGTTTGTACTGTCGATGACTTTTGTTTACGATACTGTCCTGTATTTATACAGTAAGAATAACACGCCGGTTAAATCGGCCAGATA
>NMRA01000178.1:334333-346519 GCA_002633005.1 Phoronis australis | reverse complement strand
CTTCCCCCCCCCCCCCCCATCAGCGCTACGCGCATCTGATTCACATTTTGCACGACTCGTCAATCTCACGAATTTGGACGCCCAATTTTCAAATCCTAGATGAGTCCCTGTTGTATATCACATGCTGTGTAATGTGCATCACATGCTGTGTTAGGTATTTCGCATGCTGTGTAATGTATTTCACATGCTGTGTATGTCACCTCCTCATAATGTTATGTTTTGTTATATTTTCAGTCGAGACGTCTGTCATCTGAACACCAGAAGACTGATTCAACACCAGCGGTTACAGAATCACCGAAAGTATGGTGACAAGAGTGTAGTAGTTAGTAGTATGGTGTATGAATGCCTTCTTCACCAGTCATTGGTCTGAGATCAATCACTAATGAGATGTTTTTTAATTCATTACAAGCACCATGTTTACTTAAAGAGAGCAGTGTTGTGGAGATCTGCTTTGATGTGACAAAATGTTTGTTGATTGTATTTTATGTGATAAATGTGACTTGACACTTGCCCAGGTTGGCATCTTGATGGGATCGGGCTTCTGTTTGCTTGTTAGGGCCCATGGTCTAATCTTTGTACTCGAAATCAAAATGTTATTTGATATTTTTAGTGCAAATTCAAGGCAAGTGTCTGTTTTAAGCTGGTGAGTTTCTAGTCCCAATTTCCACTTGATGACTTAGATTTAAGTTACAAATTCAAAAGTTCAGATATACCCTTAAGTGTTAATGATGGGACCATCGAGTGCTAATTAGGATTAGACAGTCATCCACATAAACCATAATATAGTCAAACACGTAATTATAGGCACTTATTTTGAGTGTGTATTAAAGGTAGAACGGAAATTTCAAAAATAATTTTATTTCCAGCACAAAGATAAGCCTGCAAGCCCAGGTGTTTGTATACTAAGTACTATCATACACATTTGTCTCAATGGATCAGACTGTCAAGCTTCACCTGGTAACACAAATACTATGATATTATTTTGTCTCAATGGGTCAGTCTGTTAAGCTTCACCTGGTTACAAAAAATACTATGATATACATTGGTCTCAATGGGTCAGTCTGTCAAGCTTCACCTGGTAACAAAAATACTATGATATTATTTTGTGTCTGTGGGTACGTCTGTCAAGGTTCACCTGGTAACAACACATGGTGTAATAATGACCTTTAGGCTACTGGGCTTATTCAGTCTTTGTGAGCAGTGTTGTTGAATTTTGTGTTAAGAGTTCAACCTTTATGAATTACCTGTTTTGATTGTTACTGTAGTGTAAATATTCCCATGATGTTAGTTAAAGGATAAGTTCTCCAGATTCTTATCCCAGGTTTTGATCTGCTAAAAAACGTCCAGGAAAAGTTCTCTTGATCACATTACCAGACGACTGTTGAACCTGAGCATATTTAGTCAAGAGTGATTTGAATTAAGCTATATAATGAGAACTGATTTGAAGTTATTGCACCAAACTGAACCAATTCTATCTCATCAAACTGTAGTACAGTACGTCGGCTTAATGTCATACCCTCGGTTTCGAGATAAATTATGATAAGTGGGATATTCCATTAAGCAGGTTTCGACTTGGCAACGATCTTGCTAAAGGGAACGGGGCAAGACCATAATTGGTGGATTTGGAACTTAAACTTTGAATGTTTTCCAAGTGACGACTGTGAAGAGTTATCATTTATGAGTTGTGTATCCATTACTAGATTAGTCACGTGATACTATGTATAGTTCAAAATAACGCATTTATCTTTTAAGTCTGATAGTAATACAGCTAACCCAGACGCTGAGTTCTGGTAAATAAATGCAAATGAATTGAATATGAATTAGGTTTGTTTTTAAATAAAATGGTGAAGGTAACTTGTGATAGGCGAGTGAGAATCAATTTTTGCTCATTTTTAATGACTTATCTGGTAATATGACAGTAAATCATGACATTGTGCAGTTTGCCTGGGTTTAATGGAAAATGAATCATTTTTGACATTTCATAACAATAACCCGACATTTTCTATTATCTGGTATGACATTAACTGCGCTCCACTGTATATTCTTTGTGTGCCATTTGAAATTCTCCTGGTAGCACTCAAATTTGCGAGAAAATTTTGATGTTGTTTTTTGCGTTACTAGGAGGTGATGTATGGAATGGCCAAGTGTTGTCTTCTTGTGAAATACTTAGGCTTCAATCCTGGGCATGATCATTAAAAGGGGAATTTAGGGTCATGTGCACTTGCTATTTATGTTCAATGAGCTGCATTGTGTAAGTCTCGCCATGTGGCGGTCTTTTAAAACATTGTAAGGCAAAGCAGGCAGTGTGCGGCTTGTCAGTTAAAAGTGATTATGTTGTGGAGATGGTCACACTCACCAATATGATGTTTTAAGGAACAAAGATTGTGAGGGTGGTTGCATGATAGAGCGTGGTAATTTTAAAATGAACATTTTGAGGAATGGGGGAGGGTGGTTCAGCATACTTTGTCTGTTGATCAATAGCTGAACAGTTGGCTTTTTCTTGCTAATTAAAATGGTCTTCAATAACTCTGTGTGTTTTCTCTGCAGGTTCGCGATTCCTTCTGGGATGATTTGCAAGCTGGCAAAATTAACGTTTTTGACAATGACCTGTATTCCAAGGTGAAGGGTCAAGGTCGCTCAGCAAGGCCATCCAGCTTCAAGGAGCTGTTCAATAGCCCAGTCACGATGAGTGCTCAGTCCAGTGCAAGTGCAGAAGAGACCAAGAAAGCCAAGAAACGGAAAAAAACTTATGATAGCTGTGATCATAAGAGAAAGAAGAAAAATGGAAAAGGTGATGGAAAGTGTGGCAGTAAAGTGGAGATGTTGACTGATTCGACTCCAACAGTTTCTGTTAACTCCAACTGTGCCGAGTCCACATCTTCAGAAATGGTAAAAGCCAAAAAGAAAGTGAAAAAACATGAAAAGCATGAGGAAAGTTCTCGTCTTGTCTCATGTGCAGAAAGTTCTGCCAGAAAGTCTTCTGTAGAGAAATCGAGCAATCATAAAACATCTGAGAGTGCAATGTCAGCCAATCAGACTAAGTCGTCTTCTCAGTCAGACATTGGACAAAGTGGTGATGTGCGGAGTGAGTCAAAGAAGTCCAAAAAACACAAAAAGTCTTCCAAGGAGTTGGATGGTTCTTTTGAGAAAAAGGCCAAGAAGACCAAAAAGAAAGGTGAGTTTAAAATTTCCTGAAATAGCGCAAAATTCAATCCGTTGATGTTGAACAATGCAAATGATTGTTTCTGTATTGTGAGAATTATTCTTGAAAACCATGCAATGCAGTTTTACAGTTTTGTGTGACTTCTTATGCCAATTCTGGTTTGTTCTGCTGATATTTGTATGATCTCAATTGAATTAATTGTTTCGCAGAGCAGAAAACTGGCAAATTTATGTCTTGGAATTTTTGTCAATGTCACATTCCTAATTTTAAAATCAATCGCCAACAAACTTGCTGAATTCAGTGAATATAGACATATGTTATATTGACTGCATGGGATAGACAGATTTGGATGAATGTCTTGCATCACGTAAGTTTAATTGTATCTACCTGAAGTGTCTTGTTGGTTTTGTGATGGATTTGCTTCAATTTAGTGGTTTGCATGCGCAAACGTATTCTTTATCATAGACATTCCTTCAATCAAATCGGAATGTGCAAACAACTAAGTATGATGTTCCCACTATGCATGACGTCATGTAACTAGATCAATAGAGTACGTACAAGGAAACGTTAAATTTCTGTGACTTCCATCGCACTCTTTGATTAATTCTTTTGTACTGGTAATAAATTGGATTGAAGTTTTGTTGTGGAATGCCTGATACCCTTGACTGTACAAAAACACCTTTCAGTAAGCCCTTTTTGTTTTTGTGGATCGTTACAGTGCACTTACCAAAATTGGCAGTTACAAGGTTAATGTTGTAAACACTTGGTGCTTTCTTCCAAGCTGCTGCGTGAGGTCCTCTGAAAACAAAGTAATCTGTGACCAGCTTCACCAAAAAACTGTTTTCATTTCAGTGGTTGTCATTAGTCGTATCCCGACGTCCACTTTCCCCTTCCTCCCAGCGGTAGAAAAATTCATCGTGTGATTGATTTAGTTTTTGAAAGGTTTGTTTGCTAGATGTTTCTGAGCTTTGGTGGAAAAGAATAAAATATCATGCCCAATACAGTTGAGCGATTTTTGTGATCACCATTGTAACTGGCTTAACTAGCATTTTAGTGCCGGGTGGGAAAATAATTTTGCTGTGGAATTCTGATTTGCATGGTGTCATACACAGCTGGGTTTTAGACCCTACTGGTGTACAGCATTGTGGGTAAATATGGCAGAATCAGAGATGGTATTATGGTAATTTGAGGTGTGGCTATTACTTGTGTTCTGGTACTTATTCATCATGGAATTTGGAAATATTGGCTGCTCATTTTTCTCAGAAATGCATTGAAGGTTGTTATCCTTGGAATAAAATGGTGTTTTTTCAAAGTTGAGAATGGTCCTGTACTCCTGTTAAAGTTGAATGCTTAACTATGTGATGAAGGTGATATTATATCAGTGTAGACCCAATGTTCCCTAGTGTTGGTCCATCCTACTGCTGATGCTTTTACCAGCAATATCCATTCCGTTGAATTGGCATGGCACTTCCCGCTTTGGTGTTTACTGAATCAGATTGTATGATTTCCGTACACTGGTAGCCGCAGCTTACAGAAGTAGAATGTACCACTCTTAACATGTGACAAAGCACAGCTCTTCGGTGACGAGTTTAGAGCGGCTGCCTCAAACTTAAAATAATCAGTCATTGTTAAAGTGACAGTCTCCATGTTTATGAATTGAAGTGACCCTTTTTCTTCCTTCTTGTAATTTTCTAAAGGTGACTAATCTTCTAAAAGTTGAAACTAGTTGCACAGGTTTTCAAACTCATGAGGAAATTCAAACTCAACGTCATGACGAGTCAAAATAGGATGTGGAGAACACTGAGGTATTTGTGTTTGGATACTGGACCGTGCACGAGCAGATCATGGTTCTAGAATAAACATTCGCTTTTTCAAAGGTCCTGCTATGTCAAAATCAGCCAATCTGAATTCTAGGGACGCATGTTCACCAGTCTGTAGTTTATCCTGGGTACGAGGGTGGGATTTTTTGCTAGAGAACAAGTAATGATTCTGTTGTCCAGTGACATCACAAATAGTGGTATTTGTTGTCCAAGTTACTTTTAAAGTGATATTACTTTGTAAAGAGAGAAAGGGAGTGAACTATCCTTGATTGCATTGGTAACTGTAAATAATTAGCTATAAAAATCCTGTTCCTATATCCACAAAAGCAAGTTATCTTCAAGCTGTTAAAAACAAAGAACCAAGTTATGCACACATCTCCAACTATGTTTAGTGGTCTCATTTTTAATCTGCATTTCAAAAACTCAACAAATCCCGATTCTGAGTCTCTTAGCTAGTAACTCGATGATTGATTGTATTTGAGCATGGGTAATTTTCATTTATCGCAGATTAGTGTTTGCCTTAATTTTGGGCTCATCATTCTTAGTAATGTGGTGTTTTTGTGTACACTTGGGCTGAGACTTAGGTCCTCATTAAATGTAAACTTTTAAAATTCTGAAAATTCTTTTATTTCAAAAAGTCCCATTCTCATAAATGAAAAGCTTTGAAATGTTCACCTTTTTACAAACTTCAGTGCTGAGAAAGCTTTTCAAAATTGGAACTTACCAATGAATGACAGTAATGTGGATTGTCGCTATTGCCTATTTTTAATGTTTGGTTGACCAGTACTCTGTTGACACAAGTGCAGTTGATATGGATTATATCTTCTGGATCCTTATAGCATGAACTCAGGGACTGTCCTTGCCTCCTCTGTTTCATCAAGGTGTCTATGCTTTGTTTCACTAGTGGTAGGTTCGATACGAATTCACTAGGTGGCACTAATGAAGAAGAGTCCCTCCTATTTGAATACAGTGAGAGAAGCTGTTTCTCCTGAATGACGGACTGCTCTTAATGTCATGAAAGTCCCACGCGACTATCTGAACGCATGCACTTTTGTACTTGGTGAACCATGGTTTAATTAGCATTACCAAGTAGTGTATTATTCGCTTCTTGTTGTATTGCCTTGCATTTCTAGGTCACATTAGTATGTTTGCGTACATTCAGTTTTATTTTTCCCACAGAAGAGATGTCTGTGTCTGTTGTACGCTTGGACGAGCACGCAGAATGCTCGCGAGGTATGCTGTGTAGATAGATGTCTGCCTGCTTCTGCCCCCTGCCAGTTCTGCTCCCTCTGTTGTCACCCATGGAACTAAACTGGCAGTTGTGACACGAATCTTTCATGCACTTGCCACTTTTTGCACATAGTCGATGTGAATTAAATTAAATTAAAGGCTTTACTCATGCAACCTGCTTGGTAATTATTCTTGTCACAACTTTTTGTTTATTTATTTTATAAATGATTTGAACTAAGCGTTAACTGTCTTTTCATTCCTCCTTTCGTGTGATATTTTAATTGACTACTGTCATTTCATGACTTACATTATTAAGCAAAGTTGATATCCATCTTTCCCCGACAGATATAGTTTTGTTTTTAATCATGCCTTACTCAAACTGCTTTGCAAAAAATATCATAAGCTGTCCGACGACCTTTCCAGCTCCACCACAGTTTGCTCACTGTCTCGACCTCAGCTGTCTTCTGATGTATTCCTTTCTTTTCATATGACACCCAAGTTCAGAGTTGTTGAAAATCATTCATTAAGTTTTTTATCAATTTATGCAGCTTCTTTTTACTCTTTTCAAGGTGAATAGTTTTGCATCGAAGGGTAACTTGGTTGGCAGGTGTAAAACCATTTTTTACAAAACATTCAAGACGTGGAACATGTCAGGGTACTGAAGGTCTTCATATTTTATAGCTTTTGAGTGGGGAACTCTAAATTCATCAGTTGTCGCTGCTGAAGCAAACGTCATTTCTATAGGAATGTCAGCATTATGGCAATCTCATGAGCACTCCCTGGTGAATGAACTGCTTCTGCTCTCAATTTATTCAGATGTCAAAAAAGCGACCTTTCTTCATTTTCACCTCCTTCTGAACGTCCAGTTACCTATTGACTCATCGTTCTTATTGTGTCCCCGAACTTTATTGTAGCAAAGGGAGTACTTTTCCTGATGCTCTGAATTTTAAACAGAATTTTTTTAAATCTAAATTTTGTTGTTTTATCGCTCCAGTGAAGAATAAAGATTGAATCTAGTGTTTGTTGCACACAGTTGTTTCGTTCAATTATATCCTCCGTTAACCATGATCCTAGTCAGGTCTGTAGCTTAATAACGAGCTTCTCAAGCTTAAAAATGATGTCTAAATGTGCATTTGTGGAACATGATGATACACTGTCAGATAAGTGGCTTAAATCAAGTGTAGTTTCATGACAGAAGGTGCAAGTTTTTGTGCTTTCAAGTTGATTATATTTGAAGCCCATTTCTATGTACACATTGCACGTACCCTCAGTTCGTCCGCTCAAATGTTGTGGGATTTATTCTTAACTTTGCACCGCTTTGGGTTGAACTGATGTGACTGTGGTAGCAGCTTTAGCAAGCCTGCCATCTTTGTGACTGTGGTAGCAGCTTTAGTAAGCTTGCCATCTTTGTTTCCTATATTGGCCACTTGTTCTTTGCTTGATTGGGTGTAGCTCTGTCTTGGCATCTTTAACACGGCGCTGTGTGTATGACTGTCTTGTCTCACTGTAACCCAGCTTGAGTGAACATTCACCATTGGGGCCACCAGCTTTTGACTCCACTGCCTCAGTACAGTTTAAGCTTAAAAGCTCTTGTTGTAAACTCATCGCTTTGAACACTTTTCTCATAACTGGTTGCTCGGATATCCCGATCGTCCAGTACTCATTCTGAATCCAGGCCATTTTGTTTCAGAGTTGGCAGGAAGGGAGCCTTCGTCCCCCGGGGTCCTTGTGGTCGACTTTGCGCATAAATCAACCAAAAGCGATGAGGTCTCCGTTCTGCACATCTCCGAGGACAAATTGACGGAGGACTGCGACGAAATAAAGGATCTTAGCACCGACATTTGTTCTCTAGACAATGCTGTCACTGATCTTGTGAACAAAGCAGTTACAAATGCAGTGATGGGAAAACCTATCTGTGCAGGAACTGAGGATCAGTACATATCTCAACAGAGGGCATTGCGTGTGGTTGAACAAGAAAATAATAATAGAATCAAAGAAAAAAATCATACTCCTAGTGCAGACATCCTGCCCGTGACATTTGAAGGCATTGATAAAATTACAGAAAGTATTATGTCCGCTTCGACTAGTCAGGCCAGTAATTTGCTATTGAGTGAACCTGTGGTGCCATCTAGTGGTCATGGTGGTGACTGCTCAGCAGTACAGCCACCTTTTGGAGATAATGGAAAAAAGCTTGATAATGATATGGTAAAACACCTAGAGCTAGAGTCAATGGAAAGTTCCAAGTCCAAAGAGGAGATTGCGAATGAGAAGTCACTCAACACTCAGGTAGAAGCCAGTCGCAGCTTGCTCAATTCTCAGGTAGAAGCTAGCCGCAGTTTCACTGCCTCAAATCTGAAAGCTTCACAAAAAGCTGCTTCTGAAAACAAACCGTGTGCCATTGTATCCCCGTGTACCAGTGCGGGACGCATGACTAACAAACGCATTGACAAACTGAACGAACGAATTCTGTCTATGTGTAATAAAGAGAAAGGCTGTGAAGACCTGCTCAAGGTGAAGGACAAAGGCTCATTAGCCTTGTCAATGTTTGAGCCGGCCAATTCTGACTTTGACCTGACCAGCTTCGATAAACTGTTGGAGCCAGAAGTGACTGTTGAGCCCGCTGGCATTGCTGCCGTCACCAACTACAAGGCTTTGTTCAGTCAGCAGGAGGCATGTGCCCCATCAGCCCAGACTGAAGAGGATCTCATTATTGACCAGCTGTTGGGGGAACATCCGTTCACTGACTCCGAGCTGAGACAACTGGATCTGATGGCCAATGAGCTGTCGAAATCGTCCGAGTTTCAGTCCACAACCGATGGTATTCCTCCCGTACACCCTGCTCAGACTACGCTTTTAGGGGTGCGTGATGTCTCTGGTCCTCAATACTCTCAGCATCAGTCATACCCTGGCCACACCCCTGTCAATCAACCTGTGGGTACCAATGAAGTGCCCGGTGCTTCAAGTCTATCCGTTGTTCATAATAGTCATAGTTCCTGCTCTTACTCTCAACCCCACTACAACAGTTTACCTCAATCCAAACCCCCATCATATCCAGGACATTCAACCTACGTAAGTGGACATGTGGACACAGATACTCAGGTCCTAAACCCTCTCGATTTTCCACCATATCAGAGATCACAAGCGTTCAAGCAGTGGAGAGCCAGTTTAAGTCGGGGTTGTAACACAGCTGTTCGTCATGACAACAGTCATGTGGCGACCACCTCTCTTACAACTCATTTACCTGACCATCATGATGGCGCTAGTCATCTCTCCTTCAATCCTTTACAAAACAATGTCAATCATTCTCAGCCTGTGTCACCCAGACTGTATACCGGAAATAACTCAGGAGCCAGTTATAGAGAGCCCCGAGTGGCTGTTGCGAGAACTAACATCGGAGAATCCAAAGGTCAGCCAGCCTCCATCATGTCGTCATCTCAGGGACATCAAACGATGATCGGAGAAGCGAGCAGGAGCTCACAAATGACTCTAGCCCACCAGATGGCGCCTCAAACCAGCATCTTAAGAGCCAAGTTGGCGGCTGGTAAGAACATGCATGCTGCAGCTCCTTTAGCTGTGTCGTCTGGCGGACAAGGTCATGCTGGCACCAGCGTTGTTGGTGTGTTTTTTGTTGTTTTCAGTCTCCCTTATTGTTGTGGCCTCTTATAGTGTTAGTTTGCTTGCTATCCTAGACTCCTGCTATTGTTCATGGCTGTGTCAAAGCACGATTTAATCGAGACAAGAATGGGTTGGCCCCTATAGGGTGTGGAGAGTTTTCTTTACAACTTACTGTTCTGATGCACAAAATGGTGCAAGCATGCTAAAATTTTAATTCCTTCATCAAATTTGTTTTGGACAGCCGTTGTACTGTAGTCTGTTAGGCCATTCAGAAGCTCATATTTCCTTGCTCACCATCAGAAAGATTTCCAATACTGTAAACTGCATGTTCTTTATATTCTGGTGTTGGCTAAAATAGGATATATTTTGGAATCTTACCTTCATTCAGTCGGGTATTTTCCATTTTAACGTTGTTTTCGTGCATTTTTTGTTTATATGTTATTCCACCCGTTTTCTTTGTAATTAAATTCGGGTTTCCTAAGTATTTAGCTGTCAAAAATGAAAACTGAATTAAGCCACTTATTCTCAGAAAACTTGGTCTCTTAGTATAATCCTTTATCGTGACAAGATTTGATTGCTGTTACCAGCAAGAGCACGTGGCAATGGTCAACGATCCAAGAGAATGCTTCAGAGTTTGTTGAGGTTGGCCAACCAAGAATTCCAAATTCGAAAATGTGCTCATTCGACAACCACTCCGTATTAGATAAATGTGGTTATGTTTTTAAATCCCAAATCTCTAAATTTAACAATTCAGTATTGACAGCCAAACACCAAATGGTTCTTTCACCTGTATTGTCGAGAAGCTTATATTGTCGAGAAGCTTATATTGTCTAGAAGTTAATATTGTTGTTGGACTCGCATGAAAGTTACCATTAACGTTAAGTTATTTGGTTTCTAACTGTTTCTAGGGTTTCCTGCTTGTCTTAATGTTCTGCTGTGGTCACTGATCCTTTAGGTGCCTTGGGTAGTGCTATGCTTCATAATGAAATGGCCATGGTGCATCTGTGTGCAGAAACTATTTTATTCCGTTTCCTTTAAGCTTTTAGAAATCCCAAGTTCAGGGACAAGCTGCTTTGCATGCTGTTTACAATGCAGACGACATTTTCCTCTGTTCTTGTTACACCAGTTCACCAATGATAATAATGTTACTATGGTTTAAAGGTAGCCTTTAGTTTTGTCAAAACAGCGACAGAAATTTTCGTTCACTTTTGGAGTGGCTTGTATTGTACATTTGCCATCAACCAATAGGCTATGAAATTTTGGTCAATTGCGGCTGCTGCTTTGTTGGCCTTAAAAAAATGCAAAAGGGCAATTTTGACACGATTAGTTATGTGTTCTGTAATTGAAGACTGCCTTCTCAAATACTGCTCCCAGCGGTTACATTTATGTTTTTATTCTTCGTCAAGCTTTTGGTTCGATTTAAGGACCTTTGTGAATCACAGTTTCGCTTCATTTCAGGTATGCACTACTGACGTGCAGTTTGTCTCTGCATTTCGAATTGTTTTTTGTGTACGTGATTGCCTTGCATGTAAACATATTGTTTAATAACCGGTTATGTCTCCTTAACCACACAGGTAATCCCGAGTTACAGTTTGACCAATATGACATCAGCGACAGTCGCAAAGATTGGGTGAGTAGTTGAACACTGACTGACCGAGTCGCCCAATTGATTAAAGTGATGCAGGACCCTAGAAAATGTCCAAATTTGGAATCTCGTATCTTGGAAATGGCTGATTGAAGTTATATGAAACTTTCAGGTACTATGTTTTTTGACTGTTCTGGAAAGTGCTGTTCGGAATTGTTCTTAAATGTTACTTTTTTGAATGAGGACTATCAAGAAATAAGACTTATTGTGATTTTTATGAAAACCTCAAAAAAGTTGCATGAAAAAAACAAAATGATACTTTAGAAAGTTGTTACATCGTTTTGGGGAATTCATCTTTTAGCATTTTTTACTGAGTTATTTGGCTAAGTACGCAGGTTAATAAGGTCAATAAGGTCCTGCATAACCTTAAGATTATAACTCTTCAGACAACATGGTGTACATGTCAAATTTTATTTTGTTGATTTCCATAATAATTATTGTATTCCATAATAACAATTAAAGCTCTTCAGTATCAAAGTACATAATTAGCATTCTTGTCATGTGAGACTTGGTCACTTTGAGCACTTAATATTAAACTCTTAAAAATATTTGTTTTGCTGTTGTTACATTGGGTCAGCTTGAACAACATTTTGTAATGTTGTGTATGTGTGTATGTATTATGTCTCTGATTAGATATTGTCTCCCTTCCATCTTCCCCACTGCCCATACTGTCTTCCCTCCCTGTCATCCACACTCCTCTCCCTCTGCCTCCC
>NMRA01000178.1:305688-334122 GCA_002633005.1 Phoronis australis | reverse complement strand
CTCCATCGCCCCCTCTCCATCGCCCCCTCTCCCTGCCTCCTTCCTCAACGATACAAACCTGTCTGTTATTACCACAGGAAGAAGAGTGGCGAAAAAGCATTGAAGGGTTTGAAATCACTGACCACCAGTTGAAAGATTCGGTTAAAAAGGGTGACTATATGACTGTATCAAAAGCCCTTTGTGCTGGAAGGCGCAGGTATAATCTGGAGCAACCAGATGCCACAGGGATGTCACTGGTCATGATTGCTGCTCAGAAAGGTGAAATTAATCTCTGGGCTCTCTTCCACGTTTGTAATACAAATTAACATAGAGCATCTCTGACAGAAAATATTTAGTGCCTAAAAGAAATGCTGCTGGTGTGAAATCAATTTGAACGTTGACATCAAAAGATGGTTTAATGAATACAGTTTGTGAGAGAAGGTTGCTTGCCCTCTGGTACTTTATTGATTCCTATATCATAAACTGTTTAATCTGCAGAAAATTCTGGAATCTCGTTTTTCCTTTTAATTAGATTTTCTTTGCGTATTACTAAATCGATATTTGTTCTGGATTCTGCCAAACATTTGCCTCCATGCATTAGTTGTCGATGGTGATGCAAAAGTTGTCAATAGTGATGCATTTTGTTGGCAGGTTATGATGATATTCTAGAGGTGCTCGTTCAACACGGTGCTAGTATCAATACTCAACAAAAGAACGGTAACACTGCGTTGATGTACGCTGCCGAACAAGGTCACACATGTACTGTGTCTATCATACTGTCTCTGGGGGCTTATCTTAACACTCAGCAGTGTACAGGCGAGACTGCTTTGATGAAGGTAAACTGTTTCAGAATGTGTTCTGTATCTATAGTATTCTCCGGGGGAGGGTGTTACCTCATCTAGCAATGAACTCTTGGGCTCATCTCAGGCTCGGAGTGTCTCAACTAGGAGTAAACCCTGAGGCTCATCTCAGACTAAGTTTTATCACAAGCATGATCCTAGTACTTATTCTGGATATTGCATAATTCTGTGTTCTAGAATACACTGTAAGTGATCTGGATTGGCTAGAAATTTCACTTTTGTCTGTTTGTAGGCTGTGAAAAAGGGTCACAGGAATGTTGTCAAGCTACTGTTGGAGAATGGTGTCAACTTTGGTCATCAATCAACCAATGACAGCTCAGCCTTTACACTTGCCCGGTCCTACAGTCGTCACAGCATATCTGATCTCATCTCACATTTTATCGCTAAGTAAGCTAAAAGAACTTGACAACAATCCAAAGATTAAAAGTTTCTCTCCTACGAAGTCATAATTATTTATAGTCATGAGTACCACATACCCATGTTCATTCTTCAGAGAACACTGTAACACCTGAAGATGGCCGTAGAAGTGACAGGCAGAAACGTCATGCCAATGTAAATAGGCGAGAGGTTGTTATAAAAAAAACAATAGATGGTAGAAATGAAAATGTTCCACGTAACCACCTCAAAGTAGTTTTAAGAATTCATTAGAATGTGTTAGTGTTGTCTTTCATCGATTGATTGATTGAAGTGAATTTGTTTTGAGACATTCAAGTAAATGAACATAATATTTACATGTACATATAATAGAAATTAATGTATATATAGATACATACGTCACAAGTACCATGGTGACATGCAAAGGTGGGTTACGCCGCTGAAGGCATGCCATTGTACAATAAGTAACTAAATGCACAAAATAAATAAATACTAAGTCATTACACTTTGTAATTAACTGAGCTAAGAAGAGTTGGTATTTAGTAAATTATTAAATAATTACAAAGACAGGCAATCAATTTTATGAGAAACAAACCAAGTATCTAGTAAATATCAATTTTCATTACAACAGTCTATAGTGCATTTGTTCATAAAAACGAGTGAATGCTTGTTGGCTATGTGTTGGTATTTAGGCAATGACAGTGGGTGGTATGCAATAGTTCTTTACTAAATGTAGAATGTGGTTCTTGAGATATTTTTGCGAACAGGCTTCATTAAAAAAGTCGATATCTGGTGGTAGTTGGTGTATTCTGAAACAAAAATCTTTCTTTTGTGAAGGAAATGTTGTATTTATAGTAAATTTCTTTTTAGTTGATATTTTGTAGAATATTAGTCATAGAAATATTGTAGTTGATTATTCATAAATTTGTTCTAAAACTGAGTAAGACAATTATTTGAACTTAAAAAAAATACGAGGAGTGTGGGTTAAAATATTAACGTAAAAAATAGTTTGTCTTTCATTTTTTGTGTCTTGATAGTGCCAATATAAGTTACAGTAAAAATTCTCCAATTTGGGTCAAGAATTTGGGACACGGAAATTCCAAGAAAAATAAATTTTCTTGATTCTGGAATTGGGGACAAGGGCTATTTTCATGATATTTCTCATGAATTTTGGACAGTGTGTTTTCAATCTACAGAGTGTGTAATTTTGTCATCTTTCCAGTGATTCTTGAGTTTGGAACGGCCACTATTGCCTGTTTGTAGAATTTGAGACAAGCTTGGACCTTGAGCAAAATAATTAATCTTTCACTGTTCCATTTGATGGCAAGATAGCTATGTCAAAAGTAACCTGCTGTGGTGAATACTGTTTTTGCTGCTTTCAGAGTGACTGCAGTGTTTGAAGACCAGGTGAATGTCACCCTAAACAATACTGCCCGGGTGGCTGAGGCCATTTTCCCCCTCCAGTGTTTCGCCCTGCGCGAGTCTACAACATTCAGAATCACCTTCAAGCATGAGCTGCAGCCCACTGTCACGGGTATGTATGTGTGAGGCTTGCTCATGGCTTGTAGGACATATTTACTTCTGCTAACTTTTCTTGAAAGCTAGTAGCCACCAAACTCTTAGTGTTTTGTCTATCCCATTACAACATAAATGGTGAGCTTTTATTGTATCGAAAAGGTTTTATTTTGTAAATCTGCTGTGGTGCGAACTATGGTTTTCGATATGCTGTCGTGACTTTCCAAGCACAATGTTAACTTTCCTTTTGCCTACTTATGGAACTTTTTCTAATTATCATCAAGGACTTTACATGAGGTAAGTTATGATACATACCTGACAGCAAATTGCGTAAATGTTACTTCATTGCTTAGTTCATTGGTGACGATGGTGGGGGCCGGGGGGAATGGGATTTTAGCTCCCACTTTTTTCGGAATGTCCATATTTATCAACAATTCTATGCATTCCACATGTATTATTTAACCACTTAACCAGTCTATTTTTGTTGCCACTGTTACATCTCGTCCAATCTTATCAAGACTTGAAATCTCAGCTCCCTTAAAAGCGCTCCGCTACCAATGATATCGGGTTGCTGAAGCTCAAATTTTCACTGCTGTTATGGTGGCTTCATATCCAGATCATAGTTCCACAATGGAGATTTCGAGTTCTCCATGGTTTTGCTCAGTTTGATAACTTCAGTTTGACTGGGCTTGAACATTTCATGCTTGTCCCCAATCCCTGTTGACCATATGTTTAAACAATGCTACAGAAAAACTGCATACAGTGAGAAAGTCGATATGTGTTGTATCCAGTTGGGTTAATAAAAAGCAAGAGTTTCAACGGAGAAACTTAAAATTCAGTGCTTTTAACTGTGAAGTTATTGAAAATTAAAGAGAGGTTGTTCATCAGAATGTTCATGTTGATTCTCACGGTGCAGTGAACGCCGTTCATACTCGAGCTCTACAAACTAAGACTGTGAACACTGTTTGTGCACATAACTATGGAAGGTGCTGCGTATCGGTTAATGTGTTCAGGGAAGGATGCAAAACTCATTTTTTTCAACATTGGTTTAGTGATTAAAATCGCTGTATGTGGGTCTATTACATGTTCTAAAAATCTGCTGTCAGCCCATGTTTAGCCCAAAAAGGCAAACTTTTGATTCAAATCGCACAAGATTCTGTTATGAAGCTGGTGGCAGCTTTCTCCTTAGTCAGATGAGAAGTGATCCTTTGCTTGGCAGTTAATTTACTGTTCAAGACTATGTCCTTCCCCAGACCAGCAATCATTTCAAATCTGAGTAAAAGGAAGAATTTGATTTCGGTCGTATTGCAGTAGCTTGTCCAAAATTAAAGTTATTAGTTTTTCAGTTCCCCCCCACAGCCTGTTTCGACTCGTCGCAGTAGTGAGTTTGAATTTTGCCATGAGGAAGTTAGCTTATCTGCTCTGAGTTTGAAAAATATCGTTGCAAGTTTGAAATCGAAGAACAAGTAGTTTCCTCAGCAAATTAAGACATTTTGGCTGTTTGTCATCTGTTCTAATTCCGAGTCTTTCCATACAAACTCCCAACAGTTTGAATATGGTTTTTCCAATACATACAGAGCTCTGTGGTATAAATATGGGCTTTGGAACATGTTTGTGAATTTTGATAGTGCTGTCGAGTTTTCTGTCACAAAGAACAGTGTTTTTTTGACTGGGTGGGTTTTAGCAGCTTTAACATTTTGTTATGAAGCGCCTTGAAGCCCACCACAGAGAGCTAGGAGCTGAGCTGTCTGCCTCAAGTGAACAATAGCTCAGTTTACAGCTGATGTCAAGACAACAATTGAAGGCACTAGCAGCTAATGCATTTAATTATTGTTGTATTTTCACAGTCACCTATTTCTTTATCTGTGGTGGCCGCAAGAAGTGGGAATTAGGAATTTAGAAAATAATATGTATTTGGCTGTGTATTGTATTTTCCTTCGACATGTTGCAGGAGTGGGCATGATTCTGTTCATCGCCCACGCTCGCATCAACCCCGAGGAGATACGCTGCCGTTTCTACGGGCCATGTGCTGTCAAGTCTGTCATACTCAATGATGTTCAGCAACCTGCCCTTACAGAGGTCAGTAGTTGAGAGAGCTCTAACCGGTCTTATAATGTGGAAGCCTTTAGGAATAAGTTGCCGTGACAACCATTCTAGTGAAGTGATGTGTGTGTTTGTCAATCTTGAATAGTGTCCGATAAAAAAGTTGTTGGCAAGCAAGCCTGGTGTTCTTTCTCTCCACACTGATGGTTGCATTTAGTTTGATTTTGTTCTGATTTTTTTTCTGTGACATTTGCATAAATTTGTTCGTAAATTGCAAGAATTCTTCATAAAATTAGTGCCAACTTTTTGTTATGATATTCATTGACCAGCATGAATACGTCAACAGTGGTTGTACTGCCGACTTGCCACAAACATGGCTTTTCATTTGTCTTTTCTGTAGGCTGTTAGTGCCTAAAACATTTCGTTAATGCAAAATTGGAGCAGGATTATTTTTACCCAATGGTGAATTTGGATCTTATTGTCAGAAAGCTAAAAAGTACCTTCGATCTAATGTTTTCAAATTTGCATTTATTTATTACTGTGGTAAGCTTGTAAAACCTTGCCAACACACCCTGGTTGTTATATACGAGACAATTTAGTGTACGGCTGTCACGTATGATTTATCGTGATTGAGTATACAGGACGCGACTTAAATCTATGTGATAGCTTGCACAGAATTGTGTGGTTCTATTTATTTGTATTGATGTACATTACGGCTGGTCTGTGTGCAATTCTGTAATTCTAAGTCTCTGTTTCATTTCAGGAGGCCAACTTTGTCCTGTCCTTCAGTCCCCTTCATAATGGTGCCAATGAACTGATCATTCAAACAGTACATGCACCCACCACCAAGGTAAGTAGACGTTGTGTAAACAACCTTCCAGCTTGTTGACCACATGCTTGAGTGTTCGCATGGAAGAAATTCTTATCTAAAAACCTGCATTTTTCTTGTGTAGCACAAGTCTACTCTTATGAACACAATTCTTTTCCTGTGAACCACGTTTCGAGTTCTAGCTAGCACATGCTTCATAGCATTAAACGCATACCATAAGCCTCCCTACTATTCCTACTTTTTCCTATTCTAGTACTGTTTTATTCACGTCTCTTGATTAGTGAATTTCTTGAATGAAGCAAAGAGGTGTCTAGTTGTTATAAGGACTGAAGTAAAGTGTATTAAATAATCATGCTAACTGTATCAGTTGAGTTTTGTCAGACTGTCCTTTTACTTCCCTTGAATAACACGAGGTAATGTGTTCTAACTAAGGCAGTGTCAGGTTGTGGGGTCATAGGTCATAGGTCATTTTGTTCCTCCTTCAATGGCTGAGGTTCGGCAAAAGTTGGAGACTGCAGTTAAATATTAAAGCAGATGTGAAAAGTATGGCGTGTTTTTACCATCAGTTCAGTTATGGCATCAAGGTGATAAAGGTGCACATTTTTACCATCACGGGTAAAACCGTCGAGTTGTTTGTCAAATTCAGTAAATCAGTTTCTTCTGATTCTCGGTGTTCAGTAAGAACCAGCTTCGCAACTGATGAAAATAAAGATATGAAACCAACTGCAGATGCCATTCCGTTTTTATTGTATTCTCAGTTTTGTTCACAATTTCATGTGAAAAAAGCAAGTTCTGACTCATGTGCTGATATTAAAATGATATCGATTTGTGCCTTCCTACTAAGATTAGACGCAATTCCTAGTCTGGAAAGAGCTGTCAGTTTATCACTGCTTCAATCATTTTATGTGGTGTAAACAAAAATGGCCACTGAAATGTACCAAACTGTGCTCTGCCTAGCATTCTGTCTAGACAGCAGTCTATTGGGGAAGCCACAATGGTTTTGGCTCTTGATCTAGTTTCGGGTAATACTGAACTGTCACCTCTTTGCACGCCAAGAAAGTCGGGAGCTCGAACCACTGAGCCACGCTGTCTCCTCTCGTTTTCATGTGCGATAGTTTTGTTATTGAAGTCACAGTTTGTATGCGCAATGTCTCGTTTCAGGCCAAGTTGTTGGTGTGCGCTTACCGTGCCACGCTGAGTGCTGCTCAAGAGTAATCAAGTTTCCTGTCCATTGTTATTATCAAGGTTCCGTGGCAACAGTCCTTTACCAAAAACAGTATTAGTGTTAGTATCAATGCAACCTGCATCCAGAAATATTCAAGTTGTGCTTGTGAGGGTGCAAACTCTTGTCTGTAAACTTAAACTGCGGAAACTCTTTCACCCAAGCAAAAACATGGTCGGCGTGACTGGAAAATTGTTAAAGTATTTGCCTGCATGAAATCTCCAAGAAAATGAAAATGTGGTAACAATTCTGTGAAAAAAAAACAAAAGTAAGAGCATTTTGCATTTTATGTAACAAATGTACGGATTGTCAAAGTTACTCTACTTTTTATGAAACAAGAAAATTATACCATGGAAAGGAAAAGAAACGTTAGTGGGCAACATGTTATCGAACGAGAGTTGGTGGTTTGTTTTTATTACTTCATAGCAAAACTTTGCCTTTTGGACAGCCTTGCTTTGTCAGCATCGAGAAAAAATAAGAGGCATTATCAGGGAATATATCTTACTTTTGCGCTCAGAGCACATGTACACTAGCTTTTTAATCTCTCTGTTCTTAGTCAACTTTGTATTCGTTGAACGGGAAATAAATGATTTTGTTATTTACGTACGTTAATAATATAACTTTAATTCCTTTTGTTGTAGTAAATAAGGTTATTTTAAGTGTAATACGAGGCGTTTAATAGTTGGGCTGTGCTTCCTATATGGTTCCCGATACAATTTTTACAGATTACATTGTGCTAAGGTTTTGTAGTTGTGCAAGAGAAACACTAGGAACATAGTTCACTTTTTAGTTGGGAGGTGACCCCCTAATGTTCCAGTTTGTTATATTTTTGTTAACTCATGTTATTGTAGTTTAGTTGAAGCTGGTTGCGCCACTAAAATTATATTTTGTAGAGTGATTTATGAATAAACTTTACCTCTGTAACTAAAAGTTTGTTGTTTGTTATTAAAGTACTGTACATTACTAATTAGGGAAAGCAGAAAGCTCAAACTTCAAACTGTAATAAATAAACTTAGCGACAATGAATCTTTCACTTGTTGCAGTTAATGTCCTCCACTCAGTCTGTGGTTGTGTAATGCTTAATCAGAATAAAGTACCACACAAAAGAAAATATTCTACCCGAAAACATTACAAAATTATGGTTTCAAATGTGCCACTGCATAGGAATTTTCAAGCCAGTCTTTGCATGCTGTTTGAAGCTGTTGTGAGCCATAGTTCCTTGGAGTTCGACTCTTGCAGTTATAGTGGTGCATACTTTGATCTCTTCTAAAACAGTTCGCTAGCTCCCGAGTCACTTCAAGTCAAGAGTAGTGCGGTTCACACAGGGCAAGTTAAGCATGATGTGTATATTTAGTATACAGCTTTATACTAAGGCTAGCTGTGAATGTATGTAGCATGCTGTGTATATTTAGTATACAGCTTTGTACTAAGGCTAGCTGTGAATGTACGTAGCATGCTGTGTATATTTAGTATACAGGTTTGTACTAGGGCTAGCTGTGAATGTACGTAGCACTTCACAGAACTCTTGTTCACTCATGTGTTTATGAATGCATGTTGGGTGTGTATCTTAGTCAAGTCGTATGTAACCCAGCCTGCATTGAGTAGTAACTAACTGTGACTGATGTTGGAACTCTTCCAATGCGTTAACACTGCATGAGTCATAAAGACATCCATAAGTTTCGCATATGAATGGATGTATTCTGCAATGATCAATCAACAGATGTCCATTCAGAGTGACTTCTGTTTCCTCAACTCGCGTGCTGCTACAATAACAAATTAAATTTAAATAAAGGGACACAATTCTGACTTGAAAGGCTACAATGACAGTTGAAGAACATGGATCCAAAATGGGAACGCAAGAGATGTACTCCCACAACAATTTTCTCATTGGAAGTCCTCAGTTTTGTTGATAATGAGTCACATCTAGTACACATCAATATTTATTACACCATTAGTGAAGACAGGATGAAGGATGACTTAGATATTCACACAAGGATTAGTTTCTTCAATTAGATTCTGCTTGATATTTGAGGGCAGCTAAGTAAATTAATGCTGATAAAATATACATGCAGAGCTAAGTTCATTACTAGTGGGCGACGAGCACTCACATGCCACAACACAAAACTCCATTAAATTGATGAAACAACAATTTAAGTAAAGACGCCAATCCATCATTTGGTATGTATTTTGCTCTAAAAGACATCTTTTCTTGGAAACACTTTTTACGTGCAGATTATGCTTTTTATCTACTCTTGATTGACAGCGGAAACAATTAGTTGGGACATCACGTTCTCCTGCCAGAATTGTGGAATACTGAGGTAGCACTTGAAAATAAACATTAAATCTCATTTGTGCACAAAGCTGTTACAACAAGACAGTATGAATGACACATGACGCAAGCCTCCTAGCCTCGTATCAGCCATCAATCATTCAGTCGCCAAGTTGCAAAATATAATACTGTCGCAAAACTTTGGGGTCTTGCTTGGTAAATTATTAAGTTGAGCAGCACGTTTGCTCTTCACTCTCACAATTTAAAAAAGGCTTTAAAGAACGCGTGCAACATTGATCATTTATTACCTCGGGATATTACGTACTCAATGAATCAGAGACTAGTAACTTCTTGGATGCTGCATTTATCCCACAGTTTAGTACGATGACACAGTTACAGTCTGTAGGCTAAGGTTTACATTCAGTGCTACATATTTACTACAAACACCAGTACAACAGTATGCACACAGTGTAACCTTATAAGGTACAGTCATCACCCAGCAGCATCAGTGTGGTGTTAATAGTAATAGAAAACTACCGTAAACTCACGGGTTAATGCCCATGCCCGACTTTTTGTCAATTTTCGGTTTAAGCGCCCACTGCTTGGGTAATTGCCTACCCTCCTGTCTCAGGGTTTCCCAATTTAAGCGGCCACGGGCGTTAACCCATGAGTTTACCGTATATTGCAGAGGAGACCACTCTGTGCCCTTGTTGGGAGGGCAAGCATTCACTGCTAAGTTTCTAAAAGCGACTGGAATTGGCTAGTCCTCACCAGGATTTAACTATGGTAAAAATTCTTCACAGCACGGTACACAATATGGCAGACAGGTGAAATTCATTTTGTCAAATTCCTTAACAAAATTAATGTAACTTTTCATGGAAACTTACTTTTCTTTTAGCATGGTATATATGATGTAACTATTACCGAACAACATTTGGTAAAATTTTGGAAATTTGAACAAATGTGGAGAGCCTCTGAAAAATAGAGATGCAGCAATTTTAGCAATTATTTTTGTCCCAAACTCAAGAATTTTACCGTAGTCTACAAGTCACCTTACAAATAAAGGTAAGCCGGGTTTCTCTTCACAAATTCGACAGACCTGTTCCAAAAGTTCTTCTAATTTGTTCCCACAGCTTTCGACAGCAACAGGTCATAAGACTGTGTCTNCATTTTGCATTTTATGTAACAAATGTACGGATTGTCAAAGTTACTCTACTTTTTATGAAACAAGAAAATTATACCATGGAAAGGAAAAGAAACGTTAGTGGGCAACATGTTATCGAACGAGAGTTGGTGGTTTGTTTTTATTACTTCATAGCAAAACTTTGCCTTTTGGACAGCCTTGCTTTGTCAGCATCGAGAAAAAATAAGAGGCATTATCAGGGAATATATCTTACTTTTGCGCTCAGAGCACATGTACACTAGCTTTTTAATCTCTCTGTTCTTAGTCAACTTTGTATTCGTTGAACGGGAAATAAATGATTTTGTTATTTACGTAAGTTAATAATATAACTTTAATTCATTTTGTTGTAGTAAATAAGGTTATTTTAAGTGTAATACGAGGCGTTTAATAGTTGGGCTGTGCTTCCTATATGGTTCCCGATACAATTTTTACAGATTACATTGTGCTAAGGTTTTGTAGTTGTGTAAGAAAAACACTAGGAACATAGTTCACTTTTTAGTTGGGAGGTGACCCCCTAAAGTTCCAGTTTGTTATATTTTTGTTAACTCATGTTATTGTAGTTTAGTTGAAGCTGGTTGCGCCACTAAAATTATATTTTGTAGAGTGATTTATGAATAAACTTTACCTCTGTAAGTAAAAGTTTGTTGTTGTATTAAAGTACTGTACATTACTAATTAGGGAAAGCAGAAAGCTCAAACTTCAAACTGTAATAAATAAACTTAGCGACAATGAATCTTTCACTTGTTGCAGTTAATGTCCTCCACTCAGTCTGTGGTTGTGTAATACTTAATCAGAATAAAGTACCACACAAAAGAAAATATTCTACCCCAAAACATTACAAAATTATGGTTTCAAATATGCCACTGCACAGGAATTTTCAAGCCAGTCTTTGCATGCTGTTTGAAGGTGTTGTGAGCCGTAGTTCCTTGGAGTTCGACTCTTGCAGTTATAGTGGTGCATACTTTGATCTCTTCTAAAACAGTTCGCTAGCTCCCAAGGCAGCTAATGTACATGAGGTAAGAAATTTTCACTTGTAGAACGGAAATTTTGACTTCTATCCCAGAATTCATTCTATCCTATGATTCATTCTATCCCAGAATTCAACATTCCAACCTCACCGCCATTTTGTTACACTACTATCACCTCGACCATACTGGCAATACAGTGTCCTTTCATGCGTCTGATTTTGCATGGTCCTATGTGATCCCACTTTTCTTGTAAGAAACTAGGTCTACAGAACACTGTCCAAGTACCTACATGTTCCATACTGATTCAGACACTTCGACAGTGATGGCCAATCTTAAGACTGACATGCCTAATCACGAGACTCACCAAGCTTTGAAATAACTGAATGCACACAATTATGACACACATCTGACTAGGTAAAGGTCAACCCGCGTATATATGATTTAAATCAACCTCATTGTTTCATTCATGTACAAATCACGACCTTGTAAAATCTGGACATCATTTGCGCATGGAATTAACTGAATTAATATGTTAAGCAACAGCCAGGGTAAGGACGATGAATTCGCTTTTTAATGGAATGCAATGCTCATTGTCTGATCTTTGGTCCATTTGCTTTTGTAGGTTTGGTTGGAATCATTCTAATTGACAGTATCCATAAGGTTGTTAAGTGATCCACGTGAATCGACTATGAAGTTTACATATTACAACATTGTGTCATGCAACTCAAATTTTGACTGGCTATACTTTAGGCTGTGGGTTCGTGTAACACATAAATGACTGGTTTTCGTCATGTAATTTTAGGTTCAGCAGTGGTAAGAAAATGCACAGTAGTGGCATCATCCCATTGGTGAAAGGATAAGAATGAGAGTGATGTCACAGTATCTTTATTACTAACGTAAGGTAAATGGGAATCCTCGTTAAGTTGTCTCTACTGTCCATCAGCCATGACTGACATACCAATGACACTGGAATTTCATTTCAAGTCAAGTGACATGGACAATTATGATTTACACTAGAGGGAGTAGTGGACAGTCTTTAAACATAGAGTCACTTCAAGTCAAGAGTAGTGTGGTTCACACAGAGCCAGATAAGCATGCTGTGTATAGTTAGTATACAGCTTTGTACTAAGGCTAGCTGTGAATGTAAGTAGCACTTCACAGGACTCTTGTTCACTCATGTGTTTATGAAAGCATGTTGGGTGTGTATCTTAGTCAAGTCGTATGTAACCGAGCCCGCATTGAATAGTAACTAACTGTGACTGATGTTGGAACTCTTCCAATGCGTTAACACTGCATGAGTCTTAAAGACATCCATAAGTTTCGCATATGAATGGATGTATTCTGCAATGATCAATCAACAGATGTCCTTCATTCAGAGTGACTTCTGTTTCCTCAACTCGTGTGCTGCTACAGTAACAAATTAAATTTAAATAAAGGGAGACAATTCTGACTTGAAAGGCTATGACAGTTGAAGAACATGGATCCAAAATGGGAACTGAAGAGATTTTAAGTTCAAAATAGATGTACGCCCACAACAATTTTCTCATTGGAAGTCCTCAGTTTTGTTGATATTGAGTCACATCTAGTACACATCAATATTTATTACACCATTAGTGAAGACAGGATGAAGGATGACTTAGATATTCACCCAAGGATTAGTTTCTGCAATTTGATTATGCTTGATATTTGAGGGCAGCTAAGTAAATTAATGCTGATAAAATATACATGCAGAGCTAAGTTCCTTACTAGTGGGCGACGAGCACTCACATGCCACAACACAAAACTCCATTAAATTAATGAAACAACAATTTAAGTAAAGACGCCAATCCATCATTTGGTACATAGTTTGCTCTAAAAAACATCTTTACTTGGAAACACTTTTTATGTGCAGATTATGCTTTTTATCTACTCTTGATTGACAGCAGAAACAATTAGTTGGGACATCACGTTCTCCTACTGCCAGAATTGTGGAATACTGAGGTAGCACTTGAAAATAAACTTATTAAATCCCATTTGTGCGCAAAGCTGTTACAACAAGACAGTATGAATGACACATGACGCAAGCCTCCTAGCCTCGTATCAGCCATCAATCATTCAGTCGCCAAGTTGCAAAATATAATACTGTCGCAAAACTTTGGGGTCTTGCTTGGTAAATTATTAAGTTGAGCAGCCCGTTTGCTCTTCACTCTCACAATTTAAAAAAGGCTTTAAAGAACGCGTGCAACATTGATCATTTATTACCTCGGGATATTATGTACTCAATTAATCAGAGTCTAGTAACTTCTTGCCGGATGCTGCATTTATCCCACAGTTTAGTACGATGACACAGTTACAGTCTGTAGGCTAAGGTTTACATTCAGTGCTACATATTTACTACAAACACCAGTACAACAGTATGCACACAGTGTAACCTTACAAGGTACAGTCATCACCCAGCAGCATCAGTGTGGTGTTAATAGTAATAGAAAACTACCGTAAACTCACGGGTTAATGCCCATGCCCGACTTTTTGTCAATTTTCGGTTTAAGCGCCCACTGCTTGGATAATTGCCTACCCTCCTGTCTCGGGATTTCCTAATTTAAGTGGCCACGGGCGTTAACCCATGAGTTTACCGTATATTGCAGAGGAGACCACTCTGTGCCCTTGTTGGGAGGGCAAGCATTCGCTGCTAAGTTTCTAAAAGAGATTGGAATTGGCTAGTCCTCACCAGGATTTAACTATGGTAAAAATTCTTCACAGCACGGTACACAATATGGCAGACAGGTGAAATTCATTTTGTCAAATTCCTTAACAAATGTAACTTTTCATAGAAACTTACTTTTCTTTTAGCATGGTATGTATGATGTAACTATTACCGAACAACATTTGGTAAAATTTTGGAAATTTGAACAAATGTGGAGAGCCTCTGAAAAATAGAGATACAGCAATTTTAGCAATTATTTTTGTCCCAAACTGAAGAATTTTACCGTAGTCTACAAGTCACCTTACAAATAAAGGTAAGCTGGGTTTCTCTTCACTAATTCGACAGACCTGTTCCAATAGTTCTTCTAATTTGTTCCCACAGCTTTCGACAGCAACAGGTCATAAGACTGTGTCTTTCAGTTCCTATCACAGCTAGTTTCATATATTGCTCTCCACTTGTGAGAAAGATGACTGGCCCAAAAACAGATGAATATCACAGTCGGAATAACCTATCTTCTTCAGGAGCCTGAAAAACACCAGTAGAGAGATAAGCTAAATTAACACACCAACAAAGCATGAAATACCAAAAGCAACACATAAGATCTGCACTGTTTTCGGGATCTATTTTATGAAAGTGACTCAAGACAGAAATTTGGTCTTATGCTCCACACATCTTTTTCTGAAAAATAATTAAATTGCACTTCAGCAAAAGAAGAAAAGTCTGAAAATCCCTAATCTAACCTGTGTAAGAAACGCAAGACTGATTGAGACAGAGTTTTGTGCTCTAAATTCAAAGGACTGTACAACTGAAGGATTGTAAGGCTGGAGGATTATACGAGTGACATTGAAAACTGTCAAGATCGGGTGTTCCACTCTTTGGAGTGAATCTGTATTGATAGTTAACCTACCTGTTTACTTCTTCTGTGAAAGGCGTTGGACCACACACACAGATGTAGCAGAGATTGTTGACATCTCGCTCCGGTACATGGGACCGGAGTAACTCTTCATCAACATGACCAACAGTACCGCCCCATTTACTGTCAGGCTTCGACAGTACGTGCACGACACTAAGCCTAGGTGAAAGACAGAGATGAGAGGGCGGGTTACCATCACATGAAGAATTGTTTCTGATGGTAAGGTTTTTCATTCCTGACGCACAAACTTGGGAAATATTTCTGCAGTATTGAGCTTCGTTGGTACTGTACCACATTTTACCCAGAACCTGTATAATCCAAAATGTTCCTCTGGTGTGAGTACTATTCAGTATTGTCTATGTTTGCATATATTTACAATCAAATACTGACTTGCAGGTAACTAGAACTTCAGTCAGGTAACTAATGGTACAAGTAACTACAACTGCAAGTTACTAATGCTACAAGTAACTACAATTGCAGGTAACTAAACACAAAAACACAGAGGATCCTCACTAAGGTCTTATTCAAGTTATTCATAATGAGGCGATGACTGACACCACAGTAGAACTCCACAATTTAGTACATAGCAACAGTACTAAATTGACATTTTTACTCTCCAAATTTTGCAACATTGCTGCAAAAGCCTAAACTAGAACCAAATGCTGTTAGATAACACATAACGATACATACCATGCCAACATCAGTGCAATATTTCATAAAAAGTCATTTTTGTGGAAAGTTTGATAAAACAAAATTCTACTTGTCCTAAACCGGAGATTTTTTTCTAGTTCTATTACATCAAAATTGGTGTGAATTAGGCTTCTAATCTTCCATTAGTAAGAACATAATCTGGTGAAAGAACACCTCGTTCCTTTATCAATGTAAACTGAAAAGGAATTTAGTATACAGTTGAAAAACCTGACGAAAGACAACAAAATTTAGGGTGAGTATTGGAACTATACCTTTGGTTGTCACCAATCAGCTGGTCAATCTTATCCTTCCACAAAATGTCATCCTTTGTTTTATTAAAAAATATCAACTTCTTCTTTCTGGAAAATAATTTACGGCAATAACATAGTATTCTGATTCATGGACAAGACAACTTTCTAACACAGTAGACGTAAAGAGCTGTGAAGAGAAAACTCAATCAAACAGAACGAAGACAAAAATAACGTAACGATGCAGTTAAGTTACCATTTCCAAGAAGACAAGATCAGTTGACAATTTATGACTAACCCTGAGGGAGAAGAGTAAAAGTGGTAAAACCATCATTGGACGCACGAAAAGCCATAGCCAACCATCAAGCAGTAGAAACAAATTTGACAAGGCAAGTCAAAAAGGTCAGAAGTTCACATCACTTACATGTTAGTGTGACATCCATCCCATAATAGTCGAATCATTGGTGTGAAGCCAGTGCCGCCTGCCAGCATGACTAACTGCTTGGCATTATTCAACACAGAGACATCAAACGTACCGTCGGGGTCACTGACTTGTAAAGTATCACCTGTAAGCAACATTTAGTACCCATGCCACTAGGTGGTGCTGTGAGTGAACATTGTCAAGAACAAACAGAGAGATGAGAGCATATCAGAAGTATTGAAGTAGTGCAAACCAGGGTTGGTTTCAATAAGGTCAGTATCTGGCATGTTGGTTGAGTTCACATAAAATCATGCAAGTGCATCTCATAACCTTGCTAGCACAGACACCAGTAAAAATAATGCTACAGAAAGGAATTGGACAACTATGCCAGGATATTTAATCAGCAAGAACAATTCGTGAACCAAAGCCAGAGTATGTGATACCCAGAACAGCCACTTACAACATGTGATACCCAGAACAGCCACTTGCAACACACTACCTCTGACAGCAGTAAGACATAGTCGGTGAAGTCAACTACTCAACATTTAGGCCAAAAATATTTTGATTTATTCCGACCACTTGCCATTAGAGAGCTGATCAATCACTATGTTGCCTCCTTGTGTTGAAAATGATTTCTGGGCTTGGGGGAAAAATGCGTTGCTCGAGGTAATGTTTGGTGCACAAAATGAACGACTGTGTGAAGTTAACCGCATGAGTCAGGTCTTCGACAGTAACCAAATGTCCCTTCTTACAAATCCCAAAAATCACATAAAATCTAAGGAACTATTTGGGAAGACTTGTTGATCTTAACCAAAAGTAAATTTTTTGACAGAAAGCTATTTACAGGCAGAAAATTAATGATTCCAGTGCTCGATGCCTAGCATAATATTAACTCACCAAATGCGACCTGGCAAAATTGTCAGCTCACCAAACTGGATCTGAGGTCACCAAACTCATTGGCAAGAGTCGAAATTGAAAGAAACGAGATGCTTGAAGTGGACAGCCACCAAACTCATCAAATGTCCATCAGTGTACTCGCGATGACCAGATCGTGTTTTTTTGATCGAACGGAAAATTATGAGCCACCTTTTTGAGTCCAATATCCCACGTGTAGGCCCACATCGTCAGGCAGGCAAACACGACTGGGCCCTTGAATTTTTTGCCAAATGATTCCAACTTCAGCTTGTTTTCTAGTTGTTACAGTAGTATTCAAAGTGCGTGCTCAGATGTGGCGTGGTGACTTCGTGGCGACTGAGCTTTTCCCATGTTGTCAAACAAAATCTGAGGTTGTCAAATTGAGCCCTATATTCAAATCTTAGAAATTGAGAGGTTGGCCTCACCAACGTACAGCCTCTTTAACTCCAAGTCCTCGTTGAGATTACTGTTAGTACACAAAGACTTCAATACTGCTAGAAACTGAAATTCCTTCCCATTAAACCTTTCAGAAGTTGAAAGTTCAACTTACCAACTTTCATAGCACCAATGTGTGGAGTTAGAGTGCCATTAGGATACACCTTGATCATCAAATGAAGCTTGCTGTCAATGTCCTTACACTGACCAGGTAATGTTATGCAGGTGTAGCTGCGACTAATTTCCACCCCTATAATGAAAACAAAACAATAAGTATCAATCTCCTGCTTATAAAATATAATTGCAGGCGGCCTGATGCACGTTGTACCAGACATGCGCAGGCTGCTCTAGTGGGCCCATTGCACTGATCATCTGGAACCATTTTTATGCCTTATTAATATATAGTTAAAACCGAGCTGAGGAGCTAGAAACCTGACTCAAGGGTTTAGTAGTGAGACCCAGTGGGACTCGAACTCACAACCTTGAGTAAAGAAAGCAGTCACCCATCACACTAGGTCACACTGCTTACTCAGTTTCCTGTTTACCTTTAAAGTGACTTTATCAGCAAGAAAAGTGATTTTCTCAGCATGGAATCCAACCTACAGCAGAGGGCATATATGTAGTATGTTGTACTTAGCAAAATGGAAAGGCATGGTCATTGTCTCCTCAATAGGCTAGGGGCAAAATGTGAGTAATCTTCATAATACAAGCACATCCTATACACCAGTTGCTTAAAGCACCACAGAAACATAGAATAAAAACAAATTTACCAACATACGAGATTAGCACAGCATTAGAATGCCAGAAACAAATTTCTACTTGGAACTTTTCCTTCATAGTCACGAAGTAACACAAAGTATACACCTGAAGACCTATGAAAATACAGAGGTCAATGTAAAATACTATAAATTGCCACTAGAGGCAAATACTAAAATTGCCACTAGAGGCATACCGGTAGTCAGAATCATCCTAAAGTCGTCATCGTCCGTTGTCAACATCACATCAATACACTTGCTAAATTTAGTAAAGATCCTGCAAACGGTTTGGGAGATACAACCATGGGCGCAAAAAAAACAAAACTGCCACTAGGAGGTGCCACAGTAGTCCAAATCGTCTGAAAATCATTGTCAGCTGTCTTCCTTATAGTAAGCACATACACGGCAATTTTCACAATCATCCTTTGAGCGGTTTGATTGATAGAGGGGTGGACGCAAAAATACAGACTCGAAAACAGTAAAAATGGCCACTAGGTGGCGCAAACTATGTCGAATCTATCTGAAAACGGGAGGATAGCGTCATCTCACTATTAGGTGCCTACATACCAAATTTCATGAAAATCCGTTCAGGACTTTTGAAGATACAAAGGTAAGCGTAAAAAACTAAAATTGCCACTAGGGGGCACACCAGTAGTAGGATCCGTCCAAAAGTCGTCATCTTCCGTTGTTAACATCATATAAATATACTTACACAATTTCGTAAAGATCCTGCGAAAGGTTTAGGAGATATAGCCATAGGCGCAAAAAAAAAACAGCCACTAGGAGGCGCCACAGTAGTCGAAATCGTCGGAAAATCATCGGCAACCGTCCTCTACATAGTAGGCATATACATGCCAATTTTCACAATCATCCTTTGAGCGGTTTGGTTGAAAGAGGGGTGGACGCACAAAAACAGACTCGAAAACACTAAAAATGGCCACTAGGTGGCGCAAACTATGTCGAATCCATCTGAAAATGGCAGGATAGCGTCATCTCACTAATAGGTGCCTACATACCAAATTTCATGAAAATCCGTTCAGGACTTTTGAAGATACAAAGGTAAGCGTAAAAAACTAAATTGCCACTAGGGGGCACACCGGTAGTCGGATCCGTCCTAAAGTTCGCACATGTCGTCCCATTCATGAATGGAACATATGTGCCAAATTTCATGAACGTATGTCAAAGGGTTTTGGAGATAGAGCAGCGGACGCCGGACGCCGCCCGGACGGACGGACAGAGATGACGGCATAATGTGTCCACATATAAATATGTGGGCGCATAATAAAAATTAACATAGCACCATAGTCCAGTGTATACAAGTTATATCTTTGCGAAACTCCCTCTCTGCCAAATTACCTCTTACAGAGATAAAACCTCCCAACGAATTTGAATGTACCTTAATTACGTGCATTTCATAAAATAACACAAATTCTCAAACAATGTCAAAACTTGAAGCAGGTACCCACCTTGAACTTCAGCCTTCACGTGAACATGGTGACCTACAGGTAAACACAACTGACTACCAGTTGGTAACTGAAGCTCGTACACGTTGGTGTCATGGGTGACTTGTTGTATTGAGGTAATGGTGCATTCCCGAAAGTGAACACCTGCAATAGAGAAACAATTCACCGTTACAAAATGTAATCTTCCTTCAATAGGGCCGTCCAAGATTACACAGCAACACCCGAATCTCGCTCTATTTACCCACAATGCCGTAAACATCTGTCAGGCACATTTGCTGTCTCATTTTCGTGCCACTGGACTTCGCATGTTATTTGTTTTCTGATTCTTTACAAATTTTTCTTGGTTGCATTACTCTATTCGTCCTTCCAATGCTAATAAAGTATTACTGCTGTGCTGTGGGCAGCCATTCTGACGTGAGAAAGTTTGATAAACTGGACAAATACCCGTGGATGTGTGATGCGAAATTCATTGCCTTCCCGACATCAATGAGAGACATGATAATGTGCCTTATTTCCAAAACGAGGTCACGCGCTTTCTTATCTCCGCAACAAATGAGAGCTCTGGCGCCTTGTAATCTGGTACAGCCCTATTGGCTCACCAACAACATGTCAGTCACTTCCAATTACTGGTCAGGACCTACTGAAACGTTGAAAACTAAATATTGTGCCACAATTTCTAATTAAGGTTGTACAGGACCTAGAAAAATGTCCAAATTTGGCTAACTTCGAATAATCCCATCTCAGAAATGGCTGATCAGTTTCATGATTTTGTGAAAATTTCAGATACTATGCTTTACGCACTGTTCTCCAACACACTTTATGAATTGTTTTTCAAATGCTCCCGTCTTGAATAAGGGGATATCAAATACAGGACTTTTGTGATTTTTAAGAAAAAATTGTATAACAAAATATTTTAACTGAGATCTCATCTTGAACATTTATATCAAATAAAATTTTATTACATTGTTGCTACTATCATTTTGCTATCAATGTACTTTAAATTTCTTTATTGCTAAATTTTACTAAAAAGCCATGCTCACATGACCCAATCGATGGCAGATTGGTAAAAAGTCAAAAATCAAATTCTACAGGTTTTTACTTTCAAAAACGTGCACTTTTATTGAGTTAAAATCTTTTTTTGTTTCTTCGTTTTGTAGAAGGTTTGCAAAATATACAGACTTGCCAATAAGATCCAAGACACTAATCATGTCACAACTTGTAATACATTCTGTGTTCTCCTTACATAAATTCAAGGATGGTGTTGTACTATGCTTCAAATGTTTTACACCATGTTTGGAAATCTTGAGTCATATCTTAAAAGCTCTGGGTCATGTTTGAAAAGGTCTGGCTCGTGTTTGAAATCTTGAGTCATGTTTGAAACGCTCAACTTTTTCTGATTTTGAGAATAAATGTCTGAAATTGTGTTCCAAAGCGATGCACTTGTTATAATTTGGCAGAAAAAAGTGACAGTGACATGACCAGCAAGTGACAATAATGCGTAACTATTCAGCTTTCGTAAATTAACAGAAAAGAGGATTACCATACAAAAGCACCACATTCAACTTTCGCCTGTTTGAACTTTCATCCAGGGACAGTCCTGCAGGTGTCGCCTGATTTTCACAATTCGTTAATTAAAACATGACTCAACAAAAAATAGACCACAGTATAGTGGTTAACCATGAAGATAAGTATTGTTGCAATATCTTTCAGAACGGAGAATAGCCAATCTTGACAAAACCAAAGCCTAAGCAAATAACACTCCAGCAAAGAAAGTCAACAGTTACTGTCAAGATAAAGTCAGTACACTACCTCTGCTTGCACGCTTAACAAAGCTGTCGTTTCCGTCAAGGGGTGTACCAAGTGTCTTCCACTTTGAAGGCTTTGCTTTCTGTAGCTGAATGTCAATTTTACCGCCGTCATATTTTTTCACTACAAATAAATCAACATATTTTTCAACTATTCAAACTAAAACCAACAAGAGCTCTGAATACCAAACAACATGAAAAATCAAGAGATTGTTTATAATTAAAAACTCAACAATGTACCAGCAGGAAAAGGCAACAGTACATTTTTTTTAAATGGCGGTAGTGAGATCGATAGATAGAGAAAATCAGAATTTTTAATATACTTTCTACAGAAAATGATCTGCCAAAACCATACAGTTTCCATGTTTTTATTTATGACCAATCATTTGACTATATTTCAACACAAAGCGGTGAGCTACATTGAGTGTCACTAAAATCTCCGAAATTATATTCGCCTTATAAAGGGCTAAAAAGTAACACAAATTTATCCACAATAAGAATGTAAAAATTCAGATTTTATTTCGAGTACTATAACAAGAAAGTTATAACAAACCTAAATATTCTTCAAGGACGTCGTCTTCTAAGTCTGCAATAAGTCCAAAGTCTTGAAATATTTAGCGTTCTGGAGCTTTAGCAAGCACATTTGCTAGACAACAATACCACACACAGACACATATACACACACACAGTCACACAAATGCACACACGCACATACACACATGTAAAATTCAGTTACAGGGAACTGTATATTAACAACACCAGAAATGTAGATATTATGCAGAAACAAGGAAAAATGTTGAAAAGTCAGTAAAATTTTCATTTGGATTCACGGAAATATTTAAGATTGTGTAGCATTTCATATTAAATAATTTGACCATAAAGTTGAATGTTTACCTAGGCTGACTGTGTACAGGAAGTCTTTAATAAATACGTTAACTAACAAGTTGGCATCACACTTGTCCACCGTCACCGTGAGACGTGAGCCGCGACACTTGGTGAAAACAGTGACTGTGACGGTGTCTTCAGTTTGAAACCAGTCATACCTGAAATGAGAAAATAGGCCTGTCCTCAAATAGCACAGCATCTCTCTCATTCTCAGGCAATTACCCACAATGCAACACGTGTCAAGCTTCTTCACATTTAAATGAACTACTTATACGATTTTTAATCATTATGTATCTGGCAACTGTAATGTAGGCAAATTTTATAAACCGCATTTTGAGTAACATTTCTAACACTAAGGAATTGACCTATCATAAGCTCCACCCCCATGCGAAATGTCGACAAACAAACAATAAGTTTTACCCCGCAACGTGTTGTTTGTCAGGTAAAATGACCGCTTGGAAACAAAGGTGTGTCGAGAATGCTGCATTTTAATTGGTCAGTTAAGTCGTCACTCAAAATCCTGGCGATAGGTCAACTGGAAAAGTGGGCAAATATCAATGTTGGATGTGCTTCCATTGTTAATTAATTGAGGAATGCCTGACATTTTGAAAGAGGAGGTTTCAATCCACGATAGGGGGTTAAGAAGCTGCATTAACATTGTGAACAAATGGAACATCATTTTCTGGGTGTTAAAGCATGAGAAACCGACTCCCATGCCAGTGCTTATACGGTTTCGAGCTGAGCACGCTCAGTATGTGCTCATTTACCGAGTGTTGACATGCGCCCGCAACTGCATTGCAAACGGCATGCTTCTTGGTGTTTTATCAGTATCATGAGAATGACCATTAGACGGCGCAGAATGTGTTGAACCAGGCGAAAAAATGGGAAGGCGTTGTGGTCTCCCTAATAGAAACTTATAAGCTTTGTGAAAATCCTATACAAAATCTGATGACATAGAGATAAACATAAAACATAAAATTGCCAATAGGAGGCACAGCGGTAGTCAGATCTGTTGCTACGCTCATAAAAATACACTTGCTAAATTATCAAAGATCCTCCAAGGACTTTCAGAAATACGGTTGTGAATGTAAAAAACACAACCTTTCCACTAGGAGGCGCCATAGTAAACGGACTAGTCAGTAAATGAACATATTAAGTTACAGTACTGTTGTCAATATTAAAATATCAGCCAATCGGCTTCAGCAGTTTCCAACAAGAGAGGCTGATGTCAAAAAAGTCTTGGAAATAATAAAAATGGCTGCTAGATGGTGCAGAATAAATCTAATCCATCCGAAAACTTTCACAAAAATCTAAAGGGACACAGCAGCGGACGCCCAGAGATGACGGCAATATGCACCCACATGAGTACGTAAACACACACAAAGATATCAATGAATGCAAATCACATGAGAAACCAATGAAATTTAAGTGTTTGTGTAACTCTACCTAGGTTTGCCTGAAGAACTAGACTGTCGTACAGGGTTCACTGGTACTGCAAACGCTGGGTTAGTCTGTTTATTTACAGAACTAGAACTGGATAATGCAACTGTTTTCAGTTTACCAACGAAGCATTTGGCCAGCATCGACTCAAAGTTTACCCAACGGTGTACCTGAAAATGTACATGAGGAATGGATAAAGACAAACACCATTCAAGTTTTTTGCTGTACCATATTTAACCATTACTGGTTAACAAACACTTTCAAGCAAACCACAAATTCTCGGGAAACCTTGTTGATCACGTTTTAAAATGGTTGTCATACGATGTTGAATTTCCTTGCTCCTTGTGTAAAATATAATCCTGTTAGGAAGGTATGAGAATCCAAAAAATGTCTGTCCTAAACTTGCCTATGTGAAACTGTCCATTTTTATAATATTTTTGACTGCAGACTGAAATGAAAATTGAAATACCTAGTGAAAAATAAAAATTAAATGTTGACACCGATGTGTGAACTCTTTAGTCATAATATGAATTTACATGATGAAATGGGAAAGTATGGAGTATTATTATAATGTAAAATTTAATACATTATACCAGCATTACCATGTTCGACAGATTACAAGGTTCTTCAAGGTTGTTCAGTTTGGTTATACAAAACAATTGGTCGCAAGCTTGAAGAATTATAGCTATAATAAGCTTATTCCATCTTGGAAAACAATGGCTACCAAGAGGTCAAGGTTTTTCAAGGTTGGACTTCAATTTTGAAAAAAGGCGACTGGCCCAACAACCTTATACAAGATTTTTAGATATGCTTTGTTTGGATTGTTGACCATTATTGTTGAGCAACCTTGTTCAAGCTTACCAAGCGTTGTTAGCACGGGAGAATTGTATTAAATAATAGGTGCTCATCCCACAAGCTTAAATAAGCTTGCTCAAAGATAGTTAAGTAGCATACTTCAAAATGAAGTTACCATATTTTAATTAGTTGTAGATTACAATGCTTAATGAACTGCCATATTATGGTTAAAGGAGAAAGATGCAAATCACAGAAGGATCATATCATAAAATTCCAAAAACAAGAGCTGTAATTTAGTTTTCAATCCTCGTAAACATGGACAGAGTTCCATGAACCCAGTCAATATTACAGACAATCTAACACTTTGCTCAGTCTCCTCATGTATAGAGTACAATACATGTATGTATAACAAGTTACACATTATAGTGTGTCAATCCACTGATTATTAAACAGATTAGAGGCATCTTACCACGCCCCTCTCCTCAACTCCTCCTTGCCACCAGGATGGTATCCCATGTAGAGTTGCAACATGTTATAATGTGTCTCTCACATGATTAAACAAATAAGTAGCATCTTGCTCTGCCACCTCCCCCATGCCACGAGGATTGTACACCATGTAGAGTTACAAGATATCATATAAATGTGTCACTTGATAAAACAGATGCCAGGCCTCTCTCATCAACTCCTCCTTGCCATCAGGACGGTACTCCATGTAGAGTTGCAACATGTTATAATATGTCACTCACCTGATTAAACAGATGAGTAGCATCTTGCCCTGCCCCCCCCTCATCAACTCCTCCTTGCCACCAGGATGGTACTCCAGGTAGAGTTGCAACATGTTATAATGTGTCACTCACCTGATTAAACAGATGAGTGGCATCTTGCCCCGCCCCTCATCAACTCCTCCTTGCCACCAGGACGGTACTCCAGGTAGAGTTGCAACATGTTACAATGTGTCTCTCACCTGATTAAACAGATGAGTAGCATCTTGCCCTGCCCCTCTCATCAACTCTTCCATGCCACCAGGATGGTACTCCATGTAATCAGTTACATTGTAAACTTTACCTGCAGAATGCGAAATAAGTAAGCAATCCTATTAGTCCAATTGTAGCAAATATTTACACAAAATAAATTGCCATACTGAAGTGCTATTTATTAATAAAAGTCAGATCTCCTTAAACAAGCGCAGGCTCCTCATGATATCAAACAGAACTCTAAGCACCATCCATTACCATTTATTGCCATCCAACAGTCTTTTTCAGAGTTATGCTTGGCCAGCTCATCAGGTGTCACTACCAACTTTTTGGGACCAACACCAGATAGGTCCCGACCACCATTGCCTGAAACAAAATGAACATTATCAAACCGCACACGGCCAAGTTAATGCTCAAAGTGCTTAAATTGGGGAACTCAAACATTAAGTAGTGGGGGATAAGCATGGACACTTTAAAACTAATTTTCTGAGCAGTTGGGGGTGGGGTTCACTCAGATTGTCGATTCAGGTACACGCACCAGCACTCACGTTTAAGAGCCAAATAAAATGCAGAAGACTACCCGAGGGGAAAGGTGCCTGTGCCTTTTGAAAAGGAAATTTTCACGTTGAGGGGAAATTCCCCATTCTTGTTAAAATAATTTCACCCTCTCCCTGCTCAAGTAGCCAATACTAGCATTTTGCAGAAGTGATTCTAACGTTGAAGGAATTTTCTATCATCGAAGGGGAATTTTTGGGCCTCCAATCAGGCAATTTTGCATGATTTTTAAATATTTTAATAACAGAATGGGGCCCCAATATTCAGCCCCAAAATCGAGGCACTGAGGGTCCTGAATATTCCTTACTAACAAGAAAGCAAGTCTGTGGGAGCTAAACTTGTGTGGGACAGGCACTAACAAAAGACACAAGCACCTTCAAGGAAACCTTGCTCCGGCAAACTGAAGATGGGTGTAAAGCTGAGTAACCGAGTTTAAAAGTGAAAATTTGCAAATTTTGCCCCGGGCCGTCAAGCCAGGCAAATACAGTATGCGAGTAGTAGTTTGCCTTACTATTTATATGTAAGGTGGTGATACAGCGCAAGACAACATTGCTGACGGTACAAGTCTCCAGTCTAGGACACAAGGTAAATTTCTTTTTGTTAAATTTCTTAACAAAAATAGCTAAAATATTTTGACTTTGCTGTTAATATGGTTTGTATGATTAAGTTGCCGTGAAACAGTTCTAAGTAAAATTTTGACCACTTGCAGCATATAGTAAGGCTTTGAACATCAATTTCAGCAATTTTTGTCAGAAATTGCGGAATTTTTAACCACATAATGTTAAAAAATCCCTCATACAAAAGCAAAATACCTAAATGTAAAATATTTCTTGATATGCAACGTCAATACTGTAATAACACAGATGCAATAGTAACATTGGCTTAAAGATGAGTACACAAAGAAAATTGGTGTTCAAAGGTGACAAAGTTGGGTATGTTGGGTGTAGTGTTTATGTTACGCTGCTACAGAGCCACCTATTGTAAGGGTGGGAATTACGTCAAACCTCACTTCTAACCAGAACAGATACAGTAGGGTAAGGAAATGACCAATATACAGTAGCATTAGGAAAATAATGAACAATACATACACAATCTAATCCAGTCCATGAGAGACCGGCCCTGTTTGAGAGCTACTTTGTTACGCGCTGCCATCTGTGGTTGACCCACAGTCAGCCTCTGCTGTGAGCTCATGGCAGGAAATGAGGGCACGCCCAGTTGATTGTTCTTGTCCATGCTACGGAGTTGCAGCCGAGAAGTTCAGAGGAGGCACTGAGCTTAAGGCTGGAGCACGTCAAGCTAAAACAACAACAAGAAGATACACATAAGCGTATTAGCAAAGGGCTATCTGACCACAAGCAAGGTTAATAACCTCACCATTAAGACTTTTGTCAATGATGGGTGATTGACTTCCTCAGAATGACGATTGTTGATTGAGATTCCCCCAGGTGGCGCTTGATTAGCAATAAGTTGTAGATGGCTGGTGGGGGTTAACTAAGCACACGTTAGCAATTAATACATGCTACTGCAATTATTTCCCTTTCACTTTTTGTCATTAAATGCAAATTACAGGTCACAAAACCAAAATAAAACTTGTACATAAGAAAATGTGACTGTGAACATGTTGTTTGCACTTGAAATAGGATTTAATTCAACTTGCAATAGAAAAGGATCAAAGAACATCAAAAACGGAAGAATCTGAATTATAGTCGGGCTTTCTAGTTTTCTTTACATGTTTGTACTCAAACGTTATCGCCAGCTAGTTACCCATGGGAAGTACCAGCACTCTCGAAAGGCTAGCAGTGTCGGGCCAGCTATGTGAGTGGTGATTCAATTCGTTGACATCAACAAGCTATGATGAGCATTTTCATTACGAAGACAAAATTGCCAACTACCATTTTTTGAAGTATCACAGCAATCCAGGGGAGCTTTCTCGTTCCTTCAAAACCTACCACAATCCAACTTTTTGTAATGATCAAACAGTGAAATGCATCTTGTTCAAAATTTTCGAAGCACTTCAAAGCCAATGATGATTGGCGGAAGTGTGTGTTTGCAATTTCGCCACTGGGTGGCGTGCGCACATCTGTCACACAGTTGTGTTTCGCGGCAACCAGCAGGTATTGGCACAGGCGTCCTCAGCTTCTGATCGTCCCCACTGCTGGGGCGGATCCAGGATCGGAGTTGGGGGGGCGGCCGGGGGGGGGGACACAGGAACAA
>NMRA01000178.1:287300-305599 GCA_002633005.1 Phoronis australis | reverse complement strand
CCCCCCCCCCCCCCCTCATATGCGTAAACTGTATTCTCAGTCTAAACCACCTATCTCGCGCAAAAGTAGCAGAGAAATTGCCAAAAAATTATTTCGAGTTCGTTTCACTTATTAGATCAGTTCCGGGCCCTGAAGGAGCCGGCGGCGTTGTTTGTAAATTGCCTCTTCATTTGCAATTTAATGAGGTAGAAAATATATCTGAAACTAAATAAGGCGATCCAGATCCTCCCAAGGATACTATTGTTTCATGAAATGAAGAATATAAATCGGTAAATAAAACAACAAGAATGGATCAACTGAAATTTGAAATTTTCGGATGTAATAACTTCCTTTGTCAACAAAAACAGGTAGTTTAAAGTTGGTTGAAAATTGTTATTAAAAACTGCCCAAGAACTGTTGGTCGACAAAATAACGTACACCAATTTTCATAACGAACAAGTCGCTGTTGAAAAGTTATAATCGTCTCAAGTAACTGTCATACAAAAAGTTATCAAATTTTGAGACTTTTTCGGCATTGTACAAACACCGTCGATGAAAAATGGTTAGCCGATGTATTGGAGGCTGCCATTGCCCCCAGTGAAGCAGAGCCTGACATTGGAGTGAAGGAAATCTACTATGGATATATAAATGACTTGCGTTGCTATCAGCGTGAGTTGTTAAGCCGAAAAGAGGCAAACCGCATAACCCACAAGCAAACAGCCCCCATCGAGTATTTCATAGAATGCGAGACGAAAATGGCGACAAAAATGGAGCAGAACGACGCATGTGAAACCGCAGAGCCCCAGTTACTGGAGAAAAAAGGACCAGTGTCGGCTACATGCAGTGCTAACAAGCCAGAGAAAACTCCGGCAGAGAAAACCGATACTGATGTTGAAGAGACCATCGTTAGATCTCCAATTCATTGCAAACCAGACAGCGTTCACGGTCGGCTTCTGGAAAACGTCAAGCCCACTGGTCCCGCGTCGTTATTTCAGGCTGCAATTTGTCCTGCCAAATCTCGCACCGACAAATCAGTTGACTTTGTATACATTCGTGAGGATGACAGCAAACCATATGGTGTCACAGAATTGCCCAACAATGCGATATCTTCTCAAGCAGTCAGCCTTGACGTTTTGGGTAACACCAGCACCTCAGCTTTCGCTAATGATGCACAAAATGTTAAACAGGGTTTCTTCAAGAAACTGAAGACGTCTTTTAGGAAAAGTGGCCGCACTACCGAAGTCCCAACAAGCCCCTCTTCCAAGGGTCACAGTGTCGCTCCACGATGGCGAAGAATGTTGTGCTGCGGCATTGCTGTTGAATATGAATAACTAGAACCAAACTAATGGTCTAATTTACAAGCTCCGTGCTGAGCGCTTTTCGTTTTTTTTTTGTTTTTTTTTTGTTTTTTTTTTTTTAGATAGTGTAAAATACGTACGTGGCATATCCATGCATTTCCCACAGCCACCACGTTTCTGTCGTGAACTGAATTTTAACCAGCGAATCAGTGAATGAGCATAAATAAAATACATGGACAGTTCAAGCGTTTCTCTGAGTATTAGGTTGAAAAGTAAAAATACAGAACAAATAGACAAAAGCTTTCACTTGCACAAACAAATCAGATTACTGATTGCAGATAACGCACACCTTTAAACAATCTTATGCCACTAATATCTATTCGGACTGGAAATAGTGTGCGTTTCAATTACAACCTGTGGACTAACTTCAGCAGAAAGCGAAGAAATACATGAATGTGACAAACAGAAGCATATTTCATTTATTTAAATGCTGTTGAAGGGTTTTTATCTGATCAACAGCTGGGCATTGGAGCTTCTTCCGATTTGTGAAGGGTGAAGAAACGATAACAGTTCTTTAAGTAACAGTCTCTGCGCAGTTTATAACCTAAACTCAGGTTGAAAGTTGAATTTGTGACCACAGAAACATTTTAAGAGATTGCTATGTCTAAATCTCATATTCTGAAAAAGCTAAAAAATTGCAACTTGAGGAACTGAATGAATAAAGCCACGATAATGTGTGATAGAAACTCCATTGGTCAGTATGAAAATCGGTAAACCAGGAAATATAATTAAAGCTGTTAAAACATAAAATTTATATCGTACAACGAAATTAAGTCGCTCTCAAAAGGATTTCAATCATTAATTCAATTAACGGTAGGTTTTTAGTAACCTATAAATTTCACTTTTCTGTCAGATGAGCCTTTGCGCACGGTAAATCGGCTTCGGCGATCCTCAATTTTTCCATAGTTGTAGTAGCCAAATGTCAAAATACAAAATATCTATATTAAAAAACATTCAACTAAATTGAAAGCGCGTCGAACCCTCTAAAGTTTTTGAAAAACTTTTTGAAATGTGTATTTTACCCCCGTTTAGCAGTCAATGTTGAATTCCTAAAGTTTTACCACACTCATCCCATTTTGAATCTTTGCCGAATGAGTCGGCACTTAAGTCACAGACACTGGCTGGTTCCCTGCGTGCCGCTAGGTGGTCAGTAGCCAGCGTGCTGGCTTGGCACGTAGGGAACCAGCAAGGTCACAAAGCGCACATGCGGCATTTTCGAATCCGCAGTTTGAGAGTTGATCAACCCAAGCAAAATATGTTTGATAGTCACCGCGACTAGCTGCCGTTTTGGGAGGTGAAATTCTTTGAAGATGCACGTCCGTTAGAGGTTCCATTCGGACGCACGTTATTCTGTATAAATATGACATTATGAGATATCCAATATTATATTACAATAATCGCTTTGGAATTAACAGGTGTCATGTAACTTGACTCAACTTCAGTGAAAACCAAAATTGTTTAGAGATCCGTAAACAATGTCATCAGGATTTTTAAGAACCTCTATTTCATATCTGGAATACGTCGTGTAGCTTTAAATTACATAGAATTAGGTTCCCTAGTGACTTAATAACGCGACTCCAGAGTTAAATATGAAATATATGACTGGATTTGCTGAAAAGGAAACAACCGTCAGAGTTGTAGGTTGAAAGGAAACGATATTGACATACTTTCCCCCTTGTATGACTACGGTTGAGTTATTCCAGAGTAGTTTTCTATTGTGTAACAGCCACACGTCAAATGTTATCTGCTTTCACGCTGCCAGACCCCCACAATGATTCCCGTTACCATGACGTCACAACCTGTGACGCACCTGTTGCTGTAAATGTTCGAGGTATGTCCTTTTTCCCGACCCTTATATTCTCACTAGCCACCTGTTTGACAAACCGTGGAGGAGGGCATCTTATCGTCTCACTCGTTGTTTACTACCTTCTCCTGCACATCACGTTCTGTCGTATAGTAGATTTGGTGTACCACATAGATATAGACGATACCATATCACTGAAGCATATTGCTGCCGTTGCTGTAAATTTCATATTTTTTTAAAAAAGAACAAAGAAATGAACTTCATGGCATCAAAGTGGTCACTCTTTTTAATTCTTGTCGCTTGTGGCAAAGTGTGTAACCATCAATCGAAAGAAAGCCTCGAGGAAATGTTCCAAACAGCAGATGGCGATACCGGCTTGCACATAGCTCAGGACGTGTATGGCTTGGTCAACATTCAAAAGCGGGAGGCTGGCTGTGGCGGGTCTTGTTGGAGTGAATGGTCGCAGTGGACAAAGTGTTCAGCATCGTGTGGTACTGGTCACGAGATCAGGTCACGTGTCTGCAACCATGGCAGCAAGCGCACTAAACGAGAAGGGATGTGCAAGGGAAAAGACAGTGATGTAAAAAGTTGTTTAAGGTATTATTGCAACCAGAATAAAAATTTAACGAACAAGGAATTGCATGCTATGGGGAAAGATGCTGCAAGAAAAAACCTGAAGAGGAAGAATGAGCTAGAACGACACCGACCTCTGACGGAATTAGAGCGAGATGATGAGCTGATGAAAGACACCGGGATGAGCAACCTGGACAGATACCGATTGGAAGAAGCACGCAAAAAGAACAAAACCAAAAAAGTACCTCAAGAAAAATTTAGAATGCGATTAATCAAGGAACACGATAAAAAGGCGAACGATGTTGCGAATAAGGTGATAAATAAAATCAAACAGAGCGATGTAAAAAATATCAAAGCAGAACAAAACGCAATGGAAGATAAACTTTACGCCATCTTGAAAATTCTCAACGGGATGACCATTCACCCGAACGAGGTCAATAACCATGAGAAGCCCCAACGCGCAGGTGTACGTACGTCTGCTGGTAAGTTGCTTTTTCAAATTTTTGTAGACCTTGTAATCCTCTATTGGCATCGCCTCGCACACAACTTAAGTCATGTTTTCATTGTTTTACACTACATTGAGAGCTTTTTTAAAGGCTAACCAATTGAAACGTCAGAAGACAGGCAATTTAAAGTCCTGAAAACCAATGTTTTGAACTAGTTTTGTGCTGGAACTTTTTGTTTTGCCAGTTTTTAGTAAAGTGAATTTGCGTTTCTTATTACGCATGTTAAAAACCATAGATCGCCGGACTTCATGATGATTTAATAGAAAGATACACCACTGCTAACTCATAGGTGGATTTAGGGGGGGCAGGGGGCCCGGGCCCCCCCCCCTTGGGTGGCGCAAAAAAATTAAAACAGCAAGAGCGTAGGGAAACGTTAAGTTTATTAATTTGCCCCGGTAATTAAAATTATACGGATGAAAAAAGATTTAAATGTGTGCAGTTTCAGTGTTTGGGGGGGGGGCTCAGATCCAATTTCAAGTGTCAAATTCGGAACACGGCGCATTCGTAACGGGACTATGGCTAAGTATAAGCTCTCCCGCGATATCCCAGGCGACCGGCAGTGGCGCTGCGCACTACGACTCCGTTTCCGTCGTCTGCTCCACTGCGCAATGGAGAAAATTTACTTCATTTTTTAAAGAAAATGGAACCTGAGTGACGATGAAAAAACAGAAGCTGCTGGTAAGATGTGAATTTTAATCGAAGCCTTAGTGAATCACTCAGAAACTTTGTCAAACCTTAACTTAAGACGATTTCCAAAGCAATCCCGTCATTATTGCCAACACGAAAAACGGATTTAGTCTTTTGGGCATTTGAAGACTATTTTAAATACAACAAATTTGTTAAGAACCGATTGCACAAAATATAAAACGTGTAATAAGCATAACAAAAAGAAGTAGGTTTCGCGCGCAAACGCTGTGGACCATAAACAAGTAGGTCTCTTAGTATAGAAATATTAGTGAAATCGTGGTGATGTTGTGGCAAAGCACTTGCGCCCTATCAGCCAGGTCCAGAGTTCGAGCCTGTGAAAATAGGAATTTTTCCTGTTTTTTTTTTCTTTTTTTCTTGGATAATACATCAGAAATCAGAAAAACAGAAAAATTTTCTGGGCGGGAGGGGGGCAAACACCCCTCCCGACCTCCCCCCATTCGGTGCTATGCGCATCTACAATCGTGGTTTGCGCAAATGCTTACAACCGGACAAGATGTTGGACCCCCCTTGTGATATCCTAGATCCGCCACTGTAACTTGATTTATTTCGAGTTTGAAGTCGGCTTGACCCCGCTACCGCTGTGTGGGGCATTGAAGTGGCATTATGGGCGAGGAACGTGATTCTCTGATATGACCGCTCGCACGGAATCTAACGCGGAACTCTCGCGATCGCAGTCAAATATTCCGCTGGCGGAGCTAACTCCGATTCGATAAATGATAATTAACTGGCAAAATCAGTGAATCTTTGACAAACAAAGCAATTGTCGATTTTCAATGAAATTACTTAAAAAACACGGGTTTCATTGATTTGTAGCTCTGGTCAAAGCCAATAATTTCAAAGACTTTATTCCATCCAACAATAAACCAAAAAGAAATGCGTTTTTCTGTCGTAAAAATTATGATGTCCGTGAAAACTGACGCCAAAAATACTGCCTATGACAAACATTTTATCCGAGATAGATTGGAGAACTGCAGTTCTCACTCTCACTGTTTCACCAGAATAAACGCAAGACCAGAACTAGAATGAGAGCCAAAAATGGAGTAGATAATTTGTCACCTAAGCTATGTGTTGGACTGAAAATCGCTACCTGGAAATTACATGTTTAAACTAACATTTTGGTAAAAAATGAGATTGATGGATATTATAGGCGTTACAAAGTTATAACAAAGAACAGGAGTAGGTACAAAATGAACTAAATACTATTCAGGTCACGAAATGTGGGTTTATTTTTTGTTTTGAATTGTTTTACTCTTGTGTGGGTGATCGGCATGGCCACAATCCATTGTAAAGTGACGTCCGTTGTCCAATTGTCGGACACATACTGTAGTGCACTCGACACATATTGTCGGCGAGCGCGACAATATAAGCAGTGAAAACCGATACATATTGTAGAACGGACGACAATATGTGTCGAGTGCGACAAGGTATGACACATTTGTAAAAGGCAAATGAAACACAAGCATATTATGTCCCATCGAACACGTAAGTCATAGGCCTACTAGCTGGTTTCATCCACTATGCTCGTAACGTGACTTCAACATTTTTTCTTCACGACTATCGCCGACGACGCGGCCCAGTGGCAGTCGTAACTAGTGGCAGTCGTTCCGGGTGTTGGGTGCTTAAAATTAGTTACTAGGGGGTGGGCCTTTACAAAACTAAATTGCCTCTTATATTGTGTCTGTAAACTCTGAAGTCCCTGTACACATCACAATCTTTCCTTCCCCAGTCGTCAGGAAGTTTTCGTGACCCCCACCCCCCTTGCAAAACGGAGACATTTATTGTACTTAAGGTGCCGTACTTTGCTTCCAGTGTCCTGCCATTACACAGTATGGAGTCAGTGGTCCAACTGTTCTACCACATGTGGTGACGGAGTCAGGTACCGACGGAAGGCCTGTCGATCGGAGGAGGGTAAAAAGTGCATTGGATGCACGGGCGATTCAGAGGAAGCCATGCGCTGTGTTAGTGGGGAACGCATTAGTCACGAGGCGATGTGCGCCAAAAAAGGCAAGTCGGCCACCATGTTATCATAGGTGTGCAGCCCGAGGTGTAGTTAATTACAAAACCTTGGCTTGCGTAGTAAATAGATTGACAAAACAAACTAGGAGGTAGTTCAATCTTCGGTTACCGCACATGTTTTTGTTTTTTTTTTTCAAAGCAATACATTCGGCACTAATCTTGCGGTAGGGATTGTGAGCAAAAATTGAATTTTTTGTTCAGGTGTTCGGACTTGACAAGAAATGTTTGGTTACGTTTTGTGCAACACGTTGTTGAGTCAAAAAGTTGCTTTGTAATTATTTCCCAAAATGTTGTAACGCATAGAACATTGCTTGAGGTTTGAGTTGACGAAAATCAAGCTATCATTTATAAACCTTTGTCGTGATCAGTTTCTGATACTTATTCAGATTTATTATAGTGCTCTTCATTAAAATCTGCACAAGTCTCTAACATATCTATTTTACATATTTACTTGCTTCGTCACGTCTAGAGTCAACTATACCCATATTCGGCTCGATTGCGGTCAGTGCATCCTGAACACGAAGGTCACTATGTAAAAGTATAGGAATTATATTGCAGGCAGTGTGCTGCAAAATCATCAGATTGAGACATTAAATAAAAAGATCACAAAAATGCAACAAAACTAATGATTATGAAAATACAACAAAACATAAGATTATGATAATACAGCCATTGTAACCAAAAAGCATTAGATTAAATTATGTAAATATCGATATGGTGAAGGTTGCTGAAATTCACACTACTGAGTTTCGGTCTTCTGCTACAAATTCTTGATAGCAGATGTTAGTTGAACGGTACCTGCTCATTCAATCTACATTTTCCCTGCCCGCGTGTGAGACTATATTCCATCGTCGACTTGCGGTATCATGTATACTGTTCATGTTTCATTAGTGGCGTATCATTTAATTACAGAAGAGATGATGAACAAAGAGATCGCGGAGGCCGAGCTTGAAAGAGAACAGCGGCGGAAATTTGGAAAACGAAGTGTGGGCCGGGACGCAAGTGACCAGAGGACAGAGGCCAGCATGGACACAGATACAGACTATCCCCTGGTCTTCTCTGTTGTTATCTTAACAATAGGTGTCGTTTTTGTATTGCTCATAGCGGTTCTAGTTCTGAACGCTCAACACTTGTTTAAGCGGCAGTCTAAGATATTTCCCTTAAATGAAGAGCAGAGAGTTAGTAAACAAATAGAACATTCATAGGGAATTTAATGTGCTAGTATTTTATAGCTGCGATGTTCAGTTTGCGTCTCAAATTGAGACGATGTGTATTTCAAAGCGACATTTTTATGTCGTACTAACCTTGGCAGAGATTAGTGCTATGCGACAATTTCTATACTTTTGCACACTTTTATTTTTATTATTGTTATAGTTAATTACGTTTTTATGTTTTAAAGTTATGTATTAAATCAATCAATCAATCATATACTTTTGTTTAAAAAACTGGGTATATTGTTAAATCAATTAAAGTATTTACTAGTTTTGATAAAGTTAAAGTGTTATTTGTTTCAATCTGTTCGGCATTGTCTTCATCGACAATTGACGCCACCCTCACGAAATGATGAATAAGCTACAATAAAACCCCCAAATTAACTTATGTTAAATGAAGTATACGCAGGAGACGAATCCGTCAGTCGATGAACTCCATTTGGTCCACGTAGTGCGACGGCCGGTGCTTTTTATGTAATTACCGAACGAAAGAATTGGTTCTTTTCCATTTCTTTTTATTGTTAAAACCGCATGAAAAATTCGGACAATGCAAATTCAATCAGTCGAAAACTATCATGTGGGGAACTTTGATACGAAAGATAAATACAAAATCTTTGTGTATAGCTCGATCAGCGAACACGTAAATTGTTCTGTCACTATGGACAGGTAGGTCTGGTAATTGGTAGGTATAAGTCAGTGGTTATATGGCCCACAACGTATTTTCTGCACTGGCACGGTCAAAACCATGTCGTCTGTATCCCGCCATTCACGAGTCAGCATGAACTTCAGTCATATGTTAATACAGTCTCTCACAGAGCCTTGAATTTTTATGGGAGTCTTTAAGACAGCGCCTAATGCAGCGATTATAGGGGGCATGGCTTGGAAAAGTCCACAGCATAGGCGATGAATCAGTGTAATTGGGTTTTAGTGCGGGTTTATCAAACCTCCTAGGAACAGATCAGTTGCCCAGCGAAGTCGTTGAGTGCTGCTGTGAAATGTCACTTTTTGGTTAGCGGATATCTACGAGAAACTTGTGAAAGTAGTTTATGGAGCACTAAGTGGAATTACGGGCCATCACAGTGGGGAAGACTTCCCACAATGCAGTGTAGTAGTTGAGCAAAGTTAGAAGTCACGTGAGCACAATGTGGAAAAAGTATACATTATATCTTCTCTATAACCCCTTACGGGTGATACCAGAACCTGCACGTCAATTTTAAGGAAAGCCCGGAGAAATGTGGTTGTAAATTGATGCTTTTGTAGTCTTAAAGCTGCGTTTCACTGTTTAAAAATGAAAATCGAACTATCTTTTATCTCTTCCTGCTCTTACTTAGATAAAATGAGTCTCATAATAGTCTTTAAACGATAGAATTTTATTCCCGTTTCCAACTTAAGTCAACTAGATTCAAGCAAACGCTCGAGTTCATTGGATTGGCCAACTCCAAAATTATCAATTTAAAAGTGGTGCATGAACGCACAGGGTGTGCCTTAAGTTGATAGCATACAACCCTTTAAGGAATGTTATCAGAATAATTTTGCGAGAGCAAACGGTCCAATTCATTTTCGTTTTTAACCATCTTAATAGGGCAATAAAAAAATGGAGTTTTTGATTAGTCACTCATGTATCTGGACACTGAAACTGCACTGTATATGCATTGTGTAAATTATTAAGAGATAAAATAAAGTTGATCTGAAAACACAAGATTCAACAGTTGGCACTGCAAAGTGGTCTGATGCAACACAGGTTGTCATTCATCTCAATTTTAATAATGGGTTTTTTGCATTCATTTTTTGTTAAAATATTGTTCCAAGGGTTGTAAAGCAATTAATCCATTCAGACAGAAACTCCCAGAGGGGGACTTTGTAAAAATCACAATTTTTTCAGTACAAAAAGTTTTCCTCTCATCTTTCATATGCATATTTATGTCCATACAAGTATACACAAAACAAAGCATTTTCTCAAAGTAAATTGTTTACTCAAGTGTTTTTCGTGTATGCGCCTATGACTATTCCCTAACTGAATCTGTGTTCTTTTATAACTATGGTTCATGTAAAAATTTGAAACGTTGCATACAATGCGCAAAATAAATTTAGTAAAAAACAAAACAAAACACAAAGTGTACCAAACATTTTTCTATGAACTGTTTTATTTCACTGAACAATGGAAGTAGTTTTGAATAAAATTACTAAAAAATTTAATCCCGCATATGTAATGTCAAAATAAAAGCAAGCCCTTTCAACTTGATGGTTTCAACTTTTTTGCAACACGTTGATCAGCTGAACCAGATTTCCTTTTCTGAGAGTTCTTGACTTTCTTCTTCAGCGCCTCAACATCCACTGATGTATTGTGTGCCTGGTCTAACTTGACCTTGACCTTCCTTACAGGCTCCTCAGGTGGAATGAATGCCTTCGCTCTCTGCTCTTGTCTCTTCTCCGCTGCAGCTTTTTGCTTTTCTTTCTTCTCCTGTTGTTTTTGAATCTTTCTCTCCTTCTCTTTCAAGAAATATTCCCCAGTCGCCAATTCCTTATCCATCTTACTTTCAGGCTGTGGAGGAGGGAAGGGAGTGTATTCTTTCTTCACAGATTTCTTCTTAGGCTGTTTTCGTTTGCTAATGTTTTTCGATTTAAACTTTGGGATAAATCGATCCCAAGATTCGTTCTTAAGATTTGGATCTTTCGAGAGTTCCTTTTTGATCATCAATGTCTTGATGTTATAAATTGGGTGAATGTTTTTCATGGTGTCCTCTGCAATCTTCCTCACCTCTTTCAAACCCTTGTATGGTCCAAGGGCAGAGACAGTATTGCCTTGGACGAGCACATAACAATTTGTTAACAGTTCAATAGCTTTAAGTGTTGATCCATTTGGACCTATCAGCCTTTGCCTCCTCTTAACAAACCTTTCCTTATTTCGAACTAGTGAGCTAATCTTAACAATATCACAAGCAACGTCGTCTTGAAGTATTCGGATTGCCTGCTCGTATGGTACGCTCCTAGCCAACAACTTGATTAGATCCCTCGCTTTCATGATAATGTATGGATCCCAGGTCTTCCTGGTAGTCGACACAGTCATACTCCCTTCAACCAAGTCAAGTTCCGCCTTGATGTTGTACTCGGACAAGGCTTGTTTAACAAGTGGCCAACATTCGCTTAAATATTTTTCCCTGTACTTTGGAAACAGTGTTGCAAATGAACTGTTGGCCGCCAATCCATGTTTATTGTCTTCCTTCGTAAAGGCTGGTTCCTTCCATCCCTCAGGAATTTCTAGCAAATCTTCTTGGTTGACTTTTACGTTCTTAGAAGATTTCGGCTTCTTTTTGTCCATGGCCCCGTTCAGTATTTTCGTTCCACGAAAACTTCACGCTGTCTTCTCTGTACGACTTCTTTACGTCTGTCGTTACCGGAAACAGGTGGCGCTTTACGTTCCTAGGTGGCGCTTGTGTTCATATGCATTCGGGATTGCCTGTTCCTGTGCTATTCTACTTGTGCCGATTTATTTGAGCTCATGTTTTCGACTTAGTGAACAGAAATGGCTGTTATATTAGAAACGTCCTTAGGAGATTTGACGATTGACCTCTATACTGAAGAACGACCAAGGTGTAAGTAGGCCCTACATCGTTTGTGCACTGGCACTGTCTGTGTGAAATACATTGCAACATGACCATTGATGACGTACAGTGGGCACTTGTCGGATATAGCGGTCCCAGATTTTGAGAACCTGTTTCATCCAAATCATGTCAAACATCTGCAGTTCCGTCAGAGTGGCTAACTGCAAACGTAGCACCCATCTCCAAGTAAGATGATAAAAGTTAAAACTTTGGCTTCAAACTACCGCCCAATATCACTCACCTGCATAGCCATATCCCATATATAGTCCGGTTACCTATTGTCGTCAGGCTCCAAAGGTCGTCTGCCATCTTGTTTCGCGTGCAGCGCAACCACGCGGGACTTAGCGTTCCGATTTGGAGTGCTCGTGTGCACGTTAGGTACTAACTTATCGGAAGAGACACGTATCAAAGTAATGAGACAAAAATCGGTGAGTTTACCGATTGTTTTTTAAAACCACTTAAAAATCAGTAGATTTTACTAATACACTTTTTGTGCGTTTTCAGAAGATGTTTTCGAATTTAAATTTTCTTCCGACGGGACACAAAACATGATCCAGGGTTTGTTTATGCAATGTATCTGTTTGTCCCAGGCACTAGTAGGATCTAGAAGGCCAAAGGAAAAATCCGCAGACAAATGCGATACGCTGGGTTCTTAACATTTTTGCCTCACGCATTCACCATTAAACTGCATTGAAATGTTGTCCAATTGGCTTTTATTGGAAACCACAGTGCAGAGCTCAACATCAAAGCTTCAAATCGAGTTTATGTCAATAAAAACAGGCTGTTGCAATTTTCATTACTTCGTTGGCCTTTTTCTGCATGTTTCTCAGTTTTTACAAAAGGGGGCAGCATATGACGACCTTAGGTGTCACAATAAAATGGCTGCCGAAGGCAGTGCACATTTGAAATAACTCGGCACAAATTAAAGAAAACTTCCGAATCGATGAATGCGGTATATCTGTGAGAGTTAAATCGAATCCTATTCAGATCATAACTTTGAAGTGGAATAATTCGGTGAGTACAACAGCAAGTCGGTTTTATGCTTAGGCGGACGACCATTGGGTTCCCGAGTATATGTTCCAAACTTATGGAGCACATAGTTGTCCATAACATTAGGCCTCATCTCGACATAAATAATATACTTTACATATATGTAGTTCTCCTGATGCAGTGAAAGTCTTCTGATACAGTGAAATCCTCATGGTTTGAGAACCTGCTTCTGTTGGGTTAGGCATAATTTCGCATAACTTCCTCAAAATGGCACCCTGTGCAGTTTTTCATGGATATGTTCAAATTATATTGTCTCCAGAATTTTGATCTGTTAATCATAACTCCATGTGTATACGTGCATGTTTCATTCATGTTACTCACTGTATTTTGAGATAAAAAACTTTTTATTGGGGTGTACCATGGCTCCTGTATGTTTGCGTCATGGCTGCGGTGTAATTGCCAACCTGGATTATAACATGATCATCTGTTCTGTTCACGTTTCCTTGTCAAGAGTCCACAATTCCAAATTTAAAAAATATGTCGTTAAAAAAGCCTCATTTCAAAAAATGACTTCTTCTGTTTATTGTTCCGGCCCAAGTCTTTTTCTGAATGACTGCTATAGGGGTACCAACTGCTAGAGGGGTACCAACTGTTATTTAGCCTAGCTGTATTACTTTTTGCTGTGTTCTTAATCTTGCTTTTCATTCAGGCTGCCTGAACTTCCTCAAGTTATGCAAGATCAAGTATTACAACTGGTGTCTCTTCCACTCTGTTCAGGTTTGTGGAATGCATAAAGTACAACAACGATTTAGTATAAAAAGTTTAAGATAAAATTTATAATTGTCCAAAGACCGTTTCAAAGAGATCTTAAGTTTGACTTAAGTTTTTAAGTTTCGTCTTAATTTGACTATCTTACCAGATGTGGAAGTTTCAAAGTTTGGAAGTTAAGACAAATCTTATGCATTCGTCAAAAATGACCTTAGGTCAGTTTTTGGAACCGGTCCCTGTTCTTTACTCAGATGTGAAGTGATTTTTGTTCTTGTAAAGAACTGACAGTTTGCTTGAGACTGCTCGGCGACTTGCAGCTTCGCATTTCAACCAACTGTCCATTCTTGTCAAGTTTAGTGATCTCACATAGAGGATGAGGAGCCATTTGAGACCAATGTCATAACGGTCAGTGCTCCAATGTCATAACGGTCAGTGCTGTAAATTAAAAGTTGTTTTCTAGGAAGGTAAATTTATATCCACTTTGAATTGTCTATCAGTTTCTGATTTGTCAAATTGTTTTTTGTTATATTTGTTTAATGTTAAGAATTCACATCATTGGTCTGCCATGGTTTGATTTAAAGGACATATGACATCTACAAGAGTCTGGATTTATCATTTTAATAACCTTCCAATGACTTCCCAGTCGGACTTTTTAAGAAATAACTGATTGTTTAACCTTCTTATAATGTTCTACTGTGGAATATTTTTAACTGACAATGTTCAGCCAACTATTAAACAAAGGAAAATGGAGTCATTTGAATAAGATCTTCTATTTAACGATAGATTTTGTCATTATGTAAATTTTGCTGTTTTCTTACAGCAAAATCTTGTGGCTCAGACTGGGGATCCAACAGGGACTGGGCGTGGTGGTGCGTCTGTGTTCTCGTGAGTTGATTTGCCTTTGGTGTCCATTCGACATCCCTACCTTTTGACCTTCTGACTTTTCATGACTCTTTCATTCTTACTGAAAGGTGTTACTCTTACTTGTTTTAAATTAATCACATATACTTTGTTGGATTTAATTTTTGTCAAAATGTCCCTAAATTGTTAAATTGATGTTCTATATGTTGCTTTTATTTTGTGTTGATGAGCATACCCTACGTCTTTGTTCAGCTGAAGTGTAATGACACAAGAACTCACTTGGAGAACACTGACCTCCATCAAGAGGTTATTGTATCGTAATTTCACCGCAAGCTTTATCCACAAGCTGAATGGTTAAATTTATATCTGTTCCCTTGTTAAGAATCTATTTATTTTTCTCAGTGGCAGTTGCGATGATGCTTTAATGGAGATTTAAAGCACCCCTATGTTTGTTCTCGTCAGGATCTTGGATTCACACCTGCGATCACGCAGTCGAATCTAATCGATCTTGACGGACTTACAATTTTCCCTGAAACTTTCCTCCAAATCTATAAAGTGCTGAGTGAAACTGTTAGTGTTATGTTGAATAAAGACAGTCTTAAAGAATTATATTATAATCTGTGTTTCATTTGGTCAAGATTTGTGTGAGTCAGTAGCAGTAATGGTTTAGCTGTTGGATAAAAAGTTCAGTTTGCTTGGTGTAAGTGTGCCATCTGGTTTTAGTAAAATCTACGGTGAGCAAGCCAAATTCTTTGAAATGGAAGTGAAACCCAGAATAAAGCATAAGAAGTCTGGTCTGGTATCCATGGTGAATAATGGCAGTAACATGCATGGGTCACAGGTAACTAGTCTATTCAATTTTAGATTATGTTTTGGCAGTAATTTTCGATTGATAGTAAAATAAAAAAAAAGTTAACTCAAGACTATAAAATTTTGTCATCAGGTTTTTGTAAAATCACAACACTTGTCATGTCAAATTTCATATAAGATGTCTTGTTATTTTATGAATAATTTAAACTTTTAACAGTTTTATAAATTATGTTAAAGATGACGCAGATGACACTTTGAACCGAGCTCCACGTTGTTTGTTAAGTGAGAGAGTGAGGGATTTGACGAACAGATTTAATTCTAGTACACCTTATTCTAGTTCTTCATCACAAGTGGAGAGAACCTTGACTACCTTGATGGGGTGCACACAGTGTTTGGAGAAGTGTCAGAGGGGTTTGACACACTAGAGAAACTGAATGAAGCAATCTGTGATGGAAACAACCGACCATATCAAGACATAAGGTATGTGTGTGTGTGTGCAACTACATGATTGACTGTGTGCCGTATGATTTTGTGGCTCTACAATTTATAGGTATCTAAGCATAAATGTATGCTTTATGGCGATTGTCGGAGGCAGAGATATCAGTGCCAAATCTTGCGATAAGTACCGTCAGGAAGATATAACCAGATAATAAACGTGTAATAAATAGTTTTTGAACACTCGTTTAATAATAATAATTTGGCTGGAAATTGTGAGTTTTCTTGAAACAAGTTTTGAACCTCGACTAGTGAAGTTTTATAAAAGTCACTCATGTGTTTATTCCACAACACTACATACGGAAGACATCGTGTATATTGGAAGTTCAATGCTTTCATTGTATTTTCTGAGTAGTGCAGATCTTACAATGTTAGATACATGGCTTAGAGGAATGACAACTATTTATAATCAGATTTACATAGATTCCACATTTTTATTTTATGGCATGAATATGCTACAGATTTTGAGCATCTATTTCCTGGGAGAATCACTTGAAAGCAAAAGATAATACCTACTTTAAAATTATTGATGTTGTTGAACCAAGATCGGCGAAATTGGTAGAGGAAAAATATGATGGTAAATGACAGAATTACTCCGGAGCAGGAGATCTGACCAATATGACGTATCTGAGTACTGCTGTAATTTGCACAGTCATGCTTTCCCTATACTGATTGATCAGTTGAAACTAGTCAGTGAATGATTAACTAATGAAAATTGTGCATTTGTGGCTTAGTATTGTGAGATTTCATCTCCTGATGTTCCAAGGATTTAGAATACATTAGAAAACAGGAGAAAGAATTAAACACATTTTGTCGCGCCAACTTCAGCAATAATTTCCTGGGTACCTACCTAGATAGTGAGCTGAGTTTGTATTGTCGCTTTTTAGGTGAACATTACTTAAAATTGAAATATGTAGTTTTTGGGTGTATCACATCATTTTTAATGAAATATGAACTTTTAGAAAGTATTTAAATCATACATTCAAGTTTTCACTAGCAAAATACATGTTTATATGTCTTTAACATGAAGTGTTGAGATAAAGTGCGAAATGGGCTGGCAGCCCGTAGATTATTAAATGTCCTTGGATGTTATTCACTTTTTCCAGACATTGGTGGGATTTAGAGGAATTATTATTATTATTATTAACAGTGTCGCCATAATCGTGAGTCTAGCAAGCTGGCTGGCCCAGGTTGTTTGTGGCTCTTGCTAGTTGATTGGCAGCACCAAATCGAGAATAATCAGACGCAACTCTGTCATTTTGTTGTAAGGCATGAAACCTTCCCATACTCCTCTACTGCCCTCACACTATTCTTCTTTAAGTAGGTCAGTGACAAGTGTGTCCGTCTGCATGTAGGTCAGTGTCGTGACATGTTATCAGTGATTAGTACATGCTAGTGACTGTTATATATCTTCCCAGGATATTCCACACAGTCATACTGGATGACCCCTACAATGACCCACCTGGGTTAGAGGTTCCTGAACAATCTCCAGAGCCAACAAAGGAACAGTTAGATGTAAGTAGCCCTTTTGACGCTTCAATATAAACGCATCCTCTTGCCTCTTCATATAGACTGTTAAACCTGAATGATTAAGCGATTTCTTCCAGGCAGTGTATGTATCCATCATGTAGTATATTGGGAAGCCTTTGGTAGGCAGAATGATTTTCTTTAGATGTTTTGGAGTTTCAACTACCGTGCCACACTTAGGGAAGCTTGAGGGTGTCGTGTGGCCTATGATGTTTCGATGACCAGTTACACTGTAGTGTCCAGTATTAACCTGGATCACCACCGAAAACCAAGCCTGTCGAAGTACAAGAGCTTCTATGAACGCTTTGGTTTAATAGAGCTTGGAAATGTGTGTTTTGTTTGTGTGCATGTGAAGCACTTCCTCCATGCATCATCAGATAGTTTAAGCTTACACTGTTTCACCATTGCTTTGCAGTGTATGCCGGTGATGGCTATATTCACTCAAGATTATCATGGGGGAGATGTACCAACGAAAAACTAAAACTGAAACAAGCCAAGTTGAATTTTACGGCTGTGCCATTACATTGCCTATTGCTTCGCTTCCTAATTTCTATGTTTTCAGTGTCTTGTCTCCAGTGTCTTGTGTCCAGTGTCTTGTGTCAAGTGTGTACGTTGTTCATCTTGTTCACTATTATGTGTTTTTGTAGGGCCAAGGCTACATAGGGGTTGATGAAGAAATTGATGACACGGAGGGGAAGACCGAGAGAGAAGTGGAAGAAATTCACCAAGAGAAAGAGGCCAAGGCTAATGCCCAGATTTTGGAGATGGTGAGGCATTTGTTGCTGTTTTGAGTGATAACAATTTGCATATTAGTCATATGTACTTTTTTCAGAATATTGTGTGGAGGCATTGGTGAGAAGGTTGTTTTGGTAGAGAGCTAGGTTTTATGGTTCAGTTGCTTGCTACTTTTGCTAGAGATTAAAGTTGGTTGACTTTCTACCAATACTGATGAGTCATACTAAGTCGTAATAAAGCTTCGTTCATAGTAATTGTCCTTTCAAAATCATGGTCATGTATCATGATCATGGGGTAGGATGTAATGGCCAGCATTAGGTAATTAAAAAAATAATTGCAGGCGGTCTGATACACGT
>NMRA01000178.1:189002-287280 GCA_002633005.1 Phoronis australis | reverse complement strand
CACACACACACACACACACATTCTGTATTATTTTCTGACACCAACAATTTTTTGTGAACACGGAAGAGTCATAAACTGCAAAGTTGCGGCAGTTGATTCATGTGCAGAGGAGATGTTTATTTAAAAATTAATGTATTCTGTGCAAGAAACATTATTTTGCACTTGAAATGATGCGATGACATATCTCAATACAACGGTCTTCTCAAACAGTGATAGAATGTCATCAGAACGCTCTAAATGCCTTTTTGTGTTTTTTTTGTAAATTGTGAATTCGTTTGATTGATTTTACGTTTGTGTATTTACTAGATCGGTGACCTGCCTGCAGCTGATGCCCCACCACCTGAGAACGTCCTGTTTGTATGTAAACTGAACCCTGTCACAACAGAGGAGGATCTGGAGATTATATTCTCGCGCTTTGGTGACATTGTCAGGTGCAGTGTTTCACCAGATATGATGTGACATTTACTTTTTAATAGTTCTGTTACACACATGGTTTTGATGACCAGTCGCATATTTAATTGCTAGTCATTCACTTTGTGATGAATCTCAAGCACATGACAGTGCCATCCTTTTTGCATTCAGTTTTTGTCATCATAGGTGTTTAAATGTCATGTAGTTACTGGAGGTTAAGAAGAGTAAAGTAGTATGAAGTAAAACGACAGATTGTCTGTGTCATGCCCTCGTAAAAAGCGTACTGCACGAAACGTGGGGAATATTTCAATATATTTTAGCACCGACACGCTCATTGTTTACTTTATACTAGTTGTTGTCTTGTACACCTGCTGGCAGCTAGAAGGTATTTAGTGGTTTATAATTGCTGGTCTCTACTACTGCAAAACAAAATTGGAAGAATACAAAGCTATAATTTCTCATGGTGGATTCAAAAATCATTTGTAACTCGTCTTTACAAGAAAAATTTACAAGAGAAAGTGCAGATCACAAGAATTGAAAATATTTTTTCTAACATTTATTAGTTGTAACACTCGGGGTCATATCAGTCATTTGAAGAAGGAGCTTTGCGAATGTCAACTTTCAATCACACAAAGTCAAGGTTCATAACACTTTGTTTAGACGATGTTACTAAATCTAATCTACAGTCAGTAACTGTTTTGAGTTGGATATTTTATTTTTCAGCTGTGAAGTTATCAAGGATCACAAGAGTGGAGAATCTTTACAATATGCATTTATTGAATTCAAAGAAGTGAGTTGGTTTTACTGGAGTTGTTTTGATGTGATATTTGGTAATTTCGGTATTTTGAAAGTTACTCATTTTTTCATTGATTGTTTCCAGCTGTGTTGCTGCCGAATATTTCTCTATTTCAGTGTACAGTTTCCCAAAAATGCGTTCACATTTTAAATGACAATAACTGTTGTATTTTGATGTAGGTATAACATTATCGATTTTAATGATTGAAAAAAAAGAAATTAAGTCTTTAAACCAAAATAAATACTTAGGTTATTAAAGTTCATCCACTTTCTGAACCAAGGTCACTGAGATAGGTCAATTAAATAGCTCTCGTCTAGTTTGTTGATATGTAACTGACAAAATGATAGGCAGACAGTGACACTACGTTAACCCTTTGTGTGCTGATTAGCCAAATCAGTTCCTGATATCGGTGAGTTGTGTACTGTGGCTCTGTTGGCCCACTAAGGTTTACCAATGTCTGGTGGCATTTTGTCGAGTTTGAATGATGTACAAAATGAACTTGGGAAAAAGATTAATAGTCTTTGCGGACACTTAAAGTTTTTGAGTTCGCAGTAGCATTGCAGCATAAATTTACATTCTGCAAAACCCGAGTCCTTTCTCTTCTGTTCTTGTGCCTGACGATCATGTGACAGCTCACATGTCTAACCATACAGTAGGTCTAGACATATTCTGATTAGGGAGCTGAATTTGAACTCTTGGGACTGTACTAAGTGTGAGTACAATTTTTGTATACTCGTCTCCATACAATGGTCAGTCAAGCTTGGACACTTAAGATAGCTGGTGAAACCTTTTAGAAGGATGCAATTTATCTGTTGTCGAGGACTGCATACAATCTACCAGTTGTCAAGGAGTTTGAATGTTTAAATTGGTCATGTACAATGTGATCTGTAAAGTATGGATATTATTGAATAAGGTGGACGTTAGAGTATTTGGTCTGTTTAGGCCAATTTCAAATATTTGTAGTATATTACCTACGGTTTATTCTGTGATCTTTCAATTCCTCACATGAGTGCATCCATCGAGGTTATGCTAAAGTCACATGATGTGTTGGCAATACAGACAGTATGAAGATCTGTAATAGTCTGATATAATGTGCCCATATTTTGAGAACCAGTATTCTCCACTGAATAACGGGCTTCAAATTTGTTCTCAAAATGCGGGCATGTTATATTAGACTATTGCCCAAAGATCTACATGTCTGATTATTGCACTTATTCAATGTATTGCAATGGTTGTTTATCTTTGAAGACTCAAAGTTGCGAGAATGCTTACTTCAAGATGGACAATGTTCTAATCGACGACCGACGAATACATGTTGACTTCAGCCAGTCTGTTGCCAAATTAAAATGGAAAGGCAAAGGTACGTTGGAAACGTGATGTATGGGTTTTTGCTTAAATCATGTTAGGGAGTATTTACTTGGATAAGCTTTAAAGGCATACTCCAGGGTTTATCCTTGATTTCCAGTTTCTATGGTCATTACCTGGAATAAGATCAAACTGGCCAGTACATTCCACTCACTAATTGGTGAAGTCGTAATCTTAGCTGGGAAATACATCTGCATTACAAAGTGACCTTCCTGGACAATGTGTCTGGTCAGTCCTAATGTTTAATGTGGTAAAACATGCAACAGGCATACCCCTCGGTCATTGCATTGCCTGACAATCAGCTAGAGAAGCAAGTAGCCTGCCCAGCACATTGAATTGCTGCATTGGATTTAGTGGTTTAGAAACAATCATGTAATTGCGCATAGATGAAGTGTTCAGAATACTTATTTGTTTGCGTTTGTGTGTCTTCGACATATGACTTCCCATTAGATAATTTTAACCACTGAAATTAACCTTTAATGTGTGCTCGTTTGTAGTGTAGGTAGACTTCAAAAATTGAAAGCTTACAATTTCGGCAACATTGTTTGGGTGAAATTAGTGGGAATTGTCACCAAACTGTATAGTGCATTACTTCATAACCTGGGGCCCGTTTCACCAAAGGTTATATACCGAGTCTTTGTAACTTGTACTTTACACTGGCACATATAGTTCATTAATGTCGTTAATGAAAGTTGTTGATAAACGTGAAGTTAGTTGCTACTTTTTGATCTTACGGAAAATGCACCCTTGCTTTCAGAGTAATGCACCTACAACCCGTTTTAGCTATGAAGTTGTTTCACACCATTAAGGGGGAACGTTGTGTTGCAGTCATTTCCACAGTGGAACCTGCATAAGTCGAATGGCAAGACATGAGCATTAAGTTGAACAACTTTAACACAGAACTTGGTCCCCAAGTTCAGCGAAAATCCGATAAGGGATCAAACTGTAAAACGTGTAAGATGTGATCAGGATGTGGCAGTAATTCATTACTGTTATTAATTTCACCAAGCTACGGCTTCAATATGTTATTGTGTTTTCAGGGCGGGGTGTCGAGCATATGGATGGCAAGGAGACAAGCGAGACACAGGGTGCCAAATATGTGGTGAAGAACAAGTCTAGACTGGGCCAGTATCCTTTTATCACGTCTTGTAATAATCTTCAAATTGATTTTCATCAATCTAGTCCATGTATGTACAGCTTGTTCAGTGTGTATTGACAGCTGTACAGTTACACTGAACTTCCATACCAGTTTGAAATATCCTTCACTTCAGTAGTAGTTTACAGTCCTGTTCAAATCTATCAGCTGTTAACACTCCTCCACATGTCGAACGTTAGATTGTGTCATGATTTGAGCCACATATCTTTGATCTCAGCTTATACAGATTACACTGAACATTAGGGATTTTGGGCATGGCATATGATATTAGTTTGTAGAACAGATTCAATAACTTGGCTTGCCATACCGTGTCATTTTCTGCGTCAAGACCACAATGGTTAACTACTATAACTCCACCTAGCTTTTTATCTCGAAACCTATTTGGTCAGCCACATTGTTTTTGACACATAAATGAAATTAATCCTGAGTAGAGTTGAGTAACGCTAGGACCTATGTTTGGGCCTCGCTAAAGTCTAGCAAAAATCGCATGTTCTCATTTAAAGTACTCTACGATATCTCATGTAATCTTGCAATGTTTTGGTGCACAGGGAGGTCCTAGCGCTACTGAACAGTTGGCCGGCTTTAAATGAGAAGAGACTGTTAGTTATTTAGTCTGGAAGTCACTCATGATCTGAGTTAGGAATAAGTGGAGACACATTCAAAACGGCCAAAATAACAGAGCGTGTTTACAATAGCAACTTTTAAATACATTCCAATTATTGTTCAGATAACATGGTACCAAAAAGTAAGCATCGTCTATTTACAGTAAAAATTTTCAGCTGTGGGACAGTGAAAAATTATTTTGCTCAAGGACAGAGATTTTTCCAAATTCTAGAAATAGGCAATATTGGCTGTCCCAAATTCACGAATCACCAAAAACATACAAATCACCCAATCTGTAGATTGAAAACACATTGTCTGAAATATGGTGAATGCTAAAATCACACTTGTCCCAAATTCCAGAATCAAGATAATAAAAATTTGCCATGATAGTTTCCGTGTCCAAATTCTAGAGACTCCCAAATTGGAGAGGCTTTACGGTAGTCTCATGAATATTAGTCTGAGATTTGACAACGTGATGTGTTGCAAACCAGGTCCAAGTAGTCTACACATTCATTGCTAGCTAGTTGTTCCTAAATCCGTCCCAGAGAGTACAATTTGGTGATGTCTGATGAAGAAACGGATAAAAAAGAAAAGAAGAAAAAACACCGCGACAGAGAAGAGCGCACCCGTGATGAGAAGAGGCCTTCAAAACACATGGTGAGCAAAAGGTCACCAAAGCTGGTGTCTACCACTCTTTAGTTAAAATGACTTTTGATTTCAACCTCTGGTCTCTGCTTGTTTTTTACGAAAAGTTAAAAGTAATTTCAGCGGTCTATTTTGTGAAAAATAACTGAAGACTGAAGGAAGAAATTTGGTTTTACGCTCCACGCAAAAATTTCTTAAAGATAATTGAATCTCAGTTGAGTAAAAGTGCAAAGTCTCTCAGTATATATGCATATTAACCGCTACTTACTGGGCTAATTTCTGTATGTAAATTATTTCTATTTGGTAGTACTTGTTAAACACATGACACTTGTTGTTGACTGTATTTATTCCATTCTGTTCGTATCCTCGGAACTAAGTTCAACACTGAACAGAATACTGGTAAAGTAACTTACCAGGAGACATGATATTTTGAAACATACTGGTGTCATTCCCAAGTGGAAATAAAATACCACCACAGAACAAAAGCTAGTAACAATTAAATGTACACAGAGGGACACGGCAGGTGTAAAATACTGCAAATGATGTCAAATGGAGGGGGTAACAGAAAAGTCACACAAACAAGTGTAGCATGAGTCGCAATATTGTGTGCTGCTCATTCAAAATCGGTTTCTCGAATGCAATCAAAAGGGCCTTCTCACCAATGCTTTCAATCGCAGGATATCGCGCTTTACGCATCGAATTGATGTATTTTCCACAATTTTTTGACAGGAGATTTTACATTCATGACATTGCGGAAAATGTTCTTGGATGGTAATACATTTATAATACTCAAATCTTTATTCAACAATTGTGAAGTGGGAACGTAAGACCAAATTTCTGTTTTAAGTCACTTTCACATAACAGACTCCCAGAAGTGACTTTATAATACTGCCTAAGACAATCCAATGAAAGTTACCCTGCTTCTATGACCCAACACTTACAGTGTCTTCGTTTGCACGTTGACTGTAAATGTAATGCTTTCAGATCTTGCCGCGCGGGTCAAGCCAACTTACTTGATCTGATCTTGACCAATAATAAGCTGTTATTAACAGACTCAGAAATCCCTTTTGTAATTGAATTGCCACTGGACAGTTGTTGCAAAAATTGTTTTTGTTATAGGATGAAGGACCTAGGCAGAGATCTGGTGGTTACAAGGAGAGATACGACAAAACACAGAGGAGTCGATCTCGGAGCAGGAGTCCTAAGCAACGAAAGAGGTCACCTAGGCAACGAGACAGGTCACCTAGGCAACGAGACAGGTCACCTAGGCAACGAGACAGGTCACCTAGGCAACGAGACAGGTCACCAAGGCAACAAGACAGATCACCTAGGAGAAGCAGGTCAAGGGAAAGATCACCAAAACGAAACAAACATGAAAAGTCAAAACATCACGACAGGGAACGGCATCGTGACGCAGACTATGGCTCTAAATATCGAGACAGAGATCGTAGTCCGAAACATAAAAGTCGCAAGCGATGATATTTTTCAGTGGCGTGTGAAAATTTCTTTCTTAGTTTTGTGTATATTTTTTATTGAAAATAAAAAATTAACTCTATATTCTTGTGTATTTCTTGATGTATTTCGTGAGGGTGAACATTCTAGTCACATAGATTACAAAATGCGATGCATGTATGAAATATACACTTTTGATACATCTGTGCACAAAGTAGAAAATGTTGTTTACAATGTAAACCTTCATACACAACTTGTGTTGTATGTAACTGCAAAACAGTAAATGGACTGTTGACAATAGCACAAAGCCTACAATTTAAGGGTTCGAGGCTTTTGTTTGACGTCGTGAAAATGGGATGTAATGAAACAAAATTGATGTTTTAATTAAGTTCAGTTTTTACATCTAAACATCAACTTCAAAATCACAACTTTTTGACGAAAACATTTCGTCCTTTATGTAAAGGCTCTCAGCACAGTCTTACAGTTAACATAACTAAAATACTGGTCATTAACTGACTTTTTTATCACTTCCAAGGATGCAGGTGTGCAAAAGCTCGCGTCTTGCTCTCGTAGGAAAATGCGAACAATCTGTCCGGTGTCTAGTGTAATCACATATTTACATATTAAAGTGCATTTACATACACTTATATATAGTACGTAAAATAAAAATAACAGTTAAAATACTATTAACTTTGTAAGTCATTCATACCATGAGTTTACTGAGGAAGTGGACCCATGTAATACAAGGCAGGTGTTCAAACATTAAACATGGCCATTACTTCAAGGAAATTTTGTAACATTTTCACACTATATACAGAGTATTACATAACTACAGGCCATTCGATAGTTAAAATTATTAATCAAAAATCACCATGAGTTCTAGACTACCTGCTTCTCAAAGAAGAAAATACACCTCCTGTCTTCATTTCTGAGTTTAATATTTTTCTTTCTAACTTATCTTACCTGACAGTCAATACACAAACTAATACATGTGCCTGCCTGCAAATCGACATCACCAAAAAACACTCTACAGAAGTGACTCCATCGAAAAAGACCCCCTACGTGCTTATTCCGGAAACAAATGGTAAAACCTCTTTCCTGATGTTGAAGTTATGTATGTTAATCTTATAAAAAAAATTGTTTCCGATATTATCAGTCAGCAGCTTGGCCAACAACAAAATTTCTTTTGCTGAAGTGATCAGCTTGAAACATTTGACTGTCCTTTTAAAGACAAAAAATTGAAAAATATTGACATTTTGCCTATGTTTTCCATATGTCTGAGACATGTAAACAAAGCCTTCGGGGGGTGCTCTTTCGGTAATCCCTGGTATACGCCAGCAGGTTTATGATTAAAATAACCAAAAGTAAAGTACAATCACAACTGTAGATATGAGGGAAAGAACCCTAATCCTGGTACAAAATTTTTAACACTTCATCCAGTGTGACAGTACTTCCAAACTGTGTAAGATCCAGACCAGAAAGATCTGCATTACTCTAATAACCAACATCTGTTTCTTGGGGACAAGGGGACAGAGAAGAGTGTGTGTGATAGAATTGTCGGTGTTGTGAAACAACAGGATGATTTGGCTTGTATTTATTTACAGTTGAGCACAACCATAACAGTATACATGAAGTAGGAATGTCATGTGCATTTGGAGCCCCTTGAACAGGTTTTGATGACAGTTTCAGATAATGGGCATAAACCCAGCATCAAGGGGAAGGTACGATGAACGGACATAGAAAAGTAATTGCAGGCAGTCTAGTACAACGTGTAGCAGACGTGTGCAGGCCGCCCAGGTTTACCCATTGCACTGATCACTTGGAACCATTTTTATAGTTTGTTAATATAAATTTAAAGCCGAGCTGAGGAGCTAGAGACACAAGGGTCTACCAGTGTGCGCCAGTGGGACTTGAAGCCACGACTTTGAATAAAGGAAGCAGGTGCTTACCCCACTAGGACACACGGCCTTCTCATGACCGGACGTACGGAGCAGGCCCAGGATGCACTACACTGGACAAGCATAGAAGACGGGTTAGAACACTTCTGTAAACCAATACAACAGTAATCCCAACAGGAAAACAGCGACACCAGACTGGAGCTGCCATTCTCTCACTGCTTTTCTGTTTTAATAAAATATTAGAGGCACAGTCTGTCCTTTGTGAAATCTCCGCCTGACATGACTGCTGAGTGACTTATCAATTTCTTTCCAACAATACGAGTCCCTTGTCGAGTGTCGTGAATCACTTTTCATCAGTAACGTGATACAAATACCATCATTCTCCTCTGGGGGTTTTCCAAAGAATTCCACAGTCAATACTCCAACTTCTGGTCTACTGGGTGCATAGTCTTTGAACACTCCCTGTTGACAAAACACAAAACCATGGATACATCGGAGACTGCACTTCACCAAGCAACTTCACCACTTCTGTACACGTAAAATTATAATAATAATAATAATAATTATAGTTTTAATACTAAAACAATTGTGTAATTTTTAATTTACAACGTGGATACAATTAACATTCAATTTGTTTTCATTGGCATCAAAAGTTTACAGATTAGGAAGTGAGAAACATTTACATGGCTGGATTTTGGTTATATCCAAAGATGGAGCGCAGTTGTGCAGGTAATGCTGGGTTATACTGAGTGTGCGTACTATGGGATAAGGTGTTTGTTATTAATACTAAGTGTACAATGGGGTCTGGTCTTTGTTACACTGTGAGTGTATTATGAGGTCTGGTGTTTGTTAGTTCTACTCACTGGTGAACCATAGGAATCTCAGGCTGCCCAATAAGCATGTTCCTCACATAGCAAAATTTACTCGGTAGGGTCTATACATTCACAAAGACTCAAACTAGCTTTCAGCAAATAAACTAATTAGTAGGTCTGATCGTTTATGCCACAGTGATGTAAACACAGAAGATGTTGGTGACTCGCCTGTAAAACTCTGAAGATGGGTATGGTAAAGTTGTAGTCGGACTTAGATACAAGGCAACTAGGTAAGTGGACATTTGCAGATGAATTCACGACAACGGCGCACTTTTCTCTGGAAATAGATGGAATACATCTCAGCGCATTTAATGTGGTGGCATCAAAAATGTGCCTTTTAAGACACATTTTTGTTTTTTTCACTGGAATTTTCCAGTGAAAAAACAACAAGTTGATTTCCAGGCAACTCTTACCTGGCAATCACAGCGTTACAGGTGGAAACCTCATTCATACTTATCTTACCTTTTGAACCATGCAGAAATGCAACAAATGTGAACAAGGCTGACTGAGATCTAATCTTAAGGCTTAATGACACAGAAAATAAAAAAGAGATTAATGTAAATTTTAGTCGGCATCAAGTCTGTTATCAGTAATAGATTTACATAAATCAACTGGTTTAAGCATACTTTAGGATAAATGTAATACGAATCCGGAAATCTTAAACCTATTCACGCAGAAAAAAAATATAAATCGGTCTGGTGGCCAACAGGTGACATGCAGATGAGACTTATAAATGTTTGCGATTGATACATACAATAATTAAGAAAGACGTATGACAAAGATGTGATAGTGACAAGGGTTCAGCTCTGCACTGGACAATGGTACACAAATACACACACATGCCCAAACAAGGAGTATTATCAATATTAAAATATAGGGTGTCCCAAAAAATGAGCTGACACTTCAGTCCAACACCGAGAGTTCAAATTCTGTTCCCATGAATCACATTTTACGCCTGGGCCTACTGTGTGGTTACACCTTGCTCTGATTGCACGTGCGGGAGCCACCATGCAACAGACTGGCAAACGAACATCTCCATTTTGAAGAATAGAAATCTTATCAGGCAAAATTATTGTTTTATAAAAGATTGTGTGTTTATCCGTTCATGCAATGTGCCATTAATAAACAATTGCATTGATTTCGGTTAATAAACAAGATAGTGATTTGAAGTGTTAGTACATTCTTTTGGGACACCCTGTATTGTCTACTCACTCATCTTGACAACAAGCTATTAAGATCCTCAGCACCATTTGGCAATGTGGCTTGTTGGCTGGCAACATTGATGGATGTCGACAGGTGACATCTTTCTTGTTGTACTTGACAGCTATGTCAATTAGTGCAAGAATGTCATGAGCTCTGTAATGAAATGTAAACACTNGTTCATGCAATGTGCCATTAATAAACAATTGCATTGATTTCGGTTAATAAACAAGATAGTGATTTGAAGTGTTAGTACATACTTTTGGGACACCCTGTATTGTCTACTCACTCATCTTGACAACAAGCTATTAAGATCCTCAGCACCATTTGGCAATGTGGCTTGTTGGCTGGCAACATTGATGGATGTCGACAGGTGACATCTTTCTTGTTGTACTTGACAGCTATGTCAATTAGTGCAAGAATGTCATGAGCTCTGTAATGGTAAACACTATTTGTTAGTATCTCTATTACACTGCCACACATCTAGTGCTGCCACACGTCTAGTGCTGCCACACGTCTAGTGCTGCCACATCTCTAGCACTGTTACACCTTTAGTACTATGTACTTGAGAACCAATACAAGCCTCCATCAACAGATTATCAGGGCAGGGCCATAGGAAAATGGAGAGAGGGGGGATGGGCTGGTCTAATTTTGGTGGCAATTGACAGAGGCTAGGTGGGCAGGCTAGTGGGGTTACTCAACTGAGTTTCAGGCAAAAATTATGTGAAAGGCACATTAGCTAAGTTCCTACGTATTTCGAAACTCCACTAATATTTCACGATAAAAGTAACGGATCAATTCCACAGTCGTGTCCCCATGAATTCCTGCTGACTGCCGGAATTTTTGTTGCTCCTATTGGCAGGCAGTATTAATCTGTGTGTGTGTGTGCCCTGGTCGGGTACACTTGATGGACAGTACACTGAGTGATATATGACTGGACCTAATGCATATGGCAGGGTAAGCAAGTTAATGATATTCCATGGCAATTTTAATTTGACTTGATTGATGTAATACCATACACCAGAGACCATGTGTCAAAACATTGCAAAGAGAAAGTTCTCAAGACGATCAATAGAAGCGTATTAGGAAATAGTTGCATGCATGTACAGTCAGTGGCATCACATGCATGTACAGTCAGTGGCAACACAGTGCATACAGCTGGTTTAATTGTTCAACACAGATACCAAAGTCACATAATTACACCTGTAATGGTTATACCTGAGCATGAAGTCACATGACCACATTTGTAACGATCATACCTGAGCATGAAGTCACATGACCACATTTGTAACGATCATACCTGAGCATGAAGTCACATGACCACATTTGTAATGATCATACCTGAGCATGAAGTCACATGACCACACGTGCAATGATCATACCTGAGCATAGTCACATGACCACACCAGTAATGATCATACCTGCGCATGAAGTCACATGACCACACTTGCAATGATCATACCTGAGCTTGAAGTCACATGATCTGTAGGCAAATCTTACGCTAACAAGATTTGCATAAAAGTGGACGAGAAAGCGTGCACCGTTTACCCGCAGAGTGTCCAGCGAATTCCTGGGCACACCAAAGGCTTGATGGTGCAATCAAGGATTAAAGGGAGCTACTCACTATTCATGGGGTTGACTGAATGTGTTGGATGAGATAACTGCGGTCGTAAACCAACATGCCTGTTTAGTGTACGAGTTTCAAAGTGAAAAAACAAAAAATAAGTAAGGCATACGACCAACAAGACTGGTCTTAAAATAGAAAAGTTAATAGTACCCATTTTTGAATTTTTAAAATCAATGCATTGAAAGAGACATTTGAATAGCTTGTTTTCTTCAGCATCGCAGTTAAATCACGAGCAATAATTTGTGAATAGATTAGAACGGGATAGTCTTGGTCTGGCTAAGGGTCAGTTAGGCATTGGGGAAACAAAACCCCAAATGTTAGCATTGCAGTTGTCTCATGAGCACGTCTGTTACTATCATACCTAAGCATGAAGTCAGTAGAGGATCTTTTTAGCTTCTCCAAGGAGCACCAGCTGGCCTGGAGGGACTCAGCGTCACCGTCAGCTTTAGACTTGAGTTGTCCACCTTCGTGCAGATGAAACAAAAAAATTTCCTTGAGAATCACTTGTTTAAAATATTGTAAAAACATGTACAAGTAAATATATTGAAAAGATCTCATTACTGATGGTAAAGTCTGATAAGTAAAAATATGACATAACTCAAACAAATCAAAAATGGTGGAGACAGCCAAGCCAAAGCTGCTGTTAAGGCTCAGATTGTCTTGAATGCCTCCAAGTTAAAACTGTCCAAGATGGGTCAGTGAATGATTTGAAAGCTTGAGACTAGAAACCTAACAGGAGATATCTCTAGATTTTGCCATCTGCAAATGAGGGCAACATGAAGGTATAGAACTGAACTTGATGTGCCTTGTGATTAACATGAATAAGCTTCCTAAAACTTACAATGGCATCAACTGCTACATCCTACCTAGAACCCCCCTGCCCCCCCCTCCAATATCAGACTAGCTGCTATACACTAGACTTGCATTAATCTGGATAAAACCATACAAGAGTACTACTCTAGCTACTTCTATCTCAGACAAATTTGCAGAATCAGACCTTCTTTATCAGTTCCTCAGACCAAATCTCCAACTATAATGCTCTTGTCATGAGCAGAATTGATAGTTATGAATACTATCTCTTATTTGGTCATCCAGCCAAATCTACAGCACCTCTTCAATGTGTTCAAAATGTTCCACCAAACTCATCCGCAACGACCGTAAATTCAACAGAATAAGTACGGCTCCTCAGGACAAGATTAAAATGATCAATTTTAGAATGCTTTTCAGGTCTAGCTTCCAATTATCTCGGTGAAATTCTACTCCGTATCAACTGTGTTTTACAGACCAATTTTGTATTTTATTTTTACCCATTGTTAGTAAACCTTTTTTCACAGGCTGACATCTTTTTAAACAGATAAAGTTTCTGTAATTTAAAATTCAATATGGTGGAATAGTCAACCATACTTTATGAAAAAATATACAGAAAGAAAAATTTACTTCATTATTTGCCCAGTTTACATTATACAGCCTCCATCAACAAAAAGCAGTGAAAATTTGACTTTCAAAAATGGGAAAAAGACAATTTAGGCAATCATTTGTGTTTGAATTTGAGGAAACTTAACCGCAGGCAGCTAAAATTTAAAAATATCACTTAAGTCTCAATTTTCAATAGCACTTATAATATGTAAAAGTTAGTATTAAAAACAATTCGAAAAAGTGTTTTAGAAAACAGTATATAAACAGGATACAATATCGGAAAGTTTCATTTGAATTTAAACCAGCCATTTCGGAGACACCATGCTGCCAATTTAACCAAATTTTGACATTTTCTAGGATAACTCCCAACCATAATACATGTCTGCTGCAACCCTGACTTCCAGACAGCTTGTAACAGAGAATCCTGTGCTTACTGGCCGTACACGCACTATTAAAGGTCATGACATACAACAGTTGGCTTGTGGCCATAATATCTCAATTAGAGGTCTCACAATAATCACCTAAATACCACTAATGTATGCAAAGATTAGCTAACAAGGGACGTGTATTCTGTGCAATTTGTGAGCTGTGCAATTAAAAGAGATGTCAGAGCCTCTAATTAACCCAGTGCGTTAACCAGTACAACTGGTTGGCAATTCAAGTACGTTTTACACAACGCTTTACAGTCCAACTGTATGATAACAAACCCTCCTGGAAACTGTCTTAAAACTTTTGAGGTCAACCCAAGTTTGCTGAAAACAAATTGTAGTTCTTCACAATGCTTGTGAAGCATGACATGAAATTTTGATTTCATGAATAAGAACCAAGAACTTTTGCACTCTGCCCAGAATCCAATGCGCTCTAGTCACACAAAGACAGAATATGTGCACGTATCCTTCGGCCACATTTGATCACATTTAGTTTGCGTACCTAACTAAACGCCCTAGACAGAAGAATCTGCCAGCTGCGGACACGCCGCCGTTTACGAATAAACCATCGTTAGTGTGCATAACAGTAGCCTTACATATCAGAATTTGACTTACCAAACACATTAACAGTGGATTGATATGTTTAACAGTAAAAACAACAATTAATTCAGAGATGGGTACAAACACTGGCTCATAAAATAATTGAATTGAAGAAGCATGTGTAAGTATTTTCCATCTTCGGATGACTAAAGCGCAGTGTATTCTGGGAAAATCCACGTATACAACTATTGTAATTAGTCGCTCATTTCGCACAAAAATATTTGACAAAATTGCCATTTAGCTACATAATGGAAACTTTACCAAATATTGTTTTATGACATCTAAACATTACAAACAATGCAATTAATAGACTGAAATCATGTTAATATTTACTTTCGCGGAGAAATTTGACAAAATAGAATTTCACTTGTCAGCCACATTGTGAGCCAAATACGTGAAGATTTACCGTACTTCTGTTCTTACGAAATGAAATCATTGTTCACAGAAGAATTAACTAGGAATTAGTTGAGTGGGGAGCGGCATGTGAACATCACCAACATAACATGTTCAATAATTGTATTGTGAAGTTACAGCACTCAGGAAAATTTTACTGCAAAACACTAATACCAACAACCAAACGTGCGCCAACCAAGCAATGCCGGAATTCCGTGAAGGTGACAAGGTTATGATTGACAAATCGAGTGTCACATCTGTATGTACTTCCAGTCAGAAGGACATGCAAACAACTTCTTAAACAGGCTGATCTTCGGCAGCGAATTCCATATCCACGTTCATTCAAACAGAGACGAACCCCAACTCAAAAAATGCGGTGCGACTGTCTAGCTGTGCTGTCTCAAGGTCAGTTCAGTGATCACGTGTGGGGAAGCCCTGCTGACTGTGTTATTTATAAACATCTGTTAAGTTTTAAAACTACAACTTCAAAGACTATTTATTAGATTCTAACTTGAACATTTGTTACAAAAGATGAATTCAATTTACAATTGTTCAGTATAAAATCATTAACAAAAAGTAACTGAGTTAACTTTATATTGCGCAAGCGAGTTTTTACAAAAGTTGCGTCACGTGGTTGAAAGTTTTAGACACGTCGAGTTTTTCAGCAAAAAAGAAAACCAATCCTACACTCGTCTCAGGTTTATGACATGGGCAAAACCTTTTGTAAATTTCATCAAAATCCCTAGGCAAGCCTCGGGAACTTAACGAAATTTCCAAGAGATTTTCCTCATGTCATAAATCTGAGACGAGTGTACAATTCTCTATATACTCATTGGCAACACTTTCTTACCAACGGTGTTTCCAATGAAGGTGAATCTGTACCAGTTATTCCCACCACACTCCAATGCGATGAGTGATATTGGCTCATACACCAAGCCAGTCTCTTCTTTCACCTCTCGCTTCACACCATCCTACAATATACAAACAACACCCCCTAAGAGCTCAACCTGCAATATACAGTACAAAGCTATTTCCAAATATCGTTAATGGCTACGTAATAAGTGTATGATAAGGGGGGTGCATTGAGCGCCACCTATGGTCCACCTGTGTCTTTATGTCTTGTTTTTGCAGCATTTACAGCTTGTTTGCAAACATCAAACAAACCTCAATTATTACCATTGTTGTGAGGATTGAAACAGTATCCAATACATCTACAAGTGTCATTGAATTTTAGGTTTCCTGTCAGTCAACTCCATCCAATTTGGGGTCAAGCAACATTGTTTTACAATATCATGTTTAAAGATAAACACTGGACGGACTTACTGAAGCTAAACGTCTGTGTAGACTAAAATTTAAGAGAACTGATTACCAGTCCCCATGCATTTAATGTTATCACCAGTTTAGAACAAAAAATTACTAGAAATGTTATAGACGTGACACAATTCCTTTTAATGAACCCTCGGACATTGGTCATTCACGAATATTTTTAACTTCTAACACATAATACTCCATAAACCAACCTGTACCACTACAGCAACATAGAGCCCTCATCGTGTGCATAGTAATACGTGGTGCTCATTTTTCAAACAAATTTTCACCGTAGTCAAATTGGCAGAAAATCAATGCCAGTTGTGCTCTGCCATTTAGGAATAAACTGTAGCATATGATATTCATATGTCACAGGTTTAGGAATAAACTGCAGCATATGATATTCATATGTCACATGTTTAGGAATAAACTGTAGCATATGATATTCATATGTCACAGGTTTAGGACATACAGAGAAAACAACATGTGAACATTTGTAAGACCAAATATAGGTGCAGAGGAGGTTCTAAATCTGGGCAGGTAATCCATCGCCTCATCATAGAACTTCTTTGCATTCTGACTGACACCACATGAACAAAGTACGTAAATTAAAACTTTGACCTGTTTTCAGAACATGGCAAATATTCTGTTCACAAAATGTGATTGGATACACACACTGTCATGTAATCACATTTACCCACAATCAAGCCCTGTCCCACTCCAGTAATTCAGTAAGTGGACATCGAAAGCGCAACTGTATCGTGACAGCCCCAAAATATTTGAGCATGGATGGCCGTACTTATTATAACGTTATAAAATCTTGGCCAGATAGATGGATATAGCACTGAAGACAATGAAACTCCAATGTGGTTACCAAAATTTGAAGTCACATTTAGTTTTAAGTAGTAGTTGTACACCTGTGCATGTGCAAAATAACTTAATGTTACAGTAAAAATTCTCCAGTTTGAGACGGTGAAAATTCAATTGCTGAAGAGCAGACTTTGTACCAAATTTTAGAAATAGGCAATACAGGTCATCCCAAATTCAAGAATAATTAAATATTAAAATAAACCAAGTCTAAAATTCCACAATTAATATGGCTACACATCAGTTTTCTCCATCACCTGTTTTAACAGGTCACCACAAACCATTTGATTTTGCCTCTGATCTGTTTAAACAGCATTCGACGCAATGGATTTTTTTATTTTGAACAAAAAGTATCATTTTTGTGTATTTGCAGGAGCTGCACACAGTCTAAATTTTCAAAGTGGTTGTAAACACCACCTGTTGGAATTATTTAGTGTGGAATCTGCACATGTTTCAGTTTAACTGTACATTGTATCATGTGTCAGTTAGAACCATCATAGATTAAAATTTGTGCATGAGTGATTTGGTAACGTGATAACAAACCAAAACAATTGTGTAAACAGGCAGGTATGGGTAAAGCAACCTTCAAAGAACCTAAAAAATTGAACTGCGGGTAGATATGTGATAATTGTAATAGATTGTTTTAACCTGAGTCACGCTGCATGGTAACTCAAGTATTAAACCTATAAAATGTCACAAAGCAGTGTTGTTTCTATACACACTAATTCCCAAAACGATCAACTTATCAAACTATGTGGTGAAAACATTCTCATTTGTCATGAAACATGTCCTGATTAGTATCCAATTAAAATATCCCTGACATTGTACTGATCGGTGCCTGGCAAATTCAGGTCAGTCTTGAGCGACAAGCAATAATGGCCAGTAAAAATAAAATGCTTGGACTTAAATTTCTTATATTTTTGTGTATGGTATATTTACTAAGTTTTCTTCATATATAATGTAGTGTAGAAATTTTTGAAGCATAATATGCAGTAACAAATAGATGTAACAATTGGTGTGAGATATTGAAACACGCACTTTGACAAATAATTAAAGTTCATGGTCACACAACTGATAATCGCGACATTGGATCTAGAGAATTCAACCCACTTCATTAACAAGTTTCTAAACAGGAACAAAGGAGTAGGTTTCATCACCATGGCAACAGTATGACTGCCTCTCACTAAGGCTTCATTAGACACTTGTTCTACAACCAACAATCAATATCACTATAATTAATATTAGGGTCTAAACTATGTAAAATTAGTATTGCCTAACAACAGCCTGGATGAAAACTGATACTCAATGAAAAAAAGACTTGTCTCAGGGTTTACCTTAGTGTCCAGTGCTGCCTTGGAATGAGTGCAAGGCTTTTTGGGGCTAAGAAATTAAGTGGTAATATAACTCAGACGAATAACTTTGGAACAGTTTATGTTAGGGAACACACACTTAAAATAATTGGATTTCGTGATTCATGACCACATTTATTCAAGTTTCACAGATCAAGACAAATTAAATTAGGGGAAACAGATATTTTGGTAGGCACCTCCAGCCATCCAATTTGAAACTGCTGATGGCAGATAACAAACCTTTCTTTCTGCCAGAAAGTTATTAGAGGAAACAAAACACCATTAGCTTACACAAAGCTCAAGGTATGAGGTATCAAGCCAACTCATTAAAGGAGAACACTTAATATTCACTTAATTTAACCAGATAAGTACTGTAAACATCTGGGTTAAATGTTCATGCCATTGCTACTTTTCAAAATTTTTGGATTAAGCTTGGCTGAAAAACCACCCTATATTAGGCGTTCCTCGCTCTTTACTAATTGGGATTACAAGAGCCACTTCAACAGTGCCTGGACTTTATCATGACGGAGGCAACTGCTACACTAAAATTTGGGGTTTTGTTAGCCAAACGTCAAAGTTAGTTTAAGTGTGACTAACCCACCCTCAAAATTAACGCACGTGGTGGCTTTAATTAGCCGCACTGCTGAGGAAAACCTATATGCTAATTTTTCTTATAATGCATCCATTTTGAAAATTCGAAGACCGCTAATTTTCATTTTTCAATTCTTTTCTTCGTGGGTTAAGAACAGAAATGGGTGTGCATTGATTTAGGTTGCTGCCTGTTCATGGCAACATTCTTTCATTTTAGACAATAGACTATGAAATCTAAATCCCATCATTGAAAACTAACCTTTCATTCTTTGAACGGATAACTACACAAGTCACATAGGTAGCCAGGGCCTTAGCTGTCTCAGGCTCAGATAAAGCACTCGCGTTTGGGTAAGAACCTACTTCCAATTTCTAGGAATTTCCAATTTAAGTGCTCATTTCTGGATTAAGTGCCCACCACCCAACTTCCAGGCTGGCCAGTTAATCACCCAGAGAATTAACTAGGACGTTTACCACATACACCACCCTGAAGGGAATGTTATCCAGCAGCTATAGACCTTCACAATTTCCCAGCATTGATGACTAGGGTTAAGATGGTACCGCTGGATGGTGAGTAATCTGATGGAGTAAAGACATAGTGGAGATATGATGATAGATACTGTAAGTAGACATACAGGAGGACAGATGGACCGACCCATGGGCGGGCAGGCAAACGGATAGACTGACAGACAGAAGGACGGACGGACAGACTGACATTAGAATAGCAGTTGAGTAGATACAGATAATCTAGACACTAGACAGTACATCCGATAGGTAGCATTAGACAGATGATTACATACTGTAAGGCAGGTGGAGTTGGCTTCATATTATAATTCCTATCCGTTGTAGTCTGAGTCATGTAGTCTAGCTGCCATAACCATTGTGTGCTGCACACATTCAACATTTAATGACCATTTTATAGTCATCAGCAGTGCTACAAAGACCATGATGTCAGCCCACAATGTATCTCATCATTTCGCAATTCATTTTGCTCCATGTCTTAAAAGCACAAACACTATACTACTGACAACAATCTGTGAATGAAGAAATTAGAATTTACTGGCACAGGAAGGTCTTACAGACATTCTTCGGCAACATTAAAACGGAACTTAAGATCTCAAAAACTCTCCAAAAGTTTTCCGTTTTTATCAATTCAAAATTTGCTGGTAACTCAATCCCGTCATAAAACTGTGTTGCTTACCACAAGAGATTCTCCCAGTTCCAGCCTGCCAGCAGGCAAGTACCATAAGCCTCTACAAGACTGTTTGGCCTCTTGCATCATTAGAATCTCGCCTTTTTCATTGATGGCAATGCCACACACAATATAACCAACTGTATACTTGGTAACAGGCTTGAAAGATCTATCTGAAAAGACAGGGAAAGAATTATTACCAGAGTTTTCCCCTGTAGACAAGCCCATCTGATGAAACGCACATGGGCATTTATTTGGAGTTACAATGTCTACTGTCAAGTATCCAGATAGTGGGGCGTTTATTCGGAAAATTTCCTCTGAGCGTCAACTTTTAGTCACTAAATCAGTTTTGTGGCACGTTTATCATATGAAAACAAACAAAGTGCTGGCGAACTATGCATTTATTTATATAAAAGTTGAAAACACATTTTTAAGTAGAAAATGTCAACAGGAAACCTATGACTTAATTTCCGGTTACACGCCCACTTTTCTGAATAAACACCCAGGTGTTAGCACCTGAAATTTTTCATTTTCCGAATACACGCCCATGGGCTTATCTACAGAAAATTCCGTCACGTTAACAAAGATACCAGTATGTGAATGAGGGAAAGAACAGACTGCATAATTATCCACCAGGTGGTGTCGAAAGCTCATATTAGCAATCGATTGAACCTGCAGTGTATCACTTCAATACACAGATAGGCCCCAGCCTAAGTGAAACAATGGTAAATTGACTGAGACTACAGACAGTCAATGTGCAAGATAAATATGTGCTAGATTGTGCTAGATACAATTCACTAGTACTACATTATTTATATAAATCTATTCATGGTTTACATACTAAGAGACTACGTATATTGTCAGGAGTGGGTCACGTACACAACCAGCTGTACATGAAGTAAACTCATTGAAAATGAAACTGTACAATCATTGCAAATTCAAAATCTTAGTCTCTAACCTTTCTTCCCGGGTGAGAATTTTACACGTTTGACACGCTTTTGAGCGTGTCACACGAGCAAAAACGTGTGGTTCCTGAACAGTAACAGAGAAGCTCCATGCAATTGTTTTAAATACACTATTAATTTTTTTTTAAAACACAATAACATTTATTGCATAAAACAGACATTGAACAATAAATAAATTCAGAAACGCAGGGCATTATATATGGCTAGGAGAAATTACGCAGTTGTATTATCACTATGAAATACAATGATGAGAGACTGGTTATACAATCTGATGAATAATTTAGCAGACATCTATGTGTAAATTAGATGCAGACGTCAGGCAGAATCACATTTCACATCATGCTAAGAACCTACTGACACAAAAAGAAACGCATTTTGAAAATCTTCCAGATTAAGACTGCCATTTAACAAAAAATCTGACTTCATCTCTAACGATGGAAAATAATGATAGACAATGTACGTAAAATCTGATTTTCATCACGTGCCCGACAGATCGAGTTCCTCTTCACAAATGAGAAAAATATGACCATACGACTTAGGAATCACCACTTGCAATAGGCAAATATTGTTAAAACTGAGTCTAAATTTGCCAGAGTTTAGGAAAAGATAGCATCTTGGCCTGAATAATGTAGACAAAACTGGGTCAAGGCCATTGCAGTGTCAGCATCATAAAAAATGCTTTTAACACAGCTGATTGAGTTGCATTCCTTAATGACATCGGGAAGTGAATTGTAATAAAAATTGTCAATAGACGAGATAACAGTGACTCTTGGGAATTCTTGACTATTTGCAAGAGGAACTGAAATGTGGCTACCCATGACAGTTACATTAAATGTCATTTCTGATTTAGAGGGATGTTATTTTGAAGCTATAAGAATCAGCTACAGATTTGCAGATGTTACTGGGATTTCTGTGGAAATCGTGTGATTTCTAAGAAATACATGGTCTATGGCTACAAACATTTCTGTGTGATTTTCAAACTATGTGGTTTTATTGGTTGATATTATTTTAATTTCATTCTAAAAATTAGCACCGAAAAATGTATCTGTCAGAAACCAGGATCTCCATTTTTATATGGATGTTAACGGAACTTAATACCTTGGTCATCAAATTTAGAAACATTGTGAGTTTTTTAAATTTTAAGTATCGTGTTACAGTAGTTGGGTGATAAATGAAATGAAATGCTTATACGCTAGAATCGGGAATATTCGAACAAAATACCAAAAGATTAATGTGCTGTCGTTGACAGCGCCACCTGTCAGTAACCTCTATGACATTGAGGTTATAACCTCTCACATCACATTGAAGTGTAGACACTGTAACACTAAATCCACCTGCAAGCACTATGTATGAACTTAACTTTTGCTCTTCAATTCAATCTCAAGACTGAAGTTTTCCTCAAGAGTGACACTCACCACCAGGTGTCGCACAAGTTTGAAAAACTCAGTCGTCGACAAAACATAGCTTACGAATCCAGTAAAATGAATTATCATAGTTGCGAATCACTGCATTATCTAATATTACTAAGCAATGCCGACTTGTTAATTCCATATCTTGATGATAGCTGTGTTAACAAGGGGTTGAAAAGAATCTGATGCGTCAATTATTTCACTGAAAATTTGAGAAAAAGAACAAGCTAACTAGACCAAGTGCATAAACTGTGATTGAAAATCATCATATTATTCACATCACACCTTACAGTGTTATTTACTGCAATTTCCTGCACAGGTTTCTGAATGAGACCTGGGCTGTCAGCCAAGACATAATGGTCTTTTGACAATAGTTACGAGCACATTATTTCCGCGTACATGTTCCTTTATTAATTAAAGGATCTTGTAAATGTAGCATTTCATGGTTTGAAAATGTGTGTATTTATGGAGAGGCAACAGTTATAATGATGTAAAGAATTACTCACGATCAACTGAAAACAAACATGAGAATATTAACAGATTGTCATTTAAGTTAATAGTCAAATGCGACAAACTTACTTCTTAGCCTTTCCTTTCATCCAAAAAACAAAGAGTTTGCATGAACAATTGCAGCTGAATGGCACAAAGATCGCTAATGACCCAGGTGACAAAAAAGCACCCAGCATTATTTAGTTGCTATTTAATAGCATAAAAATATATTGATGAAGACACACAAAGATCAATAACCAAACTCGCGCAAAAAACGCCACTCACACGGCATAAGGCTGCAGCAGGCATTTTGAACACTAGACAATATGGCCCCATGATGGAGCAGCTCAACAGATCTTTTTTATTGATAAAATAAATAACACTCAACAATATGTGCAGAAGCACTAACCTGCGAATAAGAGACAAGATTGCCTAACCTGCCATTATCCCCTTTCCATTTTTGTCCTAAACATGCAAATTTCGGGTCACCTGCTCGGGTAAGAATTTTACACGGATTAAAACGTGGCAAAAAAGTGTAATCTGTGCAAAAAGTGTGCAACCTGTGCAGGAAAACTGCCACGCAAACGTGTAAACCATGGTGACTGAAAGCCAGGACTTTGATAACGTCACCACGAATACTCATGAGAGCGAAGTCTGAAAAGTAGAGTTTATATCTCCAGTAAATATCATACGCAAAATACCACAAACGAAATTACTCCCAACTCGGACTTAAATCACCCATACATCATTACGTTACAAACAAAATAATTTGCTGTCGAGTATTTGAAAATGACTATTACAAACTTATCATTAATGTACTTTGTTTTTTCTAACTAATTTTGATCAGATAAACAATAAACACAGATCAGGCTTTCTGCACCTGTGAAAAAATACCAAAACAAGATTGGCCTACTTGAACAGTAAGGTAACTCTGAACTCCTCACTATTACAAAGTACTAATTCTGAGTGTATTTTTCCGTTAAAATTACTGTTTCTATGCTAGTAATGAATCTGGATCTTCTGGCGTTAAGTAGTTGACGTCTTGTTTACTGTCAACGGTTGCAGGCACGAAAGATCAATATGATGCAGTTAATTTCCAAGCCAAGGTGCCTTTGGTCAGATTGTTTACGAAAGTCATACACCTAACCATTTCACTATCAACACTGATGGTGTGGTAGGCTTCTCATGGCCCGGTTTTTTGGCAATGCCGACTGTAAGAAAATGTGACTGTGAATGGACATGCAGCCACGTGAAGTGCACTGACACCTAAGAATTGAATTTCACATAATTACAAGACCAAAAGGGCCAAAGAATATCAAACAAGAGTAACACAATTGACATCCCCCTTCGATGAACCACAAATAGTATATAGCTCAGAAACAGCAATTTGACCACAATTAGGAATAGATGGAAGTCAGAATGGAGAAAAGTGTCAATACCTCAGCTTTTGAAGCCTAGGAACATCGAATCAAAAAGTTTAAAAAAAAAACAGTTTCCAACATTTTGCAACAAGGAAAAACGTGACACAAAGGGCCACACCACTAAAAGAACTGGCCAAAATTAGCAGGTATAGTTTACTTCTCTCGTAAAGAACCAAAAAATAAAGTTTGGCCAATGCAAACTCACAATAGACACAAAATGACACAGTGACACAGCACTTGTTGGATTAATAACCTAATCAAAATTGGACAAGAGTAATTCAGACAAAGTACCAGATTTCCTGTCATTACGGCTAATTATATGTTTACAGCAAAAATGACAAGTAATTAATGCAGTTCTCCCTCGCGATATTTAAACGTGGTACTGCTCCATGCTTGAAAAAGCTCTGAGCCATGTCTGAAAAAGCTCTGAGCCATGTTTGAAAAAGCTCTGAGCCATGTCTGAAAAAGCTCTGAGCCATGTTTGAAAAAGCTGAACCATGTTTCGAAAGCCTGAGCATTTTTTTGCCAAATGATTAAAATTGTATTCCATAGTACACTATCTACAATTCAGCAGTAAAGATCATAATGACATGTTCAGCTTAAGCGAGAATGTGTAACTATAGTTGTATTCACAGGACGATTACTATACGCAAGAACATGGCTGGCAATTTGCACCAACGACAATTACGGCGGCAAAACTCCAATTACATAATGACTTAGCCACCTTTCTACATTTCCTCCACTTCATTCTCAGTCCTGCGGGAAGACTGTTACTTCCACCCAGCTGTCATGACAACGGAATTACGTATCATTTTGTCAATACTATTGGCATGAACTGTTAGCTTCTGTCATTATCTACTAGGTGGTGCTGCAGTAGTCAAATCTAGTACCAGCACATTGCCATCATGTAATTTCTGTGTCAACGTTTCATTGAAATAGATCAATCACTAATTTCTACATCCGGGAACAACTTTTTTCCCATACTGAAATGCCGCATGCCAAGACAAAGATATGAGCTACTCCTCAAAACCCAACTTGTGATGAAGTATGCCATCATATATCCCTGCGGTATTTTTTTTTTAAATTCTGTCAATCAGTTCTCTAGATTATCATCTGGAAACACCCTTTCTCAAGACAAGTCCCACCGCTAGAAGCAAGACAGGGGCAGAATGAAAAGGGGCCTGCATCCATCGCCCTGGTTGCCCTGCGTGCCAAGTATCATAAATTTGTCATATGTCATCACAAAAATCTCGCCTAAAAAATACTGAAACGACTCATACCCTGGTTCCGAGGGTGGGGCAAATTGAAAAGCGACATGCACAACCCAAGCAATACTCAACACACTAAATTTCATCAACATACGACCAGAGGTATTTGAGATATCAAGCAGAAAACTGGAGAACAGGAGGGTCAGAAAAAATGGCCACTAGCCGATGCTGAGATCTCAAAATTATCAGCGACACCTGGTGCCAGCACAAAACCAACACCTACTTCTGTCTCAAGGTCATTGAAATCCTACATCGGTACTTTAGCTATCATCCCGCAATACTCTTCCGAAAAGCAAAAAAAGCCCCTCCAGTCTGGCTCAGGGGGTGGAGTACACTGAAAAAAGGCCTGTGCCACCCAAGGAATGGGCTATACCCTTGTGCCACCTTCATCAACATCTGACCAGGGGTTCATGAGATATAAAGCAGACGACATAACAAAAGGAAAAATGCCACTAGGGGCTATGTTTTTATTAGTCAAAATTGCCCGAAAATCAATTTACTGATGTCAGTGCAATGTAGTACGTCATATGCTGAGCTAGCTGTGTCACGTTTCAGTGAAACCTATTAATTAGAAATCTAGATATCATCTAGAAACACTTTCATTCTAAAAGTACTTGTCTAAAATGACCATCACAGCACCTGTTGCATTCAATAAAATTCAACTAGTCTCAAGATACTGAAAAGTTATAATAAATATATGTGCAAATGACACCTCACTAGAACAAAATATGAGGCTTGTGTTGTGTGAAAGACAAGAAGTCTTAGAACCCCTGTTGTTCTTGAATCCTTAAATGGTTACCATGCTAAAGCCAAAGAAATGAACCAGTGTCATGCCCTAGTCATGGGTAAATCTTGAATAACTCGAGACTAGCAAGTCGAAGCGAGAAACAGATAAAACACCCTGTGTAGCTCAGAAAATTGCGTCAAAGAAAGCTGGAGCTAATTTAAGGGCATGAGAAATCGAAAGAGCAGTTTCCAGAAAACCTCAAACAACTCGATCAAGAATGTTGTAGCGCTATCTCATATAGACCAGATGTGAGAAGAATTACTCAAAGAACTGCTGAGTTACTCAGCTCTGCAATGCCAAACTTTAAAAATGATTACATGTTTTGCGCCAGAGACGCGACCCGTAGCATGCGTCGAAACAAAAAACAAAAAAGATAGTATGATGAAGCAACACACTTCATAGTAACCTCAAATACTATTCAAATTGAAAAGTAACGGGTAACTGCAAAATATTTAAACTCCTTAGAGCCCTATGACATCAAAACACTTCAATAATTACTCAAGTCAAAGAAGGCTAAGGTTCTCTCTGATTTCTGTCACCCACACAGTGTCATTGCACCTCGATTGACACTNGTATTTTTTTTTAAATTCTGAGTTCTCTAGATTATCATCTGGAAATGCCCTTTCTCAAGACAAGTTCCACCGCTAGTAGCAAGAATGAAAAGGTGCTGCATGCATCGCCCTGGTTGCCCTACGTGCCAAGTTTCATCAATTTGTCATATGTCATCACAAAAATCTTGCTCAAAAAATACTGAAAAGACTCATCCCCTGGTTCCGAGGGTGGGGCAAATTGAAAAGCGACATGCAAGACCCAAGCAATACTCAACACATTAAATTTCATCAACATACGACCAGAGGTATTTGAGATATCAAGCAGAAAACTGGAAAACAGGAGGGTCAGAAAAAATGGCCACTAGCCGATGCTGAGATCTCAAAATTATCAGCGACACCTGGTGCCAGCACAAAACCAACACCTACTTCTGTTTCAAGGTCATTGAAATCCTACATCGGTACTTTAGCTATCATCCCACAATAAAAAAACCCCTCCAGTCTGGCTCACGGGGTGGAGTACACTGAAAAAAGGCCTGTGCCACCCAAGGAATGGGCTATACCCTTGTGCCACCTTCATCAACATCTGACCAGGGGTTCATGAGATATAAAGCAGACGACATAACAAAAGGAAAAATGCCACTAGGGGCTATGTTTTTATTAGTCAAAAATTGCCCGAAAATCAATTTACTGATTTCAGTGCAATGTAGTACGTCATATGCTGAGCTAGCTGTGTCACGTTTCAGTGAAACCTATCAATTAGAAATCTAGATATCATCTAGAAACACTTTCATTCTAAAAGTACTGGTCTAAAATGACCATCACAGCACCTGTTGCATTCAATAAAATTCAACTAGTCTCAAGTTATAATAAATATATGTGCAAATGACACCTCACTAGAACAAAATATGAGGCTTGTGTTGTGTGAAAGACAAGAAGTCTTAGAACCCCTGTTGTTCTTGAACCCTTAAATGGTTACCATGCTAAAGCCAAAGAAATGAACCAGTGTCACGCCCTAGTCATGGGTAAATTTTGAATAACTCGAGACAAGCGAGTCGAAGCGAGAAACAGATAAAACACTCTGTGTAGCTCAGAAAATTGCGTCAAAGAACGCTGGAGCTAATTTAAGGGCATGAGAAATCGAAAGAGCAGTTTCCAGAAAACCTCAAACAACTCGATCAAGAATGTTATAGCGCTATCTCAGATGTGAGAAGAATTACTAAAAGAACTGCTGAGTTACTCAGCTCTGCAATGCCAAACTTTAACAAGAGCAACGCAGAGCATTGAAATGCACCCACAATTGCACCGTATACAGTATCCTTCTAGGGTTGTTTATTGGTACCATAAAGTGGCCAGTAGTATGTTGTACTTTGCAAAATGGAAAGGCATGGTCATTGTCTCCTCAATAGGCTAGGGGCAAAACGTGAGTGATCTTCATAATACAAGCACATCCTATACATCCGTTGTTTAAATCACCACAGAAACATAGAATTAAAAACAAATTTACCAACATACGAGATTAGCACAGCATTAGATTACCAGAAACAAATTTCTACTTGGAACTTTTCCTTCATAGTCACGAAGTAACACAAAGTATACACCTGAAGACCTATGAAAATACAGAGGTCAATGTAAAATACTAAAATTGCCACTAGAGGCATACCGCTATGAGCCAAAATCATCCTAAAGTTGTCATCGTCTGTTGTCAACATCACATAAATACACTTGCTAAATTTAGTAAAGATCCTGCAAACAGTTTGGGACATACAGCCATAGGCGCAAAAAAAAAACTGCCACTAGGAGGCGCCACAGTAATCAAAGTCATGGGAAATTCAGTGACAACCCTCCTCTTCATAGTAAGAACATACATGCCAATTTTCACAATCATACTTAGAGCGGTTTGGTTGATAGAGGGGTGGACGCCAAAAAACAGACTCAAAAACAGTAAAAATGGCCACTGGGTGTCGCAAACTAGGTCGAATCCATCTGAAAACGGGAGGATAGCGTCATCGCACAAATAGGTGCCTACATACCAAATTTCATGAAAATCCGTTAAGGACTTGTGAAGATACAGAGGTAAACGTAAAAAAATAAAATTGCCACTAGGGGGCACACTGGTAGGCGGTTCCTTCCAAAAATCATTATCGTCTGTTAACATCATATAAATACACTTATTAAATTTCGTAAAGATCCTGCAAACGGTTTAGGAGATAGAGCCGTAGGCGCAAAAAAAAACTGCCACTAGGAGGCGCCACCGTAGTCCAAATCGTATGAAAATCATTGTCAGCTGTGCTCTTTATAGTAAGCACATACATGCCAATTTTCACAATCATCCTTTGAGCGGTTTGGTTGATAGAGGGGTGGACGCAAAAATACAGACTCGAAAACAGTAAAAATGGCCACTAGGTGGCGCAAACTATGTCGAATCCATCTGAAAACGGGAGGATAGCGTCATCTCACTAATAGGTGCCTACATACCAAATTTCATAAAAATCCGTTCAGGACTTTTGAAGATACAAAAGTAAGCATAAAAAACTAAAATTGCCACTAGGGGCACACCGGTAGTCGGATCTGTCCGAAAGTTCACACATGCCGTCCCATTCATGAATGGAACATATGTGCCAAATTTCATGAACGTATGTCAAAGGGTTTTGGAGATAAAGCATCGGACGCCGGACACCGGACGGACGCCGCCGGGACGGAAGGACGGACGGAGATGACGGCATAATGCGTCCACATATGAATATGTGGGCGCATAAAAATGGTTACATGTTGTGCGCCAGAGACGTGACCCGTAGCATGCGTCGAAACAAAAACAAAAAAGATAGTATGATGAAGCAGCACACTTCATAGTAACCTCAAATACTATTCAAATTGAAAAGTAACGGGTAACTGCAAAATATTTAAACTCCTTAGAGCCCTATGACACCAAAACACTTCAATAATTACTCAAGTCAAAGAAGGCTAAGGTTCCCTCCGATTTCTGTCACCCACGCAGTGTCATTGCACCTCGACTGACACTAGCAGTTGGGCATTAAGTAATAGATTGTTTTTCAATTATAATCCATCATCAGTCCATCAATGCATTATCAGATTTCTAGTCCACTGGCTTGAGGAAGATCCCCGTGAAGAACACCAGAGGGCATCGCAGTGTTTCTACAACTGGAGGGAGCTCAGGACAACAACTCCCCTGAAGAAACTACCTTCTTCATAATGCCAGGAAGAGGTTTAAGAATATCGGTAAAGTCTAGGAAATTCTAGTTTTGTGGCACAGTGAAGAAAACAATCTGAGTTGAAGTCAAGTATGATATTATTAAACGTAATTAAATGGTAATTGCTGGTTTTCTTTTAACTTAGTACAAGAGCTAGTTGTTCCAAAACCTCCCATTTATATAATTCCATCCTATGAATAACTTGGATGTAAACATCAAAATCAAAGGCAATAGTCTGATATGACATGCCCGTATTTTGAGAATCATGGTCCATTATTCAGTGGAGAAAACTGATTCTCAAAATGCGGGCACGTTATATCAGACTTATTTTACCTAATCAAACATCAATCGCTAGAACTTGTGGAGGATCAACCAACCACTAAATAATGAAAGACTTGAACGTAAACATTTAAGTCAAAGGCAATAATCTGATAATTATGAGCCAGTATTTTGAGAATCAGGCAGTTGATGCCCGTGTCATTCAGTTGAGAAAACTGGTTCTCAAAGTGCCGGCACGTTATATCAGACTACTACAAAATTGAACATGAATTGCTTCTTGTGGAGGGAGAAACCAACCACTAAACATTGAAACTACCCAGGATCGCGAAAAAATGATATTTTTCTTATACAAAAAATATCCTTACCGTATTTGGTTCTTTCATGCTCACCTTAAGCACATCTTAATTTGTAACTGTTTTGATCCTACAATTAAACTATGACTATGGTCACCAGGTGCTGACCAGACTGTAGGCCTACCTTTCTCTTTACTAATAATGTCCACCTCTGTATGGTCCAGAGCTTGACCACTGAGTAGACTATTAACCTGTTCTTCAACAGACTGCATGGTGAAAACTGAAACACAATAATTAGACATGAGTAACTCCCTGCACGTCATCCGAGCTGTGACCATAGTGTAAATTTACACATCATGATACAGGGGAGACCAGTACATCTGAGAGCCCTCTCATGGGGCACAATCAAACTACAGAACAAGACCAACGCAGAGCGATAATATGCGCCCATCGTGTACATCGCATATATTACAGATTGAAGGAATGATTGCTATTTCAAACAGTACCACTGAAGGGAGCCAATAAATCCTGGATAAAATAAAATAGCCTACATGTGGCACATGGATAGTCAGCAATGCTGACTCCTCAAAGGAGCATATTGCCAAGATCATAAAAAATTAAAGGTGCACTTAAGGGGACAAGTTCAAAACCCGTTGCCATCCACCGTCACATTCATAGGAATACACTTGTCAAATTTCATAAAGGTCCTGCAGGGGTTTGGAAAAAACACGTAACGTACCATTGGCCTAGACTGTTAAAATCAAGAAATTTCGAACATCACAATCTAGCACATTCTACTAAATTTGACAAAGCCTATTGTACGTACCAATAATGCAGTGGTAGTGAGTGGGTCAGAGCTTACAGTCACACAAAGGAAACTGCAGTTGAAAGATAATTCCAATTTCTCTGAAAATCACCCATTCTTCACCATTTGTAGTTTTTTGGTGTTCATAAATAACACATCTTCACATTTGATGCATGTTGTTTGGAAATAGTACTTTTAAAATATCAGTTAGTGTTAGGCGTGGTGTTTACAACATAACTGTGCAGAAAAGCAACGAGCTGTGGATACAAAAAAAAGCAGAAAAGCTATTGGAGCGCCAAAGTAGCCAAACTTGTACAAAAAACATTGATACTCATGCTGTTCTCTTGCCAATTTCTAGAACATTCTTAGAGTGATTTGGCCAATTAAGATGGATGTCAAAACAGACTAAAAAAATAATGAAAATGGCCACTAGGAGATCGTATACTATCTGAAAATGGCCACTAGGAGATCGTATACTATCTGAAAATGGCCACTAGGAGATCGTATACTATCTGAAAATGGCTACTAGGAGATCGTATACTATCTGAAAATTTAAGGTGTCATTGCATCTTTTAATGAAAACCTATTTGCCAAATTTCATAAAAATATGTCTAGCAACTCCAAGGATACAGAGGAAAACTAGGGGTCAGAGCAGTAGTCGAATCTGTTTGAAAGGTCAGTCACCATCTGTTTAACCTTCCTACAAATACACTTGTCAAATTTAACAAGGAGCCTGCAGAGGGTTAAGGTCAAATAAAGCCAAGGACGAAAAAGAAAATATGCCACCTGAGGAGGTGCCACAGTAATCAGAGCTGTCAGGAAATCATCGCCATCCGTCCCCTGTCCATATAGGAACATATATGCCAATTTTCATAATCATCCTTAATGTGGTTTGGCTGATATAGAGGCAGATGCCAAAAACAGACCAAAAAATAAGAAAAATGGCCACTAGGTAGAATGCACATCATCATATTCAATCTGAAAACGAACAAATTGTCATCGCCTCTTTAATTAATGCAAAGCTATTTACCAAATGTCTCAATACAAATTACTGCTTTATGCATTCGCCAACATGTACAGGCAGAGATGTTTCACAATTTATGGCCAGTTTATTTTGGGTATTGCTCGCATCGCACATTGCGGTCAACACATTCACTGTGTCCGACTCTGGTGCCAGGCTCGCTTTGATCCTATCAAAAGCCGCAGTGAAAATTCTAGCATATCTTTAGAAATGCATGTTTTCCTTGTAAGCGTATTATTCACAGCATAGGAAAATCGAATTTCTTGATTGTGGAAATTGGAACAAGAGTGATTTTGGCGTACACCATATTCTCAAATTTCAGACAATGCGTTTCAATCTGCAAGTCGAGTGGGTAATTATGCTATCTGTCCAGTGATTCTTGAATTTGGAACGGCCAATATTGTCAAGAATTTGGGACCAAGCTCCGAGACTGAGCAAAATAATTTATCACAGTTCTAAATTGGTGAATTTTTACCGATATGTATTTTGACGTCAGCACCGTGGAAGTGCTAAAGCAGATAACATGCAATAGACATGTTCAAGACAAAAATGTCTTGATATAGAAGAAAGAATGCTTGTCACAAGATCATCCAACCTAGTATCAGCAAAGGTGATTGTCTTACAAGTGATTGCGTGAAGCCATTAACATAAAATTATCATACTACTGCTGTCAATACATGATCTAGATATACAAGATACCATAGTATTTGTTGTGCAAAGCATGCGTGCGAAATTTGGTAGTTCCTGCCTTTTTAGTGGGCTTTTGTCTCGTTTTCCACTTTTTCGGACCTTGAGTGTGACCCTAAACTATGCAATGCAAGAGATGTTTGTTAAAGAGGCATTATCAGTGAGAACAATAATTATCTGAAATCAGCAGACCTGGAAACCTTTTAATCACAATAAATGACAGAATATTTTAAGAATATCGAACTTGCAGATTCACCAGTCTCAATTTCAGCCAGATGCCCAGCGTCATGTAAGATCATGTAATAATTCACAAAAACACAATGGATTTTCTTGTTCTAGCTCCAGTTCAAAGCTAATAATTTCAAAAAGTCTATCTCATCCAGAAATTATCCTTATCATTTTTCGGCCATTAATCCGATAAAATCATTAGCACGAAGCAAAATTGTTTGATGAAATATTCATTTCCCTTTTGAAATAAGACAGACCGCTTTTACTGTGTCCAAAAATCATTAAACGTCAGGTGTAATTATAGTCGAATGAATGTTCATGTCACTGACTGACCATTAGGATTGAATAATGTAAAGTGATGGTTCAGAGTCATGAAACCACTAGCTTTGGCTACTATCTCAAGACCTCATGACAACGGTGACGTAGCAGACATGGGCGAGGCTCAAGTTACCAGCCATTCCACCCGATGAAGGTCTCGAGATGAGACCAAAAGCTGGTGGTTTCAATAAATTTCATGACTCTAAAAGGCAAAAGTACGTTATTGAGGAATAAGTGCATTTAAAAAATTTGGCCATGCTAAAACCTAACCAAAAGCGTAACTGTTTCTCGCAGCTGGGTCAACTCATTGTGAAGGCAGCACCTCCTCACAGCCACCAGGTGGCACTGAGAACGTACAAAAAAGAAGGACCCTGAGCCATTTCAGCTATCTTGATGACTTTTTCTTTATGAAAACTAAAAATGCCAAATCACCACATCAACATAAAAAAACATTGCCCAAAATAGATCACACAATTTCCCTTGGCCTAAATTTCCAAATTATACAAAGTAAACAATAACTGTGACATATTACTATAAATCAAATTATCTACAGTAGGAGCCAGAACAAATCAAAGTGACTGTAGTAAAAGCAACTTGACAATTGCCGGTGATTAACAAAACATTTATTGTCATCAAGTTCATTTTAAGAATTTAGACAATCAAGCTGTATAGAATTTGTTGAAAATTTTACCTTCTTTACAAACATATCCATTCTACTTCGATTGATGTCAATGAATTATGATTATTTTCCATAATTATCAAGTTAACCTAAATTGCCACAATGTAGAGTACCATGAACAAAAGGAACACTTTATATACATCGAGTCCCCTAAGGCTCCAAAAGTGAGTATTAAAAGCTATCTCATCTGGATCAAAGCTTGTTAGGAGATTGTCACAAGAGCAAATTAAACTCTCTGAGGAGACCAATTGAATGTGATTGCAGTCAGTACCAATTTTATAACGATTTTTTTGCTGACAAATCAAATTGAAATCTGAAAAGTAACAGATAAGACAGAAATGATACAAAAACCAATGACCGGGTTTATTTGTTTACATTGTGCAGGCCTATATAATGCTCAGTGTTGTCACTAACATTATTACTGGCAACTGCAGGCAGTTTGTGTTGGTGAATGGATGACAGACACTAACCGGCTGAACAGATCAGTAACAGTCTGAGGGGTGATTTGACATCTCTGTATGTTTAATATGTTGTACCTTATCCAAACTTAAATCAATAAAAGTATATATTTTCTGAAAGTATAAAGCCTCTAGAAATTGATTTTTGACTTTTTACTAATCTGTTACGAATTGGGTCATGTGACCATGTTTTTAGTAAAATTTAGTGAAAAAGAAACTTGAAAGCAAAACAACAGTATTAATAAAATGATCAAAGATGTACGTGTTCAAGGTGAGATATCAAAACAACTTTAAAATTTTTTATAATATCAATTTGTTTTCATTTTATGCAACTTCAAACAGTTTCACAAAACCATAAAAGTGCTATTTTTGATAGCTCCTATAAAAGTGAAATTTTTAAAAAAAATTCCTAACAGCATTTTTGAGAACAGTGAAGTATTGTATCTGAAAGTGTAACATGCATACGATAGTCCATTTCTGAGATACAACGTTCGAAAGTCGGCCACATTTGGCCATAATTCTAAAGGGTCCAACACATAACAGAAACCACACAGTAATTTCCATTCTTAAATGAAATGTAAGGAGCAATAACTACCAGTGCAGACTGATAGCTACTACTGTACCTGTACTATGAACCTCCAGTGACATTTACCTCACACCCTCATTACCCACACAAATGGCATGGTTACAGTGAGCCAGCCACAAAGACTTGATGATGTCAGGTGATGTAATACTTTATTTTCATTGGCTACTGACCCAAGTGGCTAACCATGTATGCTGTAAGGAATTTGCACTTTCCAGGAAAAGGAAATCAAACAAGTGAGTCGTTCGCCTCATGAGACAAAATCCACACAGTACATTTTGTCAAGACAAAACCCACAGTTCATTTTGTCGAGACATGAACTATGTCAGCTGAGCCCATTTATACTGCCGTGGCCCTAATAAACCCCAGGGCCTGCTGTGAGCTCGTGTAGGTGAGGCATGTTTATCGGGTTTCAAGTGCAAGTACTTTGGCTACCTGGTTCATGTGAATTTCAAATCGCTATTATAAAATAATAATTATAAAACATATGGTAATTAGTTTTGGTCCTGTGCAGTGAAAATAATGCATCCGATGTAATAAAAATTTAAATTGGTTGAATACACGACACGTGTCGTAATTAACAATCTTTATTCAGTTTCGTTGGTATCCTCGTAAAATCACCCGTCAAGAAATTATGGAGAACATGTCAACTCAGTACGTGGAACATGATGTGCTGCGATTCAAAGTATTAGAGTCCCTTTGATTGCATTGAAGAAGCGTGTCTTGAATGAGCAGCAAACAGGGTCACGCCACACGCTACACTTGTTTACGTGACCTTCCTGTTACCCCTCCATTTGTCATTCTTTGTAGTATTTCACACCTGCTGTGTCCCACTGTGTATGTCTCCAGCTCTTTCTGTGGTGGTATTACCGTAAACTTTCGGGTTAACACCCATGCTCAGTTAACCGCCCACCCCCTACTTTAGGTGGATTTTCGAGTTAACCACCCACTGCTCGGTTTACCGCCCATCTGCGATTTTTGAAGATTTCCAGATAAGCGCCAACCTCTCGGTTAAGCGCCCATCCCCGACTTTTAAAGATTGAAGATTTAGCGCTCAGTGCTATGCAAACGCGCGATTCCCCACTTTTAGATCCATGATCACAACTAGAGTGCAACAACAGCCTCCGAGCCGGCAGTTTGGCAATGTGAACTATAATACAAGTAATGAATTCTTGTCTCGGGTCATGAATTTACTTCAAAATATAATACTTGAACGTTTTGTCACTTTATTTTCTTCCCATGTTCAAAAAGTTAAAGAACCCCGCCGGCTTCAATGCCTACGCTTTTAGCGACGCGGTCTGCCGCGCTGAACTTCTGTCTGCAGTGCACTACACAAAACATGTATTCGAAAAAAATCGGCCTGAGAAATGTGACAGTGGTTTTGCCAACCCTTCCAAGTCGCTTTTGGTAGGAATTAAGCTCTCGTATCTAGGATTTCCAGAACTCAAGAAAAGATTCAAATTCTCCCGATTTTGATGAGTGTAATTGCCAGGTTATCGAGGATGTGTAGCGACCGAATGGACAATGTACCTTGCTGGCCGATTTGCTGTCTCTCAATGTCTGAATTTAAAGTTTGGCAACACGTTACTGGATGTTTGTGTATCACCTTGAAGAAATAAAAAACTGCAAGTCAAATTTTGTTTTTTGCTTACTGCTTCTCAGACAAGTTGGCGTTAGAAGATTCCGCCAAAGTCGCTGGCACTTCTTTACAGTACAATTTCTGCGGCAGGCGTAACTGTGAATTATCGTATTCGCCAAGCCTTTTAGCTTCCTGAATATTTTTATTTCTACATTGGGCAGTTTCAGCCTGAACAAAATTCGTACCATTCGAGTCTGAGACATCTACGACGTAACTGATTGAAAATTGGCGACAGTGGTAATGACGTGCACGCAGCTAGCTACGGGCATGGAACATCGGGTCCAGGGATCATCGAGCCGGCAAATATTGGAACAGACTTGACATCATAGTTTTGGGTCATTGGAACGGAGGAATATCGTAAAACACTGGGTTTTTTGTAACAACAGCTTAAAAGTATAGTCTGTGTACTCCTTTACGTAGGGCTGTCGCTGTTCTCTTTTGATGTGCGATCTCTGAAGTGGTACACACGTGTAAGTTCCCACACTCTGGAGTGCATGTTACCTTGACAACAACATATGTAATTGACAGGTGACTCATACGTACGTGCGTGCTGAATCCAGCCGCTGTCTTTTGTCACATAAAAACAAGACTCATATTGAAAGAGGCTGTTAAATTACTTGACGGCATTTCCAAGTCTAGTGACAGCATATTGTGCAAAAACAGCGGGACCGACCAGTGTCGCAGTGTGATATTGCCGTAGGTGATATTATAATAGGACAATCTGTACATATTGCGTGTAAAATAAATGTGTTTTTCGAGTTGCTTTACGTTTTCCAGATAGGCCTATCTACTTTAACCCCCCCCACAAAAAAAACGGCTCGCATAGGTTGGAATTTTCCGGTGGCAGGTAAAAGACGTCTATAATATCGGCTCACATTTCCAAATTTCAGGTCGCCAATGCAACCTGCAGTTCATTATGCCGAGCGCGCAGTCTCGGTTGCAAAACACTGACTCGGAAAGGACACGTTGCTGTTTGAAGCTCTTCACTAATTTAGTCGTATAGCCGCGCAAACCACGGATGCCGGTTACCCGAAGAATTGGGGCTACGTTATTTATTGATCGACGTAGATACGTGTACGAACTGGTAATTTTTTCCTTGGACTCTACTGTACGTGCTCACTAGACTCATACCCAGTCATAGTGTTAGGAATTTTAAAATAAAATCTTAAGAAAATGCCTGTTTTTGAGTAATGCCTTTGCGGTAACTTTTGATTGACGACTGGCTCATGTCCGCTCACCCCCGATTCTCATGTTCTTTGCGAGGCATGTTTCACGCAATTGGAAGAGGGCAATGCCGGGCAGTCGAGATAAAACAGCTAGCTGCAGAACCATACATTGAAAATGAGTCACGGAGTCTAATCTAATCTAATCTAATCTCCAACATAAACATCAAAAACACAAAAAGACATGAATTTGTTTTTCAAACTTTTATTACATCATCAATTTTAAAACTGGTCTTTGACTCGGAACTTGACAGCTAGCACCATAAATTTGACATCTGCTGTGACCTCTGCAACACGTGAACCTCGCACGCGCGCACTTCTAAAGTGTCATCGCGTGAGAATAGTTGCAATCCAAGTTATTGCTACTGGTTGTCTGCGCACTGCAGCTCTGCCAATTTAACCGCCCAGGGCGTTAACCCGAACATTTACGGTACTACGTCATTTATTTCCACTTGAGAATGAAACGAGTATGTTTCGAAATATCGTACGTCTTTTAATCATGTTTCTTGGTCAGTTACTAAACCAATGTTCTGTTCAGTGTCGAACTTTGTTCCAAGGATACGAACGGAACAGAATAAAGGTTGTTTAAATAACGACAAGTGTCAGGTATTCAACCAATTTTGCATATCAGAAAACTTGCTTCAAAGTACAGCCAGTTCAAATTCAAGACTGAAGACAGAAATAGCAACGTCAAGAGTGCATGAAATGGTGAGAAGAACTCTGCAGTTGTGTCAAGTGAGGAGATTTTTAAGACGGTCGGGCAAACTGGTCAAGACCGAACCTTTCACAAATTGCACTTATGTAATCTGACCAACATTAGTACGCTCGCTAGTCCAGTCTTTTTGAGTGTACCAAAAATTTGAGTACCGTATTAAATTTAGACGAGACTAAATCACCTTTTGCTTTGGGACTAAAATCCTTGCGATTTAAAAAAATGTTAGGTAGTTCACCATACTAATCTACAACACAAGAAGGGTCTATAATAAAACAATGGTAGGTTGAGCTGAACTTGTTTGGACAGGGTAAATGTTTTGTGCTGAAATGATTACTGGGCTTACAGCTTTAAGAAGGCCAGTTGATTATGGACAGCCAAAATGAAAAAAATCCATAACACTAAAGTCTTACTTTGGCAGAAATTACAATAATGCTTAAAACAAGAATTTTTCAATTCTAGTTCATGAAATGAATTCCCTGAAATTTCTGTTTTCACTCCATAATTTACTTCATCAACAAAAAGTAACAAATTATACCATGTACACCAAGAAATTGTGAGACAGAAAAAATAAACATACCACAAAATTAACAAATCACCAAACATGTGACCATCACAGAACCAGATAAACAATTGCAGGAAAAAAATTCACGTGCCTGGAAAATGTAGCCCATCGGGATCATGAAAATGACGAAGACATTCACAGGAAGCAAGATGGCCAAGCCAGATGGCGAACGTTTGAGTGGCGCTCTGAGAGATCTCAGTAAACGACACCTGTCAATCATCCATATTTCAACAGAATGCGTAGAAAGGTTTGTATTGATTGTACTGTTCAACACCAAACCCTAGTGAAATACTGATATCCACGAGGTCACATTGAGGAGTCACTTTCCTTGGCCCGATTCCGTCATGGGATAGACAATTCTGGGCTGGGTTGCATAAAACTTCAAAATTTGATTGTTACACGACGTCAGGGCTGAGTTGCATAAAGGTTCATAAGTTATCCACTGAATAAGTTTGATTGAAGCATGACGCCAGGTGGATTGTTCAATAATAACAACATGACAGGTGATAATGCGTGGTCATTGATGCTATACTGTATAACATTTATGCAACTGGGCCATGATCAGCAACTTATGTGCATAAGCGTGTAAAAAGTCTTGGTGCCTGGTTAAATAGTCTAATATGTAGTGAAAATGTTGGCTTTGAATATGGTAATTATTTTTGTTCCTGCGGAATGAAAATAATGCATACGTGTTATAAAAATCCTTTTTTATACTTTAACCTAATTAACAGCTATTATTTCCCATCCAAGAACCAGAAATTCCTGTATCCTTTTACGCATTCCACGATCTCTTTGTGCAATTTTCAGTTGACATGAAAAGGGCACTTTTCAAATGATGTCTTCCTTTACATTACAAACTTCTCTCTTTAGTGTCCACTGTTGATGACAGTACTAGTTTCCTATGAGATATCAATCTAGTCCATTGATTGTTAAGCATTCCTGCAGTCTTTTGCACATATATCACCACTTACATCTCATTATCTAGGACACTTCAAAGAGTATTACTGCAATCAGTGTTTTATTCGTGTGAAGTCAATGCTAATCCCATAATTGTTCTGCTTCACACAAACAGAACTAAGCTGCTGGTGCATTAGAACAAGTCCAGACTAGTTTGCAGGCTGAACAAGTTTTAGATCAGCATGATAAGCTACCATACCAAATTGTCACTTTTCTCACTAGACCGGACAGACATTCCACCGTCCTGAACTTTAAAGCTTCATCGTACTACCGTACTTGTCCAGGTTACGGCCCAATTGCTCAGCTTTCCGCCCACCCCTGAAAATTTCAATTTCTTATTTTTAAGCGCCCATGCTCGGCTTACCGCCTACTCCCAAATTTTCATGATCTAGACTTCCATAAAAGTATCTGTGCTTCTGTGAATGTTCGTCGCAGAAAATTAAGATTCCACTAAAAAACGTGCGCAACTCGCTTACCTTTCTGTGACAATCAATCAGTTTTAGCGGAACGGGGAACTTGCCTTACTGTGACAGTAAAATACCCGTATTCTCAGGCCCTTTACTGAAGGAGACACAATTGTTTCTTTTGGCTCACGCGCGGAACTCGTGTCGGCATGTACTGATCACTGAGACAAAGCAGTACTTGACAGCGATATCACGTCCGTGGCCAATCTTTCTGTGATATTCCCTGTGACAGTACACGAAACATAACCACCCTGAGCATTGAAATAAGAAAAGACATGGTCCATTGTGACAAGCCAACTTGTGTCGCTGTTGCCGTCTTGGTTAAACACATGTTTTTAATGACTTTCATTCCTGCCAACAAAATGGAGGCACCCAACCAGAGGCAAGACTGCAAAAATCAACTTGTCATTAGCGCAAGTCGAACATTCTTTCCACGTTCCACGTGGTCAAAAACTTATTACTTATTTTTTTGAACTTTTGATTTGCCTGATGACTTTTTACAAGATGTTTTTGCTTCATTATTTTGGCAGCTGACCGAGTACCCCTATTGCCTAATAGTAGTATGGTCCGATTGTTGAGCAGGTGCTTTGAACAACAGGGGTGTTGGCTTTGACGAACTCAAAAAGAAATATACAATGTATATAAAATGTTACATTCTTCAAATTACTCAATAAGAAGACCTGTCCATCATTAGCTGTGTTTGGTGGCCTAACCAAGTTCAAAGTATTCAGTAAGAAGACCTGTCAATCATCCGATCAGCACCTGCTTGGTTGCCTAAGTGTCCAGCTGGAGGCAAATCTTTACACAATGAAGTGCTTCCTTTAAAAATACACCGCGAACTAGCGGAGTCTTGTGTGACCTGTCATTTCTCTCAAGAAACTTGCTCAACTGAACGCACGCCTATCTGTAGGAATACCGTTAGTTCTAAGCGATGACCAACAGCCAATGAGGTACGTAAAAACCCAATCACGCTCAGGATCACGACGCCACTGTATCATGTGCGCAGGCCGTCGAAGTCCGTTACTTCAATCCCCCGACCTATATTTTAAATGATATGCTTGAAGTCCGACGTCAGTGTAGGTCCGTCAGGATAAAATCGGTCCTCCGTGCAGTAAGCAACAACTCCCGACTTCAAAAATTTCGATTTTAACCGCCCATGCTCGGCTTTACCGCCCACCCCGTTTTTTTAGATTCCCAATTTAAGCGCCCTGGGTGGCAACACGGACAGGTACAGTAAACACAAGGTATCGCTACGCCGTAACCTAATCTACAACCGAGCTGCCTCTTCTATTCTTCTTTTGAGACATGTTTAACTTTGAAATTGTAGAGTGAACAGTGAGCAGACAGAAACTGCAATAACGGCGAGAGTGTGCGAACTGGCGGGAAGAACTCCCCAATCACGTAAAGTGGGGAGATAAGTTAGGAGAGTTTCTGATGTGAGCCAAATTTGAGAAAAATCAGATGGCTTCTGTAATCACATGGATACGCTTTGGACCTCAAAAATCCAGAGCTGCTTATCCCAAGCCCTCAAAAATCAACATTGCCAAGATTTAAATCGTAATCTATTTGGCCCGGGGTACGCAACAAGCTATGTTGCAGAGTAAAAGAAGATGAGAATTGTGAATTATGTCATTTATTATGTTTCATTTGGCAACTCTTATCTTAACGCCATCAGCTTATGTATGTGTGGGTGTGAAACTGTGTGTCATAAGACTTAAAGTTTGCTGAGAAATTTGAGACCTGACACAACTTTTCAATTGGCAAGCTCAACACATCATCTACATTTTGCTTTTAGTAATTGTTTAGCCTAAAAAATATCAATTGAAAATTCCTATAAATGTTATCAAATGATGCCTTAAACTCTACAAACGGAACAAAAATCTTATTTTCTCCATTGTTAGATATGTATAGTTCGGTAGCAGCCCTTCGTTAGCACAAACTTCATTGAAAACACGATTAAACTTTTTGTATCAAAAAGCTTGATATTGAGTCGCTCGTAGTGTCAAAACAACCTTCCTTCTTCAGGAGTGCAGCAGCATTCCCATCTAAGTCAGCTATGTCGATGATATCTTTGATATTGTTGGAGTGATGAACTGTTGTCCCTTCAGACCTTGCATGAATCCACTTATAAGAATTGCGTGTCTGAATAGTTGTCTTCATGTGGAGAATTTCTGGCTTACAGCTTCCACTGGTGACCAATCTGATTCCCTAACCCCCAGACAACTTTTACCAGGCCTATTCAGCACACCCTCTATATTGATGTAGATCTGAGCTAATGAAGTAGAAAGGTAATTGCTAGCATTACTGTCTCAACAATGGTTGTTGTTAGTACCCCCAATTTGGTTTTCTCTGACATTTGCAGAGTTATAGCCTGCAACTCTGGAGAGTACTTTCAACTTGGTACATTACAAATATCACAAAATGACTAACAAGTTTAACTTGTGTTTATCTTCAAAAAGGACCACTTCCCAAAGAAACGATCAGTTTCATATTGGTTTTCTTTATTTAATTTTCAATGCTTCTGCCCACTTGTTTTTGTTTCTTACTGGGAACGGGTTGATAACTTTTTATCTAAGTTTTGAACTTGAAGTACCAAAACACTGGTAGATTTTGATCGCCAGCTAAACTTAATTAGTTAAGTTCATTGTGAGCCCATCCCTAAACTTATCACATTACAGGTACACTAAACATTTCGCGTGTCATTAAAGTTTAATTTTTATTAGAACTCAAATCATTAAATATATACAAAAGTGCAAATATGGTGATAACCAAACTGAAGATTGGAATCTCCGGACAATTTTGGAGGCACTGACTATATAACTATTCTAGCTCTTTGTCAATAATAAAAAAAGAAAAGTGGACACAACAACTGCTTCCTGTCTTTCATCAATATAATTACAAATCTCATCCAGTCCTATTTCCTTGTCAATAGTTTCAACACCACACATAAATGAACATCATCTATAAACCTATCAATAAGCCTGCGCGTATTTCACTTCAAAATCAATTCACACTAGAAATGGTTTAAGGTACAGTTTCTTCCATTTAGGACAAAACATTACAGATTAGTACGAACTGCTCTGGATAAAAGAACTTCTACGGAAGTTTTACATGGTTTCTACTGAACAACTGTCAAAAAACAACATTGCATAGCAAAATTATGAACATTTGCAGCAATGTAGTAAACCTTTGAAAAAAAAAGAAAAATTACAAATTTAACAATTATTTTTATCCCAAATTGAAAAGTTTTTACTGTATTCTTTTGCCTGGATCATTGCCTGATGTCATACATGTTTTTTACGCATCAAAATTATTTATTATCTCGTTTCTTACCAGCTTGTTCTTGTCCATGATACTGCTGGGTCTGAAATTCAGTTTTCTTGACTGTCACTTAAAATTAATTTACTATATTCATTTCTAGCCTGGACATACTCGGGTTGGTCACTGGTTCATGACACCGGTACAGATCAAAAACGAAAACACAGTTAAATTTCACCAATTTCAAATGGAATAATTGCCAAAACTGACCTTTTTGGATATTCAAGGACTTCTAACATCGCTGTGACTACCGTAAGTCCCACAAATTTTCAAAACTCCGTCTGACTGTAGGTGAAGTACATATTCTGAACATGGGAACACATTTAATTTGATGGTGCATATGTATATTGATTTAAAAAATGTACGATTGCAATTTATTTCAGTTTCATCAAGTATTTTATCAAGTTGTCGCCGATGGGTAATTGCTTTGTTCCACAGTACAAATATAGAGCTATACATGCTGAGTGTCATGCACTGTGATGTGAAGTGAGCACTCTGTTATGGTATTCTGTTCCATTCTACTTGACTAAATGTACTTAAGGATGACTTGCCCAATATCAAAACGTCATTCGATCCCACTCTCTAGCGTCATTTTTGTTGTCAACTTCCTACAGATGTCATTTGACTGATTAATTCATCATTGCTTTAATCAAACAGTTGTAAGTACACAATACATGCTCTACATTTTACGCTTTGGTGCTCGTAGCACTTTCCTTTGAAAGTATAAAACTGACGTCAATTAAGCAAATTAATTACTTTTAATTACATCGCATGTTAATTTTATGTTCTTGGATGAATACGGCACCAATAATTAAGAGCATTTCAGGAGATTTACAGTTGTCGTCACTTTTACCCAATTCGTTTGAGAAGTACCACAGTTTCATTAAGTTTTGTAAAAAATGAAGTGGGTGACACTTCTACCACAGTGTTGGTGTTATCAGCAGAAAAGGATTAGATTTACCCAATTCTCATAAACGACAAAATCATCCGAATATCCATGGGTATGTAAACAAGCCAGGAATTACTTTCAAAAGCTTGTTACGCGTAAACCACCAAAATCATATGGAAAAGCTTTTCAAAGGTATAATTTTAAACTTTGAAAATCATTGTAACGTAGCTAATTATTCACTCAAAAGTTATGAACCTTCATTCTTTCTATGTCGCTCAAAAGTTATCAACAGTTCACCATGAAAGTTAACTGTCGGTTGATAAATACAGTTTCCACCTCCCAGTGCGGCCCTGTGATGTGGATATGTCGATCTGTACATCAACTCATGACGGCCAAGCCCCCAAAAAGATTAACATCAGAGTGCACCTGAATTCTCCTCATGAGTCATAGGAAGAAAAAATTCTCTTGATCCTGAAGAAATTCTCTTAATTGGGGGAATCAATTTTACCATAGACTTTACTAATATCTATGATTTCACAAGGTGTGACTGTGAAGGGGAAACAAACAGGAGCAGGTGACATTGTCATGTAATGCGAAAAACTTTAAAAGCGGGTATAATAAAATGACCAGTCGATTCGCTTTGACGAACTGATCAGTACTATAAATCAAATGTACTGTAAAGATGTAGAGAGTGTAGACTAGCTGTCAGTACAGTCTTACAGATAAGGCCTGCCGTACACTACTAGACTACAGACAGTACAAAGTCCAACAATTAAGGCAACAGGCGTGAGACTGAGACAACCAGGGGCAGGGTTTCCAAGTCATGAAGCATAAGTTGTAAGCCACGCGGCGTGCTACTTAAACAGCAGACTTACCTCCCGGATTTTCAACAAACTACCGTGTTTGAAGTACTACGACACCAAATTCATCACCAACTTTATGCGAGAAACCGCCCGTCTCCCAGACTCCCCATGAACACTGCTGTGACTGTTGTTGACGCTCGCAAACGAGGAAGCTTGCAGACGACTCTGGATCAAGTTCCGTAGACGCAAACGTATATCGAGTACGTATAATGTGATCCCGTGCTTAGCTCGCGTTTCATAACAATATCTCGCAAAGCTTTACGTGATGTCACAGATTTGCTAGTGTTGTGGGCTAACGCAACGCAGCCAGGAAATAGTTTCTCTTGTTGCGATTGCGCAGTGCTTACTTCCTCAAAGAAACGTTTGTCTCGTAGTTACTCGCGGGACTTGGCCACGTAATCTGCCATCTTGGACTTCCGAGACACCGGCTGAAAAAGGTGAAGCTAATATTGTGCTGAAAATCATTGTTAAAAACACTGGATTTTGTTTCTATTTAATGAGACTGACCGAGTGCTGTTGGCGCTGATTGGTGACGTTGGTGTTCAGTGTTCGACACTTAGTTTAGCTTAAAGCCACATAACCAAATCGTGCGCCTTGCTCTTGTCTTCTTACGAAAATCCCAATCCAACTCGGCAATTGGTCAAGCGACCTAATGGCTAACACCTTTTAAAGCTGTCAGCCATTAAGGTAGGCCGCTGCGGAGCGCTGCTCAGAAGGCTTACGTTCGTAGGCAACACGTAGCGGCACTGGTCAAATAAAGAGGTCCCCGATTTAGAGAACCAGGCAGTCATTAAATAAGGGGCCCGTTATTTAGTGGATGCAACTGGTTCTCTAAATCATGGACCGCTGTATCTGATCAGTGCCACCCGTAGCCCCGCAGTAGGCTATACAGGGGCTACAAAACTCTCCATCACATTCTGTGTTAATTTCGTCTCATGTATTTTAAACGAGTGGTAGGCTTAATCCGCTCACGTAATGAAAGGTTTTCACCTTGTCACAAATACATTTTTTGCACTTAAAGTTATTCTTAAAAAAAAAGCGCTTGGTTATTGTTTACAATCCGACTCCATTAACATGCATACTTGATACTACTATTTTCTGAATCCTCTAGTCATAGTGATTCCAAAAATGTATTACTTGTACTGATTGGTCGATTGTTATTCACAATTTCCGAGATTTTCCAAAGCGTTCATTTGCAACGCGGATTTAGTGAAGCAGCCATTTTCAAAAGTGCAACACCTGTCGGCAGGATTGATATCTAACAGTTAACCGCGAGATGTCAAGTGTTTTCGAGGACGACATTTGTCCGCGAGAACATACTTTCATGTTTCTTCTAATGAAGTTTTGAAGAGGGAATCCTTTATAAATGACTAATACTGCTTTTTACTCGCAGTTTCCCTAACATGCCACGAGTTATCTTCAACATACTAGCCAATTTTGGGGTCTTTTTGACACACGCATTATCGTTGTAGTTGTCATTCCTGCTGACAGGTGTCGCAGTTTTATAATGGTGGTCACTCAAGATGGGCTGCCGCAAAAAACACCTAGTAAAAACGGTGAATGCATGAATAAAAAAGCCTAATTGGTACGAGTAATACATTGTTGGAATCACCATGATCACCCTGACGAGAGGATTCAGAAAATATTAATATCAAGTATGTACGTTAATGGAGTCGGATTGTAAACAGTAACCAAGCGCTTACTTTCTTCAGCGGTCCTTTTTGGTTCGAAACATATCATGGCAAAAGTCTGATATAACATGCCCGCATTTTGAGAACCAGTTTGATGCCCGTTATTTAGTGGGGAAAACTGGTTCTCAAAAGTCGAGCACGTTATATCAGACCATTACCCATGTCATCGATGAAGCATGTCTACTGGAATTGAGACTCCACTTTTTTGGTCGTAGAACGAAGCACGTGACACTTACAAAAGGTAGCATGGGAAGATATCTGGTGGAATTTTAGAACTCTTTTTTGGTTTCAATTTCTTCCTTTTTTAATTTCCTGTTTCCTCTTTTTCCGTCTCTTTTTTATCGTTATTTGGACTTTCTTCATTCAAAAACATTTATATCAGTAAAATTTTGCATCACAAAAAATATTTCTTTTCATGTAACCCCCTTTATTTGTGGAACGATATATCAACTGGAAGTTTTTCCTCGTTTCTGTCACGGGTCATTCTAAGCCCTGCTTCATATATTCATATGTTTCATTCGAATTAATTCACTATTTTCAATGTGCGATTGCTTGTGTATACCTACAGCATACATGGTGATGTAATTGCCTAGACCATTCTGAGAGTTCAACCCCATGTTACTGTTATTTCAGTTTCAAGATGTCGGTTGAAACACCATGCTACACACTGATCAATCGTCCTACTGACAGTGAAATGCCCACTGAAATACAGTTGAAGGCTGATCTGGGTAAGTTCATTTAACGTCATTTGAGAAATAGGTAGTAGGCTGAAAATTGTCTCAAATCACTGAACTGCGTCTAGTAAGTATCGTGACATGGTGTTGGGGAATTACACTGGGAACTCGCAAGGTATGTTATTAGTGCATAGGTCACCTTTTTTCAAAATTTTTTGTTTTCACAGTTATAAGTTGTCAATGAATACAGCTGCTCTTTGTTTAGCATAGATTATGTTAAAATAGCATTGTGGTTTAGTTCCTGTTATAAGTTAGCATAGTTAGGAACATGTCAAAACATCTTAAAGAACAAGTTAATCAGTCTCACCTGTGGCCACAATAGTAGTTGTAGGAAACAAACAAATATCTGTTCACTTTTCTTAAAAGAATTATTACATCTAGTGCAGTGTAGAACTGTAAATATGATGTGTTCATATTAATTATTAAAAAAACATTTGAGTGCAATTAAAAGTCTGCTGCCCTTGTTGTTATTTAAACAGGAATATCAGGATGCCGTTGTATGAGGCGTATTGTTAATGTATTTTGCATATATTTTGTTCTGTGAAGTACGTCTGTCCGTTTTCCTAAAGGAGACTGGCAGACTTGAAAACTTTCTTCACGAGGAGCCATAACTGGGCTCTCGTGTTTTTGCTCAGGTGTTTTGTGCAATGGGCCCAACCATGAGGCCTGCGCACGTCTGATGCACCGCAAATGACATCAGACCACTTGCACCATTATTTTTTGTTTTTTTTTTAAATACAACTTACGACTATAGCCACTAGAAGCTTTATCTTGAGCCTGGGTGCTACCAGAATTTTCCAACTTTGCTTGTTTATTTTCCAAGTTGGTTAGTTTTATTCTAATTGATGTTTCGTTTATTTTCTTGTGACTTTTAGAAAAAGGAGATGTGAAGGTGAAGGCTGAAGCACTCAAGAAACTTATCCAGATGATTCTTAACGGCGAGAAGGTGGGCGCGTCCATGTTGATGATGGTGATTCGGTTTGTGATGCCGTCTCAGGACCACACCCTTAAGAAGTTACTTCTCATCTTCTGGGAGGTGGTGCCCAAGTACGGTCCCAACGGCAAACTGATGCACGAGATGATCCTTGTCTGTGATGCCTACAGAAAGGTAATCAATACCATAATTGTCGTGTCTTGTCAAACACCTCAGCTGTTAAGTGCATTCAGTACTTATTAATGAAGGTTAATTTGCTGCTGATTTGTTTCTCTTTTGAAAAGGCTGGGAATCTCGAAATTGTGTGGATTTCACTATACTCAAAGCAACATGTTATCACGAAAGTGCAGACATTACGGTGACTACAGATCCGTGGATCAGCTGTTGATCTTAAGTGCAGTTGCTATTAATATACTCAAATTACAGACCCTTTCAGGGAGCAATGGGACTGATCACGTGGGACTGGTGACTCATATCGCCACCTAGCTGAACCAGGGGTTACTTTGTCTTCGCAGCGTGTGATACAGGGGATATAGCATGGGTGAGAACCAGTTTGATGCCCGTTATTCAGTGGAGAAAACTGGTTCTGAAAATTCATGCATGTTATATCTGACCATTACCTGGCTTGACTTCACGAGACGACCCTTTTGCAGTGATCACACAGAATGTGTTTTAAACAAAGGTCATATAATCTCTCCTCGTTCTCTAGATGTCACTGGTATCCAATCCCACATGATCAGTCGCCACGTTGGTACTTAAAAGTCTTATATTGGGGGATTTTGTAACCTGGAGTGTTGTGCACTCTCTTGACTATTGGTTACGTTGCCTTTCACTGTTTTAATTTGGTGTTTAGTTCCTCACGTAGATACTTTACATTATCTTATCGTGTTCCAGGACCTGCAACACCCTAATGAGTTCTTGCGTGGCTCCACGCTGCGTTTCCTGTGTAAGCTAAAGGAGGCGGAACTCTTGGAGCCGTTGATGCCAGCCATCAGAGCCTGTCTGGAGCACAGACATTCTTATGTCAGGCGCAATGCTGTCTTAGCCATCTATACCATATACAGGTAAGATAGGCGCATGGTATAGTCCTGACAATATGCGAGAAAGACCCAATACTCCTGGTTATATCCGCCATATTCTTGTGAGAAAGACACAATACAATCCTGGCTAAATACACCATATACATGTGAGAAAGACAACACAGTCCGCGCTATATGTGCCAAGTACAGTTGAGACTGGCACAATACAGTCTGGGCTATTTACGCTGTATGTAGGTGAGACGAACACTATACCATCCTGACTATATTCACCATATAAAGGTGAGAGGGACATAATACAGTCCTGGCTATGTACACCATATACAGGTGAGACGGACACCATACAATCCGGGCTATACTCCTGTGGCTTGGCTTGTTCTGTATAGGTACAGTAATGTTTACAATTTCAGCGAATAAGTTAGCAGCCTTCGAAAAATGGAAAAATAGAATCCTAAAGTAGTAATGTCGGCCACTGCTGTGTAAATCTTGACTGGGATTCAGTGGTGATTGCTAGGTAACGCCAAAACAGGGATGCCCACCTCTTACAGTTCTCAGCCTTTGATGCGGACAGCATTATCTAAATGGTGCTGTTGTGTATCAGTAGATCACACTCCATCTTCATTTTACTAATAAGCACAGTGTGCTGATCTCTGATGCTCTTCTTAAGTTGTCTCTTCCTGAACAACCCACTTGTCCTTATTTGTGTAGGAACCACGATGTGTTGATCCCTGATGCGCCGGAGTTGATTGGTAACTTCCTGGAGAGCGAGCAGGACGCGTCGTGCAAGAGAAATGCTTTCATGATGTTGATTCATGTTGATCAGGTATTGTACTGGCCTTGTGCTAATGTTTTTACTGGACTTCTACAGTCAAAGACATGAAATGCGACATGTAATAGGACACGGAATGTATGAAAGTCAGAGTCAGTCAGTGTCTGGTAGTGGCACACTGTTTGATAAAGGGGGCACGTTGCAAAAGCACGGTATCCGAAAGTCATAATTTGTATTTAATCAGTCATTTGTGAGATATGATGTTCTGACATTGGTCAAATTTGAACATTTTTTCTCGGGTTTCGCATTACCTCAATGTTGATTTCATTGGTGTGTTCGAGCCTGGTAGTGTGAGGGTAGACACCTGACATCTCACTGTCTTCAATCTGTTTCAGGACCGTGCCCTCAGTTACCTGAGCAGCTGTATAGACCAGGTCCAGTCATTTGGGGACATCCTGCAACTGGTTATCGTTGAGCTCATCTACAAGGTGTGTCATGCCAACCCATCAGAGAGGGCGCGCTTCATTCGATGTATCTACAACCTGCTCAACTCGTCCAGCCCAGCTGTACGCTACGAGGCCGCAGGAACCCTGGTTACACTGTCTAGTGCCCCCACAGCCATCAAGGTGAGTCGGAAATTGTTGGCTCATGGTGATATGGTGAGGTTATGAGGGCATAGAAAAACGAAGCAAAGTTTTTGTTGTATTTTGACAAGAAAGAAGTGTTATTCATTACCTGCTCTGTAATCACGAATGTATTTCAGTATGTGAAGAAAACTGACCGCATTATTGTTCTTTGTGTTGTTCAAAGATGCATTTCAGTCCTAATGACAGTCTTTGGCTGTTTTGTGTTACAACTGCCTGAAATAACACCGTTTTTAGTCTCATTTTTACTAAGAAAGAACGCAAATCTGCAAGAGTTAAGTATAGTGTAACAGTGAAGTGTAGTGTTGACTCTTTCAGTCACAGTGTCGCCCCCCATTCAGTGCCAAATGAGGGGAGTACTTGCTCATCCTTGACCTTGTAAATCATAAATTGAGATAACTGAGATGTAACAGTTAAAGAAAATCACACCTAAAGATGACAGCTTTACCTAATTCTGAATGAAAATCAAGTTTACACATTTTTTGGTAAAATAACCCTTGTGGAATTGCAATTAATGCCACGACCTCTAGATTTTCCATCGCAAAAGCGATACGTATTCGGGATATGAGTTTGCAATGTCAGATTAGGTCTAAGTATTTCAATTGAAACCCACTTCTGTATCTTCATTGACCATCACTGTGTGTGGGTGATTTAACCCTATTTTCTAAATTGCCTCAAAAATTGGCACTTGGAAATGCATTTCTAAAATAAATTGGCTGTGAAAGAGTTGATTTGTTGAAGTCAGTTATTTAGACAGTTTTCTCTCTCTTATTTCACAGGCAGCGGCAACCTGTTACATAGAACTGATTGTAAAGGAAAGTGATAACAACGTGAAGCTTATTGTGCTAGACAGACTGATTGGTCTGAGAGAGGTGCCGTCTCATGAGAAAGTCCTGCAGGTACGTACACTTGATGTCCTTGCCTCATCAACCTGCCTGCATGCAGTCTGTGGTTTGCCTGATACATTAATTTTAGCAATCCACTCGTGGGATTAGTTTTGAGATTTGGTGTTATTGAAGGGGAGTGTGGCTTTTTTGAAGGCATCTGTAGTTAATTGTGCAGTTGCGTACTCTGAAAGATACTAACAGTAATATTTTTGAAATGAAGTTAATAAAAATGATAATTTTTTAATGGGATGGGATGTGTGATGCTGTGAGCACTTCACACAATACAAATAGTGTATGTCTAATTGACTGTTGTTTTAGGTGTAGTGCCTGTTTGATGGCATCATAGCTCATGTGTAATGGTAAATTGTTACGTACCAGGACTTGGGTTGAAAGTGGGCAGGTGTCTCAGCCATGAAGTACTGTTATCAGAACAGAAAACTTGGAGTGACACAGTTTACTCAGATATTTTGGTAACTTACTTGACACTTGCTCATGCCTGGAAATTGACTGAAAGGGTTCAAATTACCTAACATTGAAGTAAAATATGCCAAATTGACCAAAAAATGCCTTAAAAATGGCAACGCTCCACTTTAAACTTGTGTGTGCTAAATTGTAATGTGTTAATTAAAAATGGCATTGCTATTTTTTATTTTTCAAAAGCTAATGCCATTTCTAAAATGAATAAGTTCACCGTGTTTCCGTTGACAGTTTGTTGCACCGCAAACCGTTGGGAAATTTGACGAAATATGATTTCGCTGTTGGGTCATATTGTGTTGTGGATTGAAGGCTTCACTGTATTGCTGAGACTGGGTGAACTACCAGCTGATGACTAGTCATGTGTCGTGTTGCAGGAACTTGTCATGGACATCCTACGTGTGTTGTCGGCACCTGATCTTGAAGTGCGTAAGAAAGTGTTGAACCTGGCGCTGGACCTGGTCTCATCTAGGAATATAGAAGAGGTGGGTAGAACGTCTGGTATTAGATGCAGGAATTGTATTAGTCGGATGTAATGTGCATGCATTATGAGAACCAGTTTTCTCCACTGGATAATGGGCATCAAACTGGCTCTCAAAATGTAGGCCCACTAAATCTGACTATAGACGTAATCTCTGCTCTTAGGAAGGGGACTGGGCTGTAGTGTAAAATGTGGTATTATAATTCTGTAATAACTTGCCTCCTCAATATCAAAATCAAGTAGAAGATAAAATATTGCGTCTTGTTGTTGTTAAGGTCTCCAGTGAGTTTCACCACATGCAGTTTTGGGCTTGGCAACTGTGCAATCTCCATGAACAAGATAATTGTCGTGCAAGGTCAAGAGGTCCAGTTGACTTAAATGGCTTACCTGGCATGTCTTGTTTCATCTGTATATTCTTACATGTATTGCAGATGGTGCTTGTGTTGCATGTCTTGTTTCATCTGTATATTATTACATGCATTGCAGATGGTGCTTGTGTTGCGTAAGGAAGTGGTGAAGACCAACGAGTCTGTGGAACAGGAGGACACTGGGAAGTACCGACAACAGTTAGTGCGAACGCTTCATCAGTGTAGTGTCAAGTTTCCTGATGTAGCCGCCAACATTATACCTGTGGTAAGGGCTGGTCTCACCCAGCATTTAGCTTCTCATTAGTCTTTCAGTTTGAGCCAATGGAAATCTGACATCTGGATGGTTATTAACTACACATAGTTTTGTCTTCATACCATGAAAAAATCATGATTTCTTCTTACGTAGGCCTTTAAAATTGGCATGCATATCTCATAATTTTGAATATTTCCGATAAAATAGTGCTGTCTTTAACCATGGGGCCTTCTCCGTGTTCACTGACTTATGTTGACGTCTGTTTCCCTTCAGTTGATGGAGTTTCTTAGTGACAAGTGTGAGCTGGCAGCTGCTGACGTGTTGGTGTTTGTCAGAGAGGCAGTTCACAGGTTTGAGAATCTGAGACCACTCATCACGCAGACTCTGATAGAAGTCTTCCCAGCCATCAAGGCACAGAAGTGAGTCCGTGCAGCATAACTGGTGTTGGGGAATACAGCACTTATTGAGCTAATGTTGCTATACTATCAGGCTACAAAAATCTCACTCTTCTCAGTGTTCATGGTCAACTGTTGTGAACACAAGCCTGACTTCTCACCTGAGCAAGGAACAAGTTGAGACCAATTTTGTAATGGTAAATGTTAAAAATCCAAAGTTAGTTTCTTGGACGTAATGCGAGTTTATAGTCACTTTAAGCTTGTCTAGTTGTTTTTTGATGGGTTTGTTACCATGATCATGCGAGGTTTGCTGATACGTGGTGTTTGTTTTGTCTGTTTTAGGATTTTCCGTGCGGCCTTGTGGATCCTGGGTGAATACTGCACATCTAAAGATGACATTCAGAGCCTTATGAATGAGATAAGACAGTCGTTGGGAGAGGTAGGTGGTCGTTGTTAATAGTGAATGCTGTTTGTTCTGGAAAGCCATCCTCACTCCTGTAAAGACCTTGGCACTCTAAAATATATATTGTTAATTTTTATTGGTTGTCTAAGGACAGTTACCCTACATACTGATACACACGTGGTATAAGCATGTTACGCATTGTTGTACAGTCATGTGACACGGCTATTGCACTGGAGTTGGGGGAAAAATGTGGATTATAACCTAGATGTGTGGTATAATTTGTTATCTTACCCACGTTTTACATATAAGTGAATTTTATTAGTCTTCGTTGCATGGCCTTGTGAAAAAGTTACTGGGCACTGCAACCTCGGCTAATGACATTGACCCATATGTAAGCAGGTGTATGTTAACATATCTTTACTGTATGTGCGCAGATAATAGCCATTGCTAAATTCTGTTGTGTCAGTTTTTGATGGGTACTTGACTAGTCAATTTCTCATGTTTGCAATATGAATTGTTTTGATTTTATTCCTCATCAGTCAGTGTTAACTCTGTATGGTGCTTATGGTTTTCATTTTGCTTCAAGTCAGTAAATTTGCTGCTTCAGTAAATTGCTAATTTTCTGTTCATTTTCCTTTCCCAGATCCCTATTGTTGAGGATGAGATGAGGAAGGCAGCTGGCATGGATGACAAAGAGGAAGGTGAGTGTGGTCTACTTGTAATAAGGTCAACTGACTGTTGCCATAGTAACTCTACATAGTGCTAGTAGTATCAGACTCTTGTAAGCAGTGTGTACTATTGCCATAATGCCCCTAGTTTGTGATTTGGTTTTTGAAGGTTTAACATCAAAACTCTTGACCAGTTTCATTTTGAAAGAAGATGACCTTTCGGCCATTCAGCGCCCTCTGTTGCTTAAACTCACCGAATACTAACTGTAGATTGCATTGACTGTAGATTGCATTGTTTCTAGCTAGAGAGCTAAACTGGTCATTATTGGTCAATACTACAGTTCAATAAGGAATTTGGTAGAGTTGTAGCGTTAGGTAGTTATGATCAGTGTTGTTTTTGTTGTGCCCAGCTCCAGTCACATGGACTTTGCATATCATGAATTTGCCAGACAAGGGACTAGTTGGGTACAGTCGCTCCCAAACTCGTGATAAATAAAGAAGTAAAATCCTAATAATTCTTTTTCTAAGACTGCATAACGCAATAACTACAAAGCATTTAAGAAGCAATCTGTGTTAAACCTTCTCTTACATAGACTCTTGTGATTGTAGAGGCGGCTGCCATGCAGTCAGGCAGTACTCAGCGCCTGGTCACTGCTGATGGTACCTATGCTACACAGAGCGTCTTTAGTTCTTCTACAACCTCTGCCAAGAAAGATGTCGTTCGGTACGTGCAGTATTTTGTTCAGTTTGGATCAATGAATGCATTGAATGTGTTCATTATACAACACTTCTGGGGCCATTTTGCCAAAGGTGGTCATAGCCGTTGGATATTCATTTCCAAAACAAAGAGAACAAAAACATAAAAATACATGACATATATGTAATCCTGGATCTTTGTTCGGAATATCCATCAGAGGAGAGAAATCTAAAACAACTGGGTTGAAAACTTGATAAAGAGCCCGTTGGGCACATTGTGTGTCTGTACAAGAGCATTTGTCATTCCAAGTGTATGACAGGACAGTGAGAAAGCTGGAATCCACAGAAGCTAGTCCAGTGTTAAATACCACTTGCTTAAAAGAAAGTTTGCTGCCAAAATACACAGATAGATTTCTGCTCTGTTCTCCAAAAGCCTTTTAGGAATTGTCTTTCTATTGTTTCGATTTCAAATGAGATGTTTCAATAATCAAGATATTTAGAATTTCTATGAAAAAGTTACATGCAAAACAAAGTCTAAAATTACGTTACAGCATTGTTGAGATTTCGTATTGAATATTTACACCTCAAAAATTTTAGATTTTCAATGTAGTTTGATAGCTACTTCGTGTAATGAGCAACCTGGGTTCATAGTCATTGCTGTGGTTGTTGACATGTTTGCAGGCCTCCCCTGCGTGGCTTCCTTATGGAGGGCGACTTCTTCATGGGTGCTGCTCTGGCCACTACCCTCACCAAGCTAGCCATGCGCTATGTAGACCTGACCGAGGACAAAAAGAAACAGAATGTGAGTGTTTGCTGTCAGTTGGGTTAAAGAATTTAGTTTCTCCTTTCTCTTTCAAGCCCTAAGGTTATGACATATCAGTTAATCAGCTGTGTGAACAGACCTTAACTTCTTTCCCAGCCTTTTATCTGATAAACCAGTTTTAGTGGCAGTGCGACTAGAGGTTAACTTCTCCTTTCTTAGCCCTAACTATTTGATAGTCGTATCACAGATCCGCTTTAGCTGCCATTATAACCCAACATGTCACATACATAGAGCGTGAAAACAGGTATTTGTTATCTTGCATCTATACAGAACAAACGAGCCGTGGGCATGCTTTGAGTACTTTATGGTTTTAAGTACACAGTTGACCAAGGTTGGCTTGTGGTCAGTCGCTCACAAAGGCAAAACTTGACTGTCACAATTTCTGGAGTCAGAGAGTTAATGTCTTTGTGGTTGGAGCTTAAAGGCAAAGGCAACCTTTTTTCATGTCACTTTTAGCAAAAAATAAGTTTCGTTGATTATCCCAGACATATTGTTCACGTAGTTACAGCTTTTCTTGTTCTTATTTTCCAGTCGTTTGTTGCTGANTGTCTGCTGTCAGTTGGGTTAGAGAATTTAGTTTCTCCTTTCTCTTTCAAGCCCTAAGGTTATGACATATCAGTTAATCAGCTGTGTGAACAGACCTTAACTTCTTTCCCAGCCTTTTATCTGATAAACCAGTTTTAGTGGCAGTGCGACTAGAGGTTAACTTCTCCTTTCTTAGCCCTAACTATTTGATAGTCGTATCACAGATCCGCTTTAGCTGCCATTATAACCCAACATGTCACATACATAGAGCGTGAAAACAGGTATTTGTTATCTTACATCTATACAGAACAAACGAGCCGTGGGCATGCTTTGAGTACTTTATGGTTTTTTAAAAGTACACAGTTGACCAAGGTTGGCTTGTGGTCAGTCGCTCACAAAGGCAAAACTTGACTGTCACAGTTTCTGGAGTCAGAGAGTTAATGTCTTTGTGGTTGGAGCTTAAAGGCAAAGGCAACCTTTTTTCATGTCACTTTTAGCAAAAAATAAGTTTCGTTGATTATCCCAGACATATTGTTCACGTAATTACAGCTTTTCTTATTCTTATTTTCCAGTCGTTTGTTGCTGAGGCTATGTTGATCATGTCCACCATTATACATCTTGGCAAGTCGGGATTAGCTGAAAAGGTATACTATGCGTTGAGTTGTTATAAGTATACTCATTACAAAGTGTTTTACGGAGTCACTTATTGTCAGCATTTCTGTGTGAGGGACCAGTATTCACCCCTTCACATGTGTGGCCGTGCACACAACTAGTTCTGCTCCTCTTTGTGCCATTTATTGTTTTCATCAGATGAGCAATTTTTCCATCAAATGATTTTCAACATCTTTTTGATTTACTGAAAAGATTAATGTTATTGTTGGTAATTTGTAACTGGAGCTTGTTAAGACTAAAGTCTTACATTACACCACTAAGCCATAAACTCCTACTGCTCATTTTGCCACCCGCCCTCATCACTTTGAGTGGACAATGCCCTCGATCACCCAAGGTTAAGTTGCCTGTGCCTTCAATAGCACCCCCCACCCCTGTTGCAGGCCCTCATAGGATCTGCCTCAAGTAGTCGAAAGTAACTTTGTGTTCATTCAAATTGTCACTTGTGTGAGTTAAAAGTAACTTGAACACCGAGGGAAATTTTTCAATCACTTTAGGGGAATATTTGTGCATCATGAGGGGAATTTCGCATGATTTTTCAATATTTTTCAAGGGGGAGAATGGGGCCGATGTATGGCCCCGAAATCAAGGGCCCTGGTGGAGTTTCTTAAGCGCCCAGGGGTGCTGATTTTAACGCACACCCTCGTTTTATGAACAATATGTTCCTTAAACATCCACTAGACTCTGCAATTTTATAAATCATTCTGACTTAAATTTTGTTTAGTGGTTTGCGGTAAGCAACGATCTAAATTTGTAGGTTCACAAGAATTTGTATGTACATTGTAGATGAGTCATAGTTCAATTTCAAAATACATATTATCCAGGTATCAGGCCCCTGTGTAGCAGGTGCCTAAGTTTCTATTTGATTTTTATGATTCAAGTGATATAATTATGGCAAAAAGAGTATTTGATGGGCAAAAATCCCAGTTTATTCTACTTCAAGTTTCCTAACGAAAGCATTGTTATTTGTGTATTTGTTTCAGCCAATCACTGATGACGATGTAGATCGCATCGCTCTGTGTTTGAAAGTTCTGTCTGACCGTTCAGCTCTGACGTTTGAGATCTTCAACAGCCTGTGTCGCCAGTCATTGTCACAGATGTTGACTGCCAAGGCTGTGGATGAGAGCGAGTTCAAAAAGGTAAACCACTGTACTACACTTGTAAACCACTGTACTACACCTGTAAACTAACAGACTACACTGGCCCTAGTCTGATATAACATGCTCGCATTTTGAAAAGCAGTTGATGCGATTGTTCAGTGGAGAAACTGGCTCTCAAAATGCGGGTACGTTATATCACCAGTATTACCAACTACACCGTCCTGTAAACCACTGGGCTATACCTTAAATCACTGGACTACACTTGTAAACCACTGGACTGCATCTGTGTCCTGTGTTGTTTATACTCCTGTATTTTTTGTTTCATCTGTAGATTAAGCATATTTGTGAAAAATCTTGATTTTCAGAAAAAAGTCTAGACTTGCAACATTCTAATTGATGTTTCTTTGACCGGTAGTATTTAAGATTATTACCCTCGGTAACAAAGGTTTTCACTCGTCATCTGTTGTAAGTTGTCGCCATTTGTTGATGTCTGTTAAACCTATGAAGTTCAGTGTTTCAAGTACTTCCAAAATTTCCAAATACCTTGCAGTGATCAAATAACTTACATTCCAAATATCTTTAATGGGTAGTCGTCATATGGTATGTTGATATCTTTTTTTGCATATCGCCCATACCTGATATCCTTTTATGCACAGTAGTCAGTTATCGCCCTCACCGGGTATTTTTCTTTGTATATCAAACATATATCACCCTTGCCTGATATTCTATCTCTGTACGATGAATGTATATCACTTATATCTAATATCTTTCCAGGCCACTGAGAAGAAGGTATCTAAGATTCAAGCTGATGACCCTATTGGCTTCATTCAACTCAAGTCTAAGAGCGAGCAGGGTGCAACAGAAGATCTGTTTGAACTGACGCTATCACAGGCGCTGGGCGTGGATGCTAAGAAAGAGGCAGATATTGTCAGTTCATCCAAACTCAGCAAGGTGGGTGACGTGTATCCGTATCTTACTTGGCCCAGAAACAGCTGTGAACATCCTGTTAGCTTACTTGTTCATGTTCGTTCCCTGGGATTCGCTAGTCATGTCAAGGGTATTATCCTATATCGTAAAGTTTTACACTCTGCCACACCGTGTGTGTTAGAGCTTTACCACTCCATTGTCTGTTGGCCTTAACTGCTGGTACCATCAATTTTGTGATCAAAATATTTCGAAAGTGCAAAATATCTATGAATGTTGTTGTCAGTTTATTTCAGTTCAGAAAGTATGATGTCACAAATGGGGTTGACTTTATTTGTATTCTCGTGATTCTGGACATGTTCCCTGATTATATTCTATTCTAATCTATTCGCTTCTAGTCTATTTTCGTGTCTTCTAATCTGTTTCCTTATAGTCTTCATCTATTCGTTTAGCATAGGCCTCCATTTGGCTTTACATGATGTGCGAAGACTGGACTAATGCGAATGACACAATCATTAGAATATTAAGGTTATGAAGACCCTGGAAAAAAGTCCAAATGTGCCCAACTTGAGAGTATCGTATTTCAGGAATGGCTGATTCATATAAAACTGTCGGATCCTATGCTTTATGCAGTATTCTACAAAATGCTGTTAAAATTGTTTTCAAAATGTTCAATTTTTGCATTTAAGCATATGACTGGATGATTTTCTTGAAAAAAATCAAAATAGCATAAAACGAGACGATAATTTACAAAACTGTGTCAGCAATTTTTGAGATTTCATCTTGAGCTTTTTTGCTAAATACACACGTGTCAACAAGGACCTGTATAACATTAAGCCGGTCCCCTTGTTCTTCCCAGGTGACCCAGTTGACTGGTTTCTCAGACCCCGTCTACGCCGAGGCTTACGTCAATGTCAACCAGTACGACATCGTGTTAGATGTACTCATCGTCAACCAGACATCAGACACTTTACAGAACCTGACCCTTGAATTGGCCACCCTGGGTATGTAGAGTTCAGTAATGGTGTCTTGTGACTGAGAGTACTCTGTTGAGATGTATGAACTTACAGTGTTACTTTCACACTTTTGTTAACTCGTTACTACACTACACACCAGGAGTATTCAAACAACATGACCTCGACTTCCACAGGTGTGTTTCATGAAAGTGACCCATGACTTAGTGTGGTCTTACACTCCCTCTTCACTATTGGTGAGTAAAGGTTTAGTCAAAGGCAAGTAATTCTGAGGGCATCACTGTCTGGAAGTAATCTATAGAAATTATACCTGCAGTAACTAACGGTTATGCATATATTCACAGAGGCTGCACATTTGCTCAAGTGAAATTTGATTTTTTTCCGAAATAGTTATGCGGAGCGTAAGTCCAAATTTCTGTCTTAAATCTTAAGTCACTTTTCATGAAACAAACAACAAGGTGAATTTGTCTTTCTCATGACTGAGAATGAAGGGAAATTAGCAGGAAAGTTAGCCAGGTGGCTAAGCCATTATTTAATTGAATTTCTTTGGATTAAAAGGTTAGTCCAGGCTGAACAGAACATGTACAAGTACAGAAACTTAGTGCATTGTAGTAGGAGGTTTTCAATCTGTTCTACATGTTCCCTTGATTTGTCGTTTCCTGACGGCGGTCATTATTTGTCATTGTTGCTGTAGGTGATTATCTGAAACTTGTGGAGAAACCTCAGCCAGTTACCCTGGGGCCGCAAGATTTCTGCAACATCAAAGCTAATGTCAAAGTCTCATCAACAGAAAATGGAATCATTTTTGGAAATATTGGTAAGTTCTAAACTCAAATGATTTTATTTTGAACATTTTGTGTTAAGGAATCATAGTTTCCCGACTAGTGTTTTTAAAAAAATTAGTATTCACCATTTATTTATGTGTTATATTAGATGGAACAGAAAACATTGAACTGATAAGTTTTAATACATAAAAGAAAACAATGTTGAACTGGTGAGGCTCAGTATACACAATATAAGGCATCGTTTAACTGGTATGTATCAGTAAATACAATTAAAAACAAACTAACTGGACTGTTTGGACAGAAGTCCTGTTAGTGAAGTGTTGTTACTGTAAGTCACATGTGTCAATGCCAAAATGCAAACTTGATTTCCACGTAAATTTCCTAGTGTGCATTAGTATAGTTTTAAGTGTTTTTAACGGGATGTTTATTATCTTCGCAGTGTATGATGTATCTGGTGCAGCCAGCGACCGTAATTGTGTGGTGCTTAATGACATCCACATTGACATCATGGACTACATAGTTCCTGCGTCATGTAACGACACCGAGTTCCGACAGATGTGGGCGGAGTTTGAGTGGGAGAACAAGGTGACGGTAAACACCAACATCAAGGAGCTACAGGTGTACCTGCAACACCTGCTGAAGTCGACCAACATGAAGTGTCTCACACCTGAAAAGGTGAGTCTGTGGTTAGGTGAGGGTCATTGATCAGTGCCCTCTGTTGGGACAGTGTCTAATGAAGTCAATGGACTAGAGCTGTGTTATAAGGGAAGGTTACATTGTCTGTTTATTCAGTGAGTGGAAGTCAGTTAGTACGGTACAGGCTGTAATCTGTTGGATTGTTTGGTCAAACAATAGAGAATGTGTGAAGCTGCGTGAAGCGATTGATGAAGGCAGTGTTTAGTTTCCCATGCTGGAGAGCTGTCTTAAGCTAATAATGATAAGTAGCCCTTTATTTACTAGCTCATGACTGGAAGAGGTTGTGAGCCATACCCCAATAGGAACTTTAAAGGCGAAGGCAACCTTTTTCCATGTCATTTTGAGCCAAAATAAGGTGGGTTGGTTATCCTAGACATATTTTCCACTTAATTACAGCTTTTAGTAATTTTATTAATTACTCGTCCGCTATTCCGGAAGTGACGTTTTAGGAGGCAAGCGTTTCCCGCCACTTGGTTTTGCGTTGACTTTACCGTGCGAATCTGTTCTATTCTACTTTTGTTTTGTGCTGTTTTTCAACAATTGTCGCACCACTTTCCATCGACGAGTATTCTGCGGCAAGATAAGTAAGTAGAGAACTCAACTACGTTGGATTTAGGGATTGTTTAGTGTTGTAAGCTGAAAATGGCTGGAGTCGGTGACCCGTATCACAGTGACAGTAGTGTGAGTGACGGAGACCTTGTTCACAGCAGTGGTGACGAGGAATTTTTTCACGGACATTCAGTGGGTGGGTACATTTTGAGCCCGAGTATAACGAGGCAGAGCACGCACAGGCACAGGCAGCTGTTGAGAGAAACGAGGCGGCTACTGAGGACAGACGTGGTGACACATCTTGGTGCAAATGCACTGTGTGCGTTGTTATGCCTACCTCAATGGAATGCTTGTGCTGTTGAGAGTTCGACGAGGCCAAGCCACTACTGGACATGGTTAAGTGGACCTTCGGCATACCACGGACAGAGGAACAACTGTCCCACTTGCCAGAGTGTCCCGCAACACACTCCCACTGGATGGTGACCTGAGCACCCAAACTGTTTACATCGTGTCGTGTAACTCCCTCGCCACACACCTGGCACCTTCTAAATAGACAAGTCCACAATAAACTTATCAAAGTTTGGCTCACCGATCTGTTCACTGAACGACAAACTGTCCTCTTCACTGGGTGTCGAACTGGGCCTGTAATCACTCCCACTACTCAATATCGCTGCAGGGCTGCTTAGAGGCTCTGGGCTGGAGAAAACAGCACAGGGCGAATCACTACTGGTTCCAGGAATTGCACGCTCTGGGGTACGTTCGGAGGCACGGGTGACAGTAGATGAAGTGCCTCCACTGGCTCCAGTCACTGTACTGGCCACAGCTCGCGAGGCTTCTCGCTTCAAAAATGCACTTCTCGGGGGTGGCGATGGGGCACTGCCGGGAATCAACACAGACGGAATGGCATCCTTCTTCAGGCATTGTTTCGCAGGGACCTTCATCAGTTCAGCGTACAAATCCCTTTCGTAACCGGAGGGCAGAAAGTGCTTGCCGCACACACGGTAATTCTCCACTGCTTTGTACGTTGCGTGGACGGGTAACGCTGCGTTCTTCACACGAACGAGCCAAGTACGGCGAAGTGTGTCATCCATCGGAAAGCGAAGCAAAGGTACTCCCAAAGCGCGTGTGAGCCGATAATTAGTACATTCCGGTACGCAGCAACAGTGTGGCATGTTGACTGACTAGTAAATGAAAGCAAACGGCGACGGAACTTCACACAACCGAGGTAGAACAATGACTGATTCGGCAGCTCTAACAGTCAGACTATATGAAATGAAATTGGCGCGAAATGCTTGCCTCCTAAAACGTCACTTCCGCAGTAGCGGACGAGTAATTAATAAAATTACGAAAAGTTGTAATTAAGTGGAAAATATGTCTAGGATAACCAACCAACCTTATTTTAGCTCAAAATGACATGGAAAAAGGTTGCCTTCGCCTTTAAAGCCTACCTTGAACGGTGGCACACATGAATTTGGTTTCTACATCTTTTGAGCATCAATGCCATGAATTGAAAAATGTAATCAACAGTTAGGCTTAAAGTTTCCGTTCATGCTTGTACTGCAGCGTCCCAGTATTGTTGTTAATACATCTCCACTTTGCTACAGGCTTTGCAGGGAGAGTGTGGTTTCATGGCGGCCAACTGCTACGCTCGCTCCATCTTTGGTGAAGACGCCTTGGCTAACGTTTCCATTGAGAAGCCTATTCTAGGAGGACCCGATGCTGCCGTAGTTGGACACATCCGTATCCGGGCCAAGAGTCAGGTATGTCTCACACTCTTAGAGGGCACACTGTGTTTTGTTAATGCTGTCTCACCATTGTTTTGGCATTCGTAAAATTTAAAATGGGAGGCATATACTTTCAAGCTGGTATGTAATTTCTAGTGTTTTGTGGTGCCCCAAAGTGGACAGTCTAAAGTAAATATGCAAGACTTTTGGAGAGACAAAATAAGTCTATTTTCATGCAACATTTATGTTAGGATCTGTATTTTTAACACGCAAGCTTGGACGAGTGTCCATCTTTGATTATGTACCAGTTTTTCTACTTATTGGCTCATTGTCAGCATTTTGACTCTTAAGTTGTACAGTTGTTGAATAGGGACAGTGTTGTGAGAGACCTAACAACTCAGTTGCACATGTGATTCTCTCCCGATGTTGTCTTTAGAACTGTTTATTCTATTCCCATTGCTATGTTTGTTTCAGGGTATGGCGTTGGGACTTGGTGACAAGATAAATTTGTGTCAGAAACAGAAGGCGGCCAACTGAAGTAGTTGCAGCTTAGCTGTATGATGTTTGGATAGAGGCTATGTGCATTGGACTTTGATGTAGTTTGGCACATTTGGGTTGTCTTTAATACTGCACAACTGTGTATTCAGAGATCAGTTGAACAGAAATTCTGATCAAACAAGTTCTTCAAGTTAGCTTTGATAGGCGTCGACCGCATATTAATGTTCTGTGAGAAGGTGATGTCACATATTTGTGTATTGCTAGTATACAGGTCATAGGGTTTATGCAAATATTCCATTATGTAAAACATTCAAGGGGATGCCATGTGTTGCTATATCATTAACAAAATATGGTAATTTTGCACTTGGATGCTGGAACAAATGAAATTGATGTTTTATTGTTTTGACTTCATGGAATATCAATAAAACTTTAACTAAACATTTTAAGCATTTTAAATCACAAACGAAATAGCAGTACCGGGCCGAAAAATCAAGCATCTGTTATGTACATTAAGATTGAAGTATTTTTAGTTGTCTACATTAATTGTAAGAACAAACAGTCGTCAGATTCAGACTGAAGTGGCCAGGGTCCTTCTTTGTTGCTTAGCAACACATGGTGCTAGCACAAATCCTGTTTTTACTAAGTGCAAGTTTAGGGGCACAGTTTTCAAAATGAGGCGGCTGCAGACCAGAACCAGTTATATAATTTTTTGGCCTCAACAGTAGTTGTTTGAGGATCACATCTGTATGTGGTCTCTAACCAACTCACAAATGGAAGTAGAAAATTTACTATTTCCACTTAAAATTTGACATGGATCCTTCACTGTTGACTGGCTCTGCCTCGTCCATGACAGCGGGGTAGGGGTAGTCCATGCCTAACAGGCAACGCATGCGGGGCGTAGCCCTAGTTGCAACATCTGGAAGTAAGACTCGTTTTATGTCCTCCATTGGACGCACAAATTTGGGCAAACACTGAATGAGAACTGCGCTGCGTGACTGGTTGCTATTATTGGGCATTGCACAGTGGTGTAGCAAGCCCAGGAAGACGATTACGTCCCCTGACTTGCCTAGTGTCTGTGTGCATGCCTGGAAAAACTCTTCTTTCACTGGGTACTTGGGAACCTTTTGGGTCCCTGGCACAACTGCTGTCGCACCATTTTCAACAGTAAAGTCATCCAAGAGAACTGTGACTTGCATGTTCATGTGGAAGTGAACATGTTCTACCTTTGGCACTTGAGGCCAGTGCTTCCGCTCAAAGTAGTCCCAGTATGGATAATCAATGTGTGGTTCTTGTCCTACCGCTCCCGGGAACAGTGTGTTGCTAGCGATGCTTCCTAGTTGAAAATCGTCTCCAAGTAGGCGTTCTCCAATCGCCAGTATTTTGGGATGTAGAACCATTTTGCTGAATATCTCGCCTTTGTTTAGCAGGTTCCACACGCGAGCTTGCAAGTCAATTTTAGACTCGTCCTTCCCTTGGAAGTGTGTTGCCTTACGCCCACCTATTGTGATGTGATGATGTATTAAGTCACGTGCATGTACCGTGTCCTCTACAGAAAATGCGCTTTCGATTCTGTAAAAACCACTCCCGTCTGTTAATTCTTTGCAAATTGCGTCTACGTCGGACAGAGAGCAGTTTTCAAAGGTGTCCATGTTCACTGAAGAATCAAGAGAGAAAATTTTCGATTAAAAGAAGCCTTCAATTTCTATCAACAAACGAGGAATTTGTTGATAGCTGCTGAACTATTTATCTGACTGATAACGGCAAACGCCATTTTGAGAAGATATTTCAGCTTCTGACGTCGATATATACTTAACGTCGTCTGTGTAAAGGCACGTTGACGAAAACTAGCTACTTTGAACCCCGTTCCCTAAAACTGACAAAACGTAAAGCGTTCCTTAGAAGATAGTTCTCTTGCAAAAAAAACACCCACCTGGGTCTGCAAGACGTTGGCTTCCTACCGTTGCTGCGATGGTCATTTTGCGACAAAATGTGCGATTTCTCAACACATCCATGCAAACTCGGACTTTGCAGATTTTTGGACACAATTGCGCTGATCTTTGAAACGCTAGCATTGCTTGCAAATGTGCTGAAATATGGACAATACAAATTTCATTATCTGACACGATGTAATGTGCAGTTATTGCGTAAGCCAACACTAGCGTGTTTCCTACTCGAAATGTTCTCAAAGCAAAGTGCACGTGCGTCATATCATGCGGGGTCCAAAATGTATTGCACGGAATTGTTCATGCGGCTCGGGCCTCGGTTATATAATTATGCAAAATCATTCTTCAAACGGTAATAGAAGCCACAGTGACTGCCGATTGCTTTTTTAATTTTTATTTGCTTTTTTAATTTTTATTTTTGCAGAAAAAACATATTTACAAAACATATATACATAGCAAGTGTGCACACTTAGTCACAAATAACAACACTAAATACCAATACGTACAACAGAGAAACTAAATAAAATATGCAAGATCTTTCCACTTAGTTATGTGTCGCTCCAACTCAAAATTTTGTTTACAAATCAAGTAATCAACTTTACAATAATCTGTGATAAAAGCCCGTAAGTTATCAAAAATAGGTATAGTTTCTTTAAATTTCTACCTATACATCATAAATAACGTAGAAAATAAATCCGAAACTAAAAGAGGCGATCCAGATCCTCTACAGGATACACTTGTTTGTCGAAAAGTAGAATATTAAAGTATGACGTAAATAAAACAACAAAAATGGATTACTGACATTTTCGGACATATATATCCGAAAATTTCAGTGATCCATTTTTGGGTACGAGACCGCTTGGAATCAGTGCATGCGGACCTTTGCCTTCCTGTATGGTTGGGACCCCTTCTGCGACATCCTAGATTCGCCAGTGCAGACTTGAAATAAATAACCACTCGTGAGTCAAAAAATAGGCTTACATGTTTGTGAGTCAGGTTTTGCGAATTGAATGCAGTTTTAAAATTCAGTGCAGAAGGTGATACAGAGGGCTTTGAGCACCTACTTACCTCTGGTTTTACCACTACAGCACTGTCAATATGTTATATGTCATAGATGCACCCGTTGATGAAATTCTGTGTGCATAATGAGCCGCTGGTTACCCAAACATGAATGGGACGATTGTTATCTACTGTTAAGGAGTGTCGGACTCGTGCAAGCCAGTAACTGGCCGGGGATAGTAGGCCTATTATAGGAACTGCTGCACACGAGCTGGCGAATAAACCAAATTTTTTGTTTGTTACGCACATAAAAATGAACCATGACCTTTGACCCAGGCATAAAAAATCATGAAAGACGCGTCCCTTTCATGCATTCTCTAACAATACCGCGAAAACGTCATATCTGTTATAGTGGAAAGTTATCATGATAAAACTATAACTCGTGGCTCTTGCCAGCCTGCATGGTTTCAAGTCCAATTCAGACAATCAATGAATATCAAGAACAGTAACTTTGAAAATAATAGCTTAGCAGCGTCACCTACTGAACCTGAGGTCCAACAACTGTCATTTTAATGTCACAAGCTGGGACGAATCCAGGATTTTCGGGGTGGGGGGCCGCAGGGCAGAGTATTAGCCAGGATTTTGCCTGTCAGACATTCGCACCCCCGAATTGCCAAATGAAATCTGGGAGAGCTTTAGGGGGGCATGGCCCCATTGGCCCCCCTCTGAATCCGCCACTGATAATGTGTACTTATTTGCACTGCCCCCCGACTGCCATCATTGATGTCAACTGTTGACTATCTGTGGTAGTAATCCCCGGTAGTGACCTACTTACGTGTGCAAACACAGAGTTAATTGACCGAACAGAAACCAACTTTCTACGAGACACCAACGATTGTGTCCACTTCAGTTGCCGAGCAGCAATGACGGCAAAATGAAACCATAAGACCAGAGAAAACCTTGTAAGCACAAAGCGGATTCGAACAGAGTTGACACACTGAGCGTCGCAGTTGGAGTTGTGCCGAGAGATAGCGCAACAAGAGAACCGGTTTGAACCGAATTAACCGCAGACGTAACTGATTCAGTACTCCGATCGCCGAGTGACCCGCATTTAACTAACAATTAGCAACGGGTTAACTGCCTAGTGATCTTTGTAAATATTCGTTGACAGACAGGTGACCTGTCAGTGTCTAGAATGCGAGTGGGCTGCATTTGGCCCACAGGTACGGATTCTTGCGATGTAGCCTAAGAGTAGGACTAGCCTATGTGCCCGCGCGTCGTGGGTGCATGTGAGCGTGTGCATGCTCGATTGCATGCATGTGTGCATAGATGGGACGAGGTGACTCCATCCGGTGTCGTTGTCGCTCGCCCTCAGAACAAATTCGCGAGTTCGCGGGAATCAGACCCCCGCCGGGGTCCAACCACACTGCTGGAGACCCGAATTCGCAGCGCCATTAGCCGGAGTCTCCCGCCATCTTAGCATTTCCTCCTGCGCCAATGACATGACGGGTGGGTGCTGCCGCCGAAAACGACGAGGATTCCAAAAACTTGGCAAAAGTCCCCCCGCGAGTCTGGGCCGGGCCAGTTCAGTAACGATGTTTTCCACTTTCCAGTGCACGGACTTTAACTATAGTGCCAGGTCAGTCAGTGCAAATGCATTACAAAGAACAAAATCTATTAGATTTCAAAATGAAATAAAAATGTTCAAAATACAAAAAAATACATTTTTAAAATAATAGGCGACAGCGAAAACGCCGCTTTGAGTGGCATAACAAAAACTTTCGGCGATTTAAATTAGTTCCGTCTTAAAATTGATTTCTGTTTGGTATGTTCATATCACCAACTCCGTTAGAATATCGAGTCAGTCATGGAAGTTTTTTGAAACCTAGATTTCGATCTTGTCTCAAGACGAGTGACGAGACGAGACCGAAAGCAGTCAATTGCCATTGATTTCAATTCAGGACTTTTAAGTCAAATTAGAGACCATTTCAGGCCTTCGCAAAAATGACTTTCAAAATTCTAATTTCTTGTGCATGTTACAGTAAATAAGGACTTGTAGGCGAATGGCAATGCATGCGCGCACCCTCAGGGAAACAAAAAGTCTGAGAAAACGACACAAAAGTCCACTGAAAAGGCACAGACGCAGAGTGAAGGTGTTACCCCGTTTCTTTAGTCCCCCCGTTTTTTGTCACCAAAAGGGTCCATATCGCCAGAAATTCGAGCCCCCCATAGGCTGGGTGCGCGCATGCAATGATGCAAATAGCACATCTACCTTGCAAGGAATACTTCGTGCGATTGATTGTTGTATTAATTTGCTGTTCTGGCTAGGGAAAACATAAAAATAAAACCTCTGCCGCGGCCCACGTTGTAGATCTAATTTCAACAAGGCAGAATACAACGTCCGCTGTCTCCCTCCTTAAATGGTTGGTAGCAATTTTTGTAGATAGAACAACCGAATGACTTGTATAAAGTTGGCTTGGATGATTGCAAGTGAGTTTTTAACCCGAGGTCGGGTGCGGTTATAGAAAGAAATGGGGACGCCCTCACGCTCACCCAAAAATGAACCTGGGTCGGTCCAGTCGGAAACTGTTATAATAACGACCTAGAGATGAGACCGATTCGTTAAATCACACGAACACACCACGTGAGCCAACCCCTACATTTGATGCCCTCACTGGCCTCAGGGGCGTACATGCGACATGGAAGCAGTGTGTGCAATATATTTGGCCTTGCCCGGGGGAAGAAAACAGCAAATATAAAGAGCGGGTGAAGCCGCCAGAGCGGCGAGGCAAACGACCGAGAGAACTATCGCCCCCATCTTCAGTACAGTTCGTCCAACAAACAAAACAGCCAGTGTCTTAGGCCTATTGAAGTTAGGACATAAACTTTAGCCGTGCCTAACTGAGAAAAAATGGAACAGACAGCTCACCATGGACGGCGCACCACAGGGGGCTGGGGGGTATAGCCCCCAGTTATTTCAGTGCTGCGCCACCATGGACACGGGCGGCGTACCAATATAGGGGGCTGGGGTGGGCTATAGCTGCGCCGCCCATGACTCTGGATGGCGTAAAATTATCAATTTTGGGAATAAGAAGTCCTTCGGAAACATAATGATTTAGACACGAACATCTTTACTATCATCGTTAAGGCGCATGGTTACCGCTTAAAACGCATTTGAAACGCCTTGTGTTATTTTTTTTGTTTGTTAACGGTCTACCAGATTAATGTTTGAGACTGAACTAAAATGAAACCAGATTTTACCGCCAGGGCAAGCAGTGTTCCAGCACAACTCGGGATGACATCATGAGTTTGTCACTCATTGAAACCCTTTTCTTGGGTTTAACAAGGCACGTTAGTACAAAAGTTTACCAAGCAAGCTCTTCTGGGGAACAAATAGAGTTTAATGATTGTTTCCCAGCGATATTCCTCAGATAGGCTAATGTTAGGATATTCCATTGCTTTATTTCAGATTGAAAACTAGACGTCCGAAAACGGCGCCTGAGGAGTCTAAGATAAGGCAGCTAATTTGTCTGTTGTATCAGTGACGTCATGGATCTTTCACAGCACCCAAGAATGACTGCGAGTCAGGGAATGAACCTCCTCTAGCCACTCTACCAAGCACAGGTCGACTGGCTGTTAACGCCACATCCTGGGGCTAGTTTCCCTAATGTTGTGTTTCAAGAAATGATAGACGCCTGTAGAGGGCGCATGTCCCCTGACACACAGCGATGAATCACCAAGCCATGGCCATCCAAGATCTGGCTCAGACAACAATATGATTACAATTGCAATGTATATTATTAATATAATTATATATAAAATATTCTACGAAATATCTTAAAGACAGTGCTATTATTCCTGTTCACAGTAATAATTCTGCATAAAAATGGTTTACATTAATTGCTCAAAAGTAAGCAAACTATAGTTTAATCTAAGAAATAATACAAAACATTGTCTAAACTTACCCAGTTGCACAATCAAGAAGTTGCTACATAAGTCCAACTGTTTGACCAGCCTGAATTATAACAACCTAATATATTCATCAGTCAAACTCATTACATCATTCCAGCCCAACAGACTAATAGCTAAGCATCCACTCCTGACCTATATTGCAGTCTAGACACAAGGTCATCCATTAGGTTTGAGGCCAAATAGAACAAAGCTTGCATTTTATCGTGACTTCTTTCCATATTGTTTGACAAAAGACACATGCCACAATGTTGGACCTTTGGTAACCAGGGCACTGAAAAAATACATCAGTTTGGGAGACAACATTAAGGAGTTTTATATTATGATCTTTTTTACAAAAATATCTTCTAAGGAATCCGATGTTTTACTTCATTTTTAGCATGGTTTCTATAGTTAAACTGTCATAACACCATAAAATATGAGCATCTGGTAGCTGTGTAGTAAACCTTTGAAAAACAGAAAAATTGCAGTTTTAGCAATTGCCAAACTGAAGACTTTACCACAGCAAATTTAAAATGTAAACTGTTCCAAGGTGCATTGGTGGACTCCACCATGCTGGCATTAAATCATGACGACAGGTTTGGTCATTCAACCATTGTGTTTTGTAAGACACTTCCAAACTCATCAAATACCTGGTAAGGACTAATACAACAGAAAAACACAACCAGGCTAAAGTTGTGGAACCAAATCTAGGGAAGACAAGTCTTGAATACATTATGTTTCAACCTGTACCAAAAGTACCGACAAATTTTAACCAAAGTCGTCAAATTTCACCATCACCTAAGACACCTATTTAGGAACTTCACGATGTTGTACACGCTATCCCAAACTCTTACCCGAGGATTGTGTAAAGCACTTGAGAATTCTAATTTGTTCATAGTATCAAGTTATCACATAAATACAGTGGTTAAACGTCACAGAATTCTTTCCTTTTCATCTTTCTCCTGGCACATATTGCAAAATTTCCAGATCAAAATGCATGAAACATTTATAAACATGATGTGCATATTATCAATCAGAACACTTCAGGAAACTTTCTGTAATATTTCTCATGACATCGGGGAATTGCCTGGCTCCTTCTACTCAGTCACCAGGTGGCGACACCGGCTCGGCCATAAGCTGACTCACCAAGAACTGCCAAATAACGTGTGGAGGTCGAGGACATTTCCAGAAATAACAACCAGTTATCAAAATCATAAATGATCAATTGGCATTTTGATGGCTGATATTACATAATAGTGTCACATGGCATCTGGCTACATGGGGAGATAACTCTGACCGGATATCGGAAACATAACACACTCCATTATTGGCTTAGGAAAAAATGTCTTTTGCTCAGAATTGACGACTAACTCGATTAATGCGAAAATGTTGTTTTCATCTGCCCGTGTTCGTAGACAATACCCGAGGGTGTTAGAAAAGAAGAGTTTCATCTTGATTTCAGCAGAGTGTTCAGGCTGTGTGGTGAAAGTCAAAAACTCGAGTCTGAAGAGACTTGGGTGTGCCAGACTTATGGTAATTCTCCACTTAATTCACACAAAAATAATTACCAGAATTGTCACTTTCCCATTTTTCAAAGGCAAGTTGCAAGTAATGGAAAATTCACTAAAATGTTTTTTTTTGACATCCACACAGTTCAAGTCTCACTAACAATAGATTAACATTTTCTTGAAATTTGTTTTTGACCAGAAATTTGATAAACTACTTATTGCACTTGCCGGCCATCTTGTGTGCTAAATATGTCAAAAATTACTGTAAGTTGTCTGACTCATGGTCCAGGTTACTGGAGTTGTTGTCTGGAAACACCAACAGAGGGCGATGTCATATTCATAGGAATCGGTGAGTCAACAATTCCAAATTGAAGGAGCCAAGTGGCTCGTTGGAAGAAATACAGAGTGTTTCCAGAAGCAATTCAATTGAAAACGTGCCAATCGGGTACTTCAGGTGGGTAAATGAGAATGTTCAACAACTAATCAGTTCAGCAAACACTTACAGTCAAACTGGATTACAGCACACCTTGTTCACTCAAAACGATCCATTTCACAACTCCTTATAGTTTAGTCTTAAAATGGATTCCTGCATCCCGCTAACACCAACACCTAAATTGCATTTTTGCAAAGGAAACTAGACAGAAAAATAAAGATTAATGTTGATGTGGGGGTCGTTGGGGGTGTACAGCGCTATTTCAGACTCAACTACAACTGCAAGATGATTTAATTACAGTAACCCTTACCGACAAAAAACATTTTCAGAAAGTCCTAACATGGTACGTTGTAACATAGTTTAATTGTAATTAGTTGCTATTTTTTCACAATTGCCACTGACTTGCACAAATCCTCTTTCATGGAAGAGCTGTAATAATAAACTGAACACGATCATACACTAACATTTCATGCTCTGATAACATATGAACAACGACCGTCATGAGTGTTCTCTCAGAACATTCAAAATCACGACCATTACATGATGGCATCCAACGTACAAGCGCAATACTGCGTATTGTGTAAAAGGTATTTACCGGTAAACACCCATATTTACACCTTGGGGTCTAAAATATTAATTACAATTAATAAAGGTTACATAGATGAAGGACTAATTCAGTCAACTAATTAAAAGTGTCGAGCTGTGCTCCATCAAGAAGAGCCTGTCCCCAGTCCACATAATAATGTTTATACCATGTACGTCTTGGTACGCCCATACAACAACCGTGTCAGGTAGCCATGGGCAGCAGTGAGATATGAAGAGGCCCACATTTTTAGAACCAGTTTATGCCCGTTAATCAGAGCAGAAAACTGGTTCTCAAAATGCGGGCACTTTATATCTGACTACATGGGCGGTGCAGCACTGAAAAAAGTAGAGGGGCTATAGCCCCCCCCCAGCCCCCTATAGTGCGCCGCCCATTGACTATTACTAAGGCAACGTTTAAGGTTATTGTACGGTCAAGTGACACGGTTATTGTACGGGTTATTGCCGAAAAATGTAGATTACAACCTAAATATATGGCATAAATATGTTAAACAACAAGTGTTCTCGCATAGGTGAATATCATTAGCCTCGATTGCTGTAAGCATTTTCACTTGGCCTTCAGCCTTGTCAAAATAGTTACTTGGCACAACAACCACCACTAATAACATTTACTCATACAAGAACGCGTGTAGTTTAACATGTATAAATCACAGGCTGAATGGCAGCACAACTTAAGGTAAGGCACATTACACCAAATGTTCAATATCTTTATTGTCAGCTCACGACCAACCACCACATGAATGCTTAGACTGATAAAACAGTGCCCTGCTGACATTTAACATTGCTGCTGGCACCGAGTATGGGTACCATGGTAAAAATAAGCTCAGGCTTATTAGATGCCTTAGTTTTCAAAAGATTTACACAAAGACAACAAAGTCGTGAAAAAATGAATTCAAATCCACAAAACAGCCATTGTTGGGAATTTTCTAGGCCAAAAGCACAATCACAGTCTTGAATAGGCCCTCCCCAGAATACTACAGCGCCCTCTTGCTATTTAACCAGAAAGCTACACATCCATGGCACACCTGCCTCACAGTTTTACACTGGTGTTGTACTTATGACCATGTGACACTGCTTATGTACTAATGATCATGTGACACTGCTGTTGTAATAGCGATCACGTGACCCCAAGTTTTACCATTGCACACCACAGGGAGCTATAGTGCAGACTTAGAAAACTTGAAAAGCTCCACTTGTCCGACTAACCTTTAAAGTGCGTCAGTGGTCCTTCATTTAGAAAACTAGGTCAATCATGAAATGCATTTTTCTAACCCCGCAACAGACGAGAAATAATTGTGGAATTAGATCACATCAAGTTTAGAATTGGATTCTAAGGTTAAGAAAAAAATGAAAATACATCGACGATTTAGGACTGATACTATAAGTTGGCCGGTGTCGGTCACCAAATTTTTGTGCCAAAATCAGTATGACTACGGAATGGGCTCATCTCTCCCTCCCCACAGTACATCCAAAAAATGAGTGGACAGTATTCCTTTAGCCATCACTATAGGTAATGAGCAGCCATGCCCTTTCATGCTGAACTCTGCCAGCGCTCAGTCTCCACAAATCTGCATCATATTGTATGATTGTTTTTGGCGTGTAAGGTATGTGATCATGGCTGTTTTGTGGCTTGAAGACTTCATGCTTCTGTCCAACATCAGTGGCATTACAATAAACTGGGAGGTGTGAACAACTGGCTCATCATTTGCAGCGCAAACTTTCATGTTACAATACCTTCCAACAAAATAGTTTACACAGACACCAGGTACAGAGCAGATGACACTTATGTGTCTCAGTACAACACGTCTAACTCAGTAATGCGTGTTTGCGGTACTTTCCTCTGGCTGTGTTGGCCATCTTGTTTGTGCTATGCGCCTCTGGCTGGGTTGGCCATCTTGTTTTGAAGGGAGATCAACTAAGGGAAGCACCATGCGGATATCTCAACAGTTCACAACACTCACAATAGAGTGCACTTGGACTTCTTTGGGTTATTTCTTTTGTTTGGCCTGACTGGAGGACGTTCCTCTGCTTGAAATTTCCTAAAGCAAAATAACATGTGAAGAGTAACGTTAAAACACCCACATTCAAGATTTTATACAATATGAATTATGCAAATTATGCACCAGTGTGGAAATGTAGATCACAAACATTTTTATGTCTGGTCAGACTTAAAAATATTTGGCAACTAATGCAATAGTTAAAACTGGATATATGGGCTGTTGATCAGTTCAACATTTAGAATAAGTATAACAATGAAACCTGAAACAACCAATCTACGTACCGGAAAGAAAAACAACAGAATTTCCTACGTAGCCAAGTAGAGAGCAATGACTAACTTCAGTCACTCAGTGACTCAGTAAGCATTTAACGAGCATTCAAGATCATAAAACTGCTGGCTAACTCCATCTTTGATACATGCAGCATGATCATCTGAGTCTTTGAACTGCTCTCCAAAGGGTGATAGCCCATCACCTGTTTGTCAATAAGTGTACCACGGCTACATATGTGCACCAGGTCAACATGTGTGTACCATGACGGTGTACCTTGGCAACATGTGTGAACCACGGCAACACGTCCATACCACGGCAACATTTTCAATATGTAAGGCTCTGAATTAACTGGCTGCCTTACACGGAAGGGACTCGACATTTTGGCCACAACAATTTCACTAGTCTTGAGTTTTCAGTACTTTTTAAAAATTGGTGAGATAAAATATTTCTCACGTTTCTAAAAGTACACAAGAGGAGTAAACATTGGAAATCTAAGTTCATAGCACACACACTTCAAGGTTAAGAAGAACAACACGATGTTTCAAAACATTAGCTTCAGGGATTTGTTAGAGGCTGCCATTTGAACTGAACCTGTAACTATCAGTACTGACCTTACAATCCTAACCAACTCATGGAAAGCCTGGTCAACATTCATTCGTACTTTGGCACTCGCTTCCAGATATGGGGTCTTCAACTGTCTTCCCAATTCTCGACACTCTTCTACTGAGACCTGCCACAAGAGAAATCCCTCATTCCTCAATTGATGAATTGTTTACACATTTTAAGCGGAGTTGCATAACTTTCAAGTGGTCTCAACAAAGACAAGCATGTGACAATATTAAAGGAGAATGCCACCCAATAAACTACCCAATTTGTATCAATTTAGATAGAGTAATTCAGGTTGCATAAGTGAAGATATCCTGCAAATTTCTACAGTCTTATGCACAACCATTAAAATACTACTTTATTAGGTAACTCTTCACTACAGTAAGATCTTACCAATTTCAGACAAAAGGAATTGCTAGAATTGACTTTTTGCACAGGAATGCGATGAATAGCATCAAGTCGCCTGCTTTGTTTCTTTAAAGCCATCCCTGATGTCTGATAGGTAAGCATGGTGCAATTCTGGCTACACCATACATAGGTTTTGTATACAAGTCTCCGGTCTTTTATCAACTTCACTTTGTAATGACTGTTTTCACACCAAGTTAAGCCCACGGACCAGAAATAATGCCTTTTCTTAAAAGAATGTTTTGCGGATAGATAACTCAAACCTCACTCACGTGATATTCTAAAAATGTACTCACTGATTTTTGTTCTCAAATGTTTCATAAGGAACATGTGCTTCCTTGTGAGTATTAGAGTAGATTCATATACAGTCACATGCGCCTCCTTGTGGGTATTAGTGCATATTCACATACCGTCACATGCGCATAATTACACTTATTCATGGTAGTAATACTGTCATTACCGTAAAAATTATGAAATTTGGGACAATGAAAAATTAATTATTTTGCTCAAGGAATGAGCTTGTCCCAAATTCTAGAAACAGACAATGTCAGCAGCCCCAAATACAAAAATCACTGGGAAGACGGCAAAATTACCCACTCTGTAGATTAAAAATGCATTGTCCGAAATTTTAGAAATATTGTGAACGTCAAAATCGCCCTTATCCCAAATTCCTGAATCAAGAAAATTCAATTTTTGCAAGAGTTTCTATGCCCCAAATTCTTTAGACTGTCTGAAATTGGAGAATTGTTACCGTACGAATACTGAACAAGCTTTAACAGAAGAACAGATTTTTGGAATCACTTACAACTCTCTGGTGTTCTAGGTCCGCCTTGTTACCAATCAACAACATGGGAAACTCATCTCTGTCTTTGACACGAAGGATCTGTTTATGAAACTTATAAATCTCATCAAAACTGAAATACAGAAGAAAGAGTAATAATTCAATACATGAGCTGATAAACAGAGTCCTTTGACTAAGTTCAAAATCACTACTGGGGATTTTCGAAACATTTGTTCTACCAAAATGTCTTTGAGTCCAAAAAGAGGCCAGAGGAGTCCAACACTGGTGGTATTGTGTATACAGTCACAGGCAGGGCCTGCAATGACCAATGATGAAAAGAAGAAAATTTCCAGGTGATGCATCATTCTACAAACAAATAGGCTAATGAGATAGAAATGTTTTACGCGTTGCAAAATTTACCTGCAAGAATCGTTTTTTACACAAATTAAGTCAAAGTAATGATTAAGTGACGAAACTGAAATCAAATAGTAGGAAATAGAAACCAAAAAAGAAGAAATCCTCTTAAAAGAGGAAAATTACAAGCCCTACACAAGATACACTCCACAATGTTCTCTGCATATATTTAAACACAGAGCAGACTCATAGAACCTTATATTTGTAAATAATGTACAACAATTTTGATAGATTTTTCATGTGAATTAGCACACAAAAGCATTCCACCCAACTCAAGACAAGTTTGACCATCTAGAATGCCTTCCACGTACAGACTTACCCAAGCACAAGTTACTCGCGGAACGAGTCGTCCCTAGGTTTGGGGATTGTCCAGACGCAGTACAAAATACTGGAACTAGCCTCACTAGAGACAACTCACTCCACCTTGAGGTAGAGTAATTTGTTCTAGGGTAACTCCGTGCCACTTCTAATCGCTTTGTGGCCGCAGACTTGACGCCAATAATTATCAGCTGAGCATTTTTGCGCAATTCCATCGCGTAGCATTTGCATCAGTTGGTCATTGTCATGCGTAGACTGCCTTGGGCTAGTTACCGGATACAAGTGTCGACACTCAGCTCAAACTTTTCAACATAAAGTGGGAAAAGTGGCGCTATTGCAAGTTCTTCTAGAGATAGTCTGTGTGTGGACGGGACTTGGGATACCCATGGCACTATTGCAAGTTCTTCTAGAGATAGTCTGTGTGTGGACAGGACTTGGAATACCCATGGCACTATTGCAAGTTCTTCTAGAGATAGTCTGTGTGTGGATGGGACTTGGGATGCCCAAGCATACGGAGCAGTAATAAACTGTTGCTGTACACAAACAAATCTATAACAAAGGTACACACAGAAACAAACTACAAGAGAGTGGTCCCAGTGAGAACATCTTACACTCACCTACTCCTATCTGTGACTGAGAAGACCAATAGGAACCCCTCCCCAGACCTCATATATTGCTCCCTCATTGCACAAAACTCCTCCTGGCCTGCTGTGTCTAAAACTACAATGGAAGGTTGTTAGTTAACAAGAGAACCAACCTACAAGTGCCTTTAAACATCCAAAGTCTTCAAACATATTAGTCAACAAAAGTTGAATGTTACCACACTGCCTGCTGACCGTCTCTGCGACATTAATTACCGCCACCTGTTGGGTTGCATGAAACTGCAGACCATACATGAACTGAAAAGCATTGATTATGGCAGGCACCAAAAGTATCAACCAATTGAAATAAAATGTGTCATGGTCGGCAGACACTGTCGTCATGCAGCTAATATTTCTACTCAACAATGTCCACGATGTTTCACCATATCATTCATTCTAACATTTGATTTCAACTATGAAACTCTTTGACACTTAGGGAATGATTATCAAATGAAAGGGCCAAAAACTTGTAGATAGTAAAGGCTGGTAAGTAAAGCTATCTTAACTATGTTAAGAGCAATGTAAATGTCAATGTTTGAAACAGTACAATAGAACACGTGACTGCCATACATGGCTCGTGGCAAGTACTGGCAACAGCCAGTTCAGCATAATTATACCATAAAAGTTCACATTAAGAAACCACTCAAATCCGTAGGTGGATTACAATTAGCAGCAGTTTATGTTTTTGTCACTTCAGAGTAACCATGGCAACTTACTGTCCATTCTGGCCACAACATCATCTATGACACATTGCTTTGTATACGAGTCTTCTATTGTAGGATCATAGTCTGTGACGAAGTAGGACTGTAGAGAGAAGAGAGTACAAGTTAGACAACTTATTGATAATCATAAATGTATAACACAATTCAGTGCACTCCTTACATCACCTTTCTTCACAAGAAAAAATTCAAACTCGCCCAGAATTACAAAATCTGTGTAAATATTCAAAAGTCAATGACCATACTGTTGGGAGTTTGGAATAAATACATTTTTGAGCTGGTACCAAAAGTCCGAAATGACGCATTTGCTTAAGAAGTTATTTTCCTACACTTCAAACTAGATGCATAGATTTTCAAATTCAAACTCTACGCCAAGCTCGACGCAGTGACGAATCAAAAAAAGTTGTGAAGAGCATGGTGCCACGCCATGTTTCAAATGTTCTGCACCATGTTTGGAAATCATGAGTCAGGCATGAAAGGCCCTGAGCCATGTTTAAAATCTTAAGACATGTTCGAATAAGCCGAGTTAACAACGAATGATTGAAATAGGTGTTCCATATCAGTGCTTATTTTGAAGCGACATGCCCAGCTAGTGAAAATAGAGTGTAACTAATTGTTGTTTTTGTGAATAATTGACAGAAAGAAGACTGGGATACAAAATAAGTTGTGGCATTTGCACCATGTTTAAGGGAGATATCTACATTTACAGCTGAAACTTCTCAGCTGACAACTAGAACAGTAAATAATGAGTCACCCATTCTGAAGCCATATCCAGGCCATGTATTGAACAATTTAGTTAGCAAGACAAATCAAGAACATAAAACTGAAGTCACACAAGTTTTTGCTCAACCTTATCTCAGCTAAAAATAGTTTACTGTTTTGCATCCTAACTAGTACAATTATGATACACAGCTTTAGAATTACGGACAAGTTGCATTTTCTTTGAACAAGGAAATGTAGACGTGTGGAATACAACACTGTCAGCTTGTGGACAATATAACATCAGCCAAAGTATACAACTATCAACCTTAGTGGATGATACAATGGTCAACCTAAGTGGATACCGTAATACAATGGTCAACCTAAGTGTTTTCCGTAATACAATGGTCAACCTAAGTGGATACGTAATACAATGGTCAACCGAAGTGGATACCATAATACAACGGTCAACCTAAGTGGATACCGTAATACAATGGTCAACCTAAGTGGATACCATAATACAACGGTCAACCTAAGTGGATACCATAATACAATAGTCAACCTAAGTGCACAGTTGCAGAGGCAGCTGGAAGTGGACAACCAATACTTTCAGAAGCAGGGCCTCATTTGGTGACTTCAGACTGTTTGGCTATACAGCAAAAATCGAACTAGGTCATCAGGCACACATCCGAGCATGCACTCAAAATACCAGTGGTACATTAGCGCCAAAGTGCATAATTTTTCAATAATATTTTTTGATTCAGAGCTAATTTCAAACCGGCGCTTATTTAAAACTCGGTGCTTATTCAGCGAGGCCAGTTTTGCAGACCTGGTGCTATCTTACTGTTGAGCACGCCCTCATAAACAAGTCATGCAGGTGGTCCGGTACACGATGTACCAGACACGCACAGGCCGTGCATGTAGGCCCATTGCACTGATCACCTGTGGTTTATTCATTAATATATAGTTAAAACCGAGCTAAGGAGCTAGAGACCTGACTCAATGGCCAAGCAGTGTGGTCCAATGGGACTCGAACCCACGACCTCAATTGAAAAGATGAGTCACTCATGCCTTTTAACGCTTACAGGTACACTCATTTGATACAATATTCGTCACTTCCATACAACAATATAGTGAACATACCGGTATATCCCAATAAATTCATAAAGAAATGGACAAACTTTGCATGGAATGAGCTTGCTTGCAAAGTACCTATTCATTAATTTCCACACATTATGTTGACTTGCATGTAGTTAACAGTAGGTCTTGGACTATCTAGTAAAACAATGACTTGTGGTTAGAGTTGTTCTTTCAATAACAAGCCTTGAATTATTTCCCCTGGTGCCTACTTGAGACCTGGCGGTTATTTAACTATGGCATTTCAACAGGGTTTTTTACGCAGCACTTATTCAAGACTCAGGTGCTTATTAAAGGAGCGCTGCAAATACTCAACACTACTGTATTACAGGGTGTAAACAGATGGAAGTCTAAATCTTTTGGCAAAAATCAGAGTCACGCACAAGTAATATGTGCCGATCATCTGGTCCTACCCACAGAGGTGAGCCCACATGGGATATTTAACTTGAGCACACGAGGCACTCCCAATTGTCCATTCGAGTAGAGAAAAAACCCTGTCTGGGAGCTGTGGGGTATGCTGGCAGACAATTCATAGTTTTGCTGGTTTTTCACTTCAAGTGTTTCGTTTATTTCGTTTTCTGCTCTTCCGAAGTATATATTGTTTTGGTGGGCCATGGCTTTCACGTCCCCTATGAAGATTCCTTGTTTTGATCAAGAAATTTTTGCCAGGTTAGCAAATGAACTGTTGAATCTTATCATTCTTTTGGCCAAAAAACATATGTACTGTAGAAAGCTGAAAGTAGGACCTCATCTATAACACTTTTCAAAAAATAATTAGAAATTTATATCACATTCGAAAAATATAATTATTGTAAAAATGGATTAGGAGACTTATTTCTCCAAAGATGGTCTGGTTTTTTCTTTTTTAGAAAGAAATGCACATGAGAAAAGTATATTTGGTGTTTTTGATTTGTGAAATTGAGTTTTCGATGAAATGCGTGCGTGTGTGTGTGTGTGTGTGTGTGTGTGTGTGTGTGTGTCTGTGTGAGGTGTCATTGGGGATTTCTATCTTTGTACTTTGTTATTATTATTGTAATTAAAATTAAAAAATTTTTTTGCCAGGTTGGATTTATAAATTTGACAAGTTGACCTTACGCTAAACTTCAAGACCTGAGCAGACTACTACAAACTCAATTCACAAAACAGTTACAACCATGCTCAGTCAAAATCAGACCATTAAATAGCCATTTCCAGCATTTTATGCCCAAGGTCAAGCTTGGAACAGCTGGACAGGTGATATGTAATACAGCTGGGCCAAGTCTGCACCAATAGTGGCTAATGGGGCAAAAGTAAGGCAGCTGTAAATGACTGTATTGCTAGAAGCAGGAACTTAACTACTAGTATGGCAGGTCAAATGCACATCACTGCAAATCCACAGCAAGACTGTGGATCTCGTATTGTCCCTAAGTTGTTGATCTAGTAGTGTCGTTAGGTGTTGATCTAATGTTGTTAAGTTGTGGATCCAGTGTTGTTATTAAGTTGTAGATCTAGTGTTGTCACTATGTTGTGGATCTAGTGTTGTCATTAAGTTGTAGATCTAGTGTTGTCACTATGTTGTGGATCTAGTGTTGTTGTTAAGTTGTAGATCTAGTGTTGTCACTATGTTGTAGATCCAGTGTTGTTATTAAGTTGTAGATCTAGTGTTGTCACTATGTTGTGGATCTAGTGTTGTCATTAAGTTGTAGATCTAGTGTTGTCACTATGTTGTGGATCTAGTGTTGCCATTAAGTTGTGGATCTAGTGTTGTCATTAAGTTGTGGATCCAGTGTTGTCATTAAGTTGACATTAAATTTCAAATAATTTTCACACTTTTTTCACATCTAGTAAGTAATTAATGCTCCAGTCCCACTTGATGTTCATGCATACTGAGTGATACTGTAATGATATCATACTGACAGATACATTCAGATGCTATCATGGAAAGACTTTTAATGAGCATGACTAATCCAACTCAATTTCTTGTCCATGAGTTTGTATTTATAGTGGTGATAAAATTACTGTTACAGACATACTTTAAGTAACCATACTACAGGGCAACACTCCTTGTACATGTGTATACAGTAGTACTACAAACAGTAATAATCATCACCATAATCCCAACAGCATTTCACCACTAAGGGTTGACACAACATCCTATTCTGCACTGAGTGTTATCAACATGAATTAACATTCAGATACCAAGCTCAAAACCTTCAAAGTAAAAAAACACGCAGTCAAAGGATCACAATGGTTTAATGGTTTCGGCACTTATTAATATTTTAAAACCAAAAGCTCAAAAACAATTGATAACCACAATCGTTAAAGTGACACGTCATGTGGTTTACGAGATGAAATGGTTGACTGTCACGCACACCCAGCTAACTGATTGAGGACATGTAAGACCTTATGGACTAGTCACACTATTAAGCCGAATATCTACAAAACTATAGATTTTAACTCAGTAAAATAACATTTTCTAAAAGTAGAAGGCCTGGACATTTTTGATTTTTGACTTTATACCAATGTGATAATAATTGGGTTTTGTGATCGTGTCTTTTTAGTAAAATTCAGCAAAAAGAAAAGGCAAATCCATAGCAAAACAATGGTATCAATAACGTGACCAACATTTGAACTATAAATGCACGAGAACAAGTCTCGATTAATGGTGTTACAGTTTTCTAAATTATCATTCCGTTATCATTTTATTCCACTTTTTAGTTATTTCATAAAATACTATAAGTCTTATTTTTTGATAGACCCTCATGCAAAAGTGGAAAATTTTAAAAGCAATTCCTACAAGCATTTGAGAACACTGTAAAGTATGATGTTGAAAAGTTTCATATAAATAATAAAAAGTCAGACCACAAGTTAAATCCACCTGAAAATAGAAAGAAATCCACTTGCCCAATTCCATCAAAATCTGATTTGAAACTCTGAAGATGCAGAGAATGTTAAAAAAACGAAACTGTCACAGGCACAGAAATACACTTGACAAATTTCACAAAGATCCTTGAGGGCCAATGAGGGGTTAAAGAGAAACAGTTGTGGATGTGAACAAAGTAAAATTGACAGTCTTAGTGGACCCTGCAGTAGACGAAACCATCCAAAAACCATTGTCAGCCATACTCTGCTCAGTAAGAACACAAGATATACCAATTTTCACAACAATCCTTAGAAAGGTATGGGCAATAGAGAAGCAGACTCCTACTTGAAACAATAAAAATGACCACTAGGTGGCGTACATTGGCTCAAATCCATCTGAAAACAGAAATGTGTCATTGCCACCTCTTCATTAGAAACCCGTTTGCCAAATTTCGTGAAAATCTATGAAAGACTTCTAAAGATACAGAGGACAATAAAATACCAACATTGTACAGTGGTAGTCAGATTTGTCTAAAAGTCTTAATTGTGCCTGTTGCCACCTTCATGGAGACAAACTTGCCAGTTTTCACAAAGATGAGATTTAAAAGTTGGATGCAGTTTTAGTGATGCCCCACAGTGGTGCCAGTTCCAACCAGATGTTTTTGAGACAGCCTACTTCATGCTTATAAGTATCGCAGACCGAATAGCTTCCTGATTGGTAGAGTTTACACATGGCGCATGAAATATTATTGGTCTGCTGTATATTCACTTGCTTGTTCATATGTATAATTTCTTTCTATCGAAGCCAGAAGCTCATTATACAGTCTAGTACTCACTCCACTTTGGAGTTTCCCATAAAACTCCCACATAAAATGACAGGAACAAAATCATGAGCCAGCTAATTAACATTTTCATAGGATCAGTGAGAAACACAGCCATACGGTAAATCTCAAAAGTATACTCATCCCACAGACCTAACCTATTAGGTACTAGTTCACAAACGTAATAAAAGTAGGCCTCAAACGGTAATATAACATAATTCATAGACCAACACAATTACGTAGGTGGGCGTAATTGAAATCCAGTAACAATTACAATCAAGGTACCAGACAAAACTCAAATCAAGTTCAACTTGACAAACACAACCATCTGAGCAGGACTTGCAGTGTTCTCTCTTGGCAGCGTATTCATGCGTGTCACTACAATATGATAAAACAGGTCATAAAGAACACTAATGACTCGAAATAACCTTTAAGTTCATTGAATCATAGCTTATTAGACATGTTCAGTCAGGTTGTCATTAAATGCTTGTCAGAAACCGGAAAACTTTGTTCTCAGAAAAGCGAGATCGTGTCTTGTTAGTTTACACAGATAATGGATTTAGCATAAAACACTGCCAAGCTGAGCGAGCAACACACCATTCGTAGCATATTTTCATGCAAATGCACTTTATCTACATTCATGCCCAGTAAAGATAAGGGTCTGTTGATAGAATCCAGCATTTCAATAAATCATGATTCTAGATCAATTATTTTGCTATTAATAAGAGTTAATACTTGACCTATCCCTCATTAAGCACCTACACACAAATGCCCTGGACATCTGTTCATGCTTTCAACGAAAGCTACTGTACAACAAAAAGCTTTTTTGCTTTCGAACTATTTGAGATGTACAAGAGTTAATCAATGGCTGTGTGTGATTATGTGGATTATGATAGCGATTCACCTCAAACTGGTTTTCCCAGGGCTTAATTACCATAAATGTTTCTTCCTTCAAACAAACTTAGAAAGATCTTTTTGCTCTATTCAGTTTTAAAATAATTGATCTACCTTATTTTCCATCATAAACAATTCTGTAAAGATGTTTGAGATATCAGTAATGTTCAATTTCGTTGTTATTCACGACAAGTTTGTAGATTTTTGTTTAGATATTAATATGGAACCAGCATTCAGGTTCTGTGAAAAAATGAGTAGAAATTAGCAACTTTCCTTAAAAGTATTCATTATAAGAAATGAAAGTCTTTGACTGTAGTCTTCGAATGCTTGTGACTATCTTTGTGACACACCACCAGGTGGCACAGTGAGCCAAGATTAATTTTTTGCAGTTAATAATTAAATAAAAGATTTACATTTTGAACATTTTTAAGCACCATTAATTGTCAAAAACCTTTGAAAATGGACAAATAGTCTTTTATCTGGACAACTTTATTCGTTTCATGACAACTTTATTCGTTTCATGAACCAACCTTTTCCAACAACCCTGTACAAAGGGGCAATGAATTCATTCATGTTGCAATTAGTCAAGAGTGAATCACTGAATGTTACATCCAGACACTCACTTGAAATCTTGAAAATTTGGTGGGATCTCCTTTACAGACTTCTGCTGAGACCCACTGGTCCCGAACTTAAACAAGAGTAACTGGCCTCTGGTAACATGTGTAAAAGTTCTATAAACCACCTGCTGTCTAAGCCACTTACTAAACAACTCACCTCAAATGAATTTGTCCTTTACACAGACAGGAAGTGATTTCTGGGATTCAGATGAGGTGGTTGTTCATTACTACTTGAGATCGGACTCCGCAAGTTCGACTAGATTTGAAGGTCATTCGTGTTCTGAGCAATGTCTCCACCAATAACCAACTGCCACCTCTACCCACGCCCAAAAATCACTTCTAAGTCTGACTGAGGAACAAATCGCGGCCAGTTTTATAACAGCAAGTGACAGAAATGAAAAGATTTTTTCCCAAAACGCCGATTATAGCAGCTTTAATGTTAGCTGAAATTACAAAAATGTCTATTTGAAGGCAAAAAGCCCTTCTTTAGAGTCAGAAACATCATACCGCATTACAACAAAAATAAGTAGTCACTGTCTACTGTCATGTCTAGAAAGATAAGGTTTCTCTTCACACTGAACAAGCCCTTGGAGATCTCAGAGCTGTGATCCATTACCCATAGGGAACAATAAATGGACAGTTTTACATAGCTTGGAAGATAAGTTGTAATTGGCTTAAGTTTCATGTAAACACATTAATCTATTCCAGCTTTTGTATCAATTCACATATTTAACTCTGCAGTGCTCTGGACTAGACTGTTACCAGCCATCCGACTAGAACCATGACTCATCAGGGCTCATCAATGCCATACTCATCTGAGCACTGATCAGGACACATAAATTGGGAACTTCAAAATAAGGGGCGAAGAGGCCTAAACCTAGCATTGTACCTAAACAACAAAAATTTTTAAGAAGCTGGTATGGGTCGATCAGGTTAGCAACAACTTCACGTGTAGGAGGGAAGTAAAGATGCTGCAACTTGTAGACCGGGATCCCAGAACTTTTTTGGGCATTAAAAGGTAACCAATTTCCTTTGGCAACCACGGTGGTCTATGGGTATCCTCATGCTTGGATATGGCCATCTGGCAGGTTCGCTCTGGTGGGTGTGGTCAGGGGAGCCAAGAGAATGGCATTAAAAAATTGAGCTAGATCAGCTTTTCTGGTAACCTCTTCAAACTGCCTTCGATACCTACTATCTAATCCACTGTATCAAAACTGGTCACTGCCAGACAATTTCAGTGGTGGGGAATATCAGCCAGACGGTTATAAACAAGGCAAAAAATTGAGCTAGATCAATCCAAGAGGTAACCACATGAAACCAATTGCAAAATACTGACCGTGAGCACAGGTATCACGAATGAACACTGCCAGGCAAATCTAGTGGTGGGTAAGCCCCGCCAGACAAGCCCAAATACCTGAGTTGAGCTAGATCAACCCACTAGGTAACCGTTTGAACGTCATGTTCAGCATCACTGTACATGGCATAACAGTAAGATGCCATACAATTTCAGTGGTGGGATGCCCCTGCCAGACGCTTACATCGCTGGAAATGGAAACAGCTCACTATTTCGAAAGTTCACCACTCGAAGGTTCACTATTACAAAGGTTCACTACTTTCGAAGATTCACTACACCGAAGATTCACTGCTTCAAAAATATTCGAACTTTCAAACTCAGATGTGATTTTTAACATTTTACAGGTAAAAATAAACAATCTTTTGGTTATTAGATGCATCTATATCGAAAGCAACGCCCGGGCACTAAAGCACTTTGTTTGGATTTCATGTAGACAGTGACCACCGTCTCCAGCTGACAAGCACAACTTAGGAAACGGTGGACAGATTTCAGTGTGCATGACCGAGAAATGGCCCGCATGTCTTAAAATGAGCACGCACTTTCATTTTAAAATGATCTGAAGAAGAATACTGATGAATTATCAACCATGACACATTCATCAAATCCCCATGTCAAGATGGCATTGCAGTGCGACGCACACAGCCGCGTCGAAACTAAATGAAGTTAGTAGGCCAATCTGTCCCTGCCAGTTCTCACGAAGTCAGAGAATCCCATTCAGTCTTCTTAAATTTGAAACCGCCGTTGGTCGCCGCAGCTCTGACGCGTGCCCCAGATGCAGGCCTTTATCCAGGATTTTGAAAATAGGGTGTCCAAAATGGGGTTCCCAATATTCCAGGGCGTCCATGATTCCGACGCGTAACCCCTCCCCCCCAGCAATACCCCCAAACACACAGATTTTTTTTACAAAAAAATGCATAGATCAAGGTTTTGACATCTAAGTTTATAAAACCGCCTTCTATGGTGAGCATTTTTTACTTAAAAAAAACTGTGTAGACCAAGACTTTTACAATGCTGTCCATCAAGTGTCAAAATAGCAACAATGCATATACTTTGTATATACATTGTATATTTCTTACAGCTTTAAAAAAAGAGCCCCCCACTGTGCGCCTTCAGAGGCTTCCTAGTATTCATTACAATGTGCGAGTCCAAACTTGAAAGGTTCCTATTGACATTGGGCGTCCAAATGATACATTGGGCGTCCTTGCCAGGGCGTCCAGATTAGTGCTGCATAAAGGCCTGCCCAGATGTTATCTCTGCTTGAGAATACGAGTCGTGATCACACAATTAAGAGTAGAGAACTGCCGGAGTTTTGGAATAGTGGAAGTTCAAAGTAGTGAATTTTAGAAAGTAACGAACCTTTGGAGTACTGAACTTTCGTCATAGTGACATGGAACCTTGAAAATCTTTTCCATCAANAACAGCTCACTATTTCGAAAGTTCACCACTCGAAGGTTCACTATTACAAAGGTTCACTACTTTCGAAGATTCACTACTCCGAAGTTTCACTGCTTCAAAAATATCCGAACTTTCACACTCAGATGTGATTTTTAACATTTTACAGGGAAAAATAAACGATCTTTTGGTTATTAGATGCATCTATACTGAAAGCAACGCCCGGGCACTAAAGCACTTTGATTGGATATCATGTAGACAGTGACCACCGTCTCCAGCTGACAAGCACAACTTAGGGAACGGTGGACAGATTTCAGTGTGCATGACCGAGAAATTGCCCGCATGTCTTAAAATGAGCACGCACTTTCATTTTAAAATGATCTGAAGTAAAATACTGATGAATTATCAACCATGACACATTCATCAAATCCCCATGTCAAGATAGCATTGCAGTGCGACGCACACAGCCGGGTCGAAACTAAATGAAGTTAATAGGCCAATCTGTCCCTGCCAGTTCTCACGAAGTCAGAGAATCCCATTCAGTCTTCTTAAATTTGAAACCGCCGTTGGTCGCCGCAGCCCTGACGCGTGCCCCAGATGCAGGCCTTCATCCAGAATTTAGAAAATAGGGTGTCCAAAATGGGGTTCCCAATATTCCAGGGCATCCATGATTCCGACGCGTAACCCCCCCATCCCCAGCAATACCCCCAAACACACAGATTTTTTTACAAAAAAATGCATAGATCAAGGTTTTGACATCTAAGTTTATAAAACCGCCTTCTATGGTGAGCATTTTTACTTAAAAAAACTGTGTAGACCAAGACTTTTACAATGCTGTCAATCAAGTGTCAAAATAGCAACAATGCATATACTTTGTATATACATTGTATATTTATTCCAGCTTTAAAAAAAGAGCCTCCACTGTAAGCCTTCGGAGGCTTCCTAGTATTCATTACAATGTGCGAGTCCAAACTTGAAAGGTTCCTATTGATATTGGGCGTCCAAATGATACATTGGGCGTCCAAATGATACATTGGGCGTCCTTGCCAGGGCAGCCAGATTAATGCTAGGGCGTCCATTTGGACGCAAAGGACCTACGCTGCATAAAGGCCTGCCCAGATGTTATCTCTGCTTGAGAATACCAGTCGTGATCACACAATTAAGAGTAGAGAACTGCCGGAGTTTTGGAATAGTGGAAGTTCAATGTAGTGAACTTTAGAAAGTAACGAACCTTTGGAGTACTGAACTTTCGTCATAGTGACATGGAACCTTGAAAATCTTTTCCATCAAGTTTGTAGCTCGTATGAAGTCTGCAGGGTTGTGCACCATTGACATTGATTGACTAGAGAAGATTTTCATTGACCATCATAACGTGTATATGGTCGACAGGTATTCTCAGTGCAAGAAAACATGGTAGCTGAAAGTCTGGATTTTGAGCATGACAGAGGACTGCCTGTAATGGACTCACTGAATTTAAAAGAACAGAAACGCTGACACGTGCACATGCATAGATGTCAATCCACCAATCCACAATCAAAGTGTACACTGGATGAACAACTTGACGATCACTTTCAATTCAAAATTTAAAAATGCCTACACTTCTACTGTACTATGCAAACTAACCAAAATAGCAGAATAACAAATCTGTTTTCTACTGTTTGGTTTCTTTGCCGAGTTTGAGGCATTCACGTCAAACTTATTTTTGGGAGCTTTCTCGTTGCTATATACATGTAGCTTACTTATGTCGTAGGGCTAGACTTTTATGCTTAGGTATAGGCATTCATTTCTAGACTCCCTTGTTATCCTTTGGTGTAGCCATCACGCGCGTAGTTTATGAATAACATAAAGCCTCCTCTTATCGTATGCACGATCTTGTCATCTACACAAACAGCGGCACTCGGGCGAATTTGGCTGAGTACGGCCCGATGCCACGTGAAGCACTTTGAATCGGAAGCAAATTAAAAATTATTACTAAAACATTTGTCATTGTACTTAGTAGCACCAGTAGATGTAACAATCTTGTTGTTGTCCATTTATATCCTATCTTTCATACCGTGAATAATACGCTTGCAAGGAAGTCACGCATTTCTCAAGATATGCGGAAATTTTCAACGATTGTCCTTCAGAGTGGCTCGTACCAGCATAAAAGAGAGCGCGGCACCAGAATCAGGTACAATTGTGATGACCGCATTACGATGCGAGCAAGACCCAATTAAATATAATTATCCGACCATAAACTGTATTAGACATCTCTGAGTGTACATAATGGTGAATTTTCACCACGGCGGTATTCAGCTGGAAAAAAAACAACCAAGTACGGTTTTCGATTTTTAAAAATCGATGAACTAATAATCTAAAAACTACAACCATTGGGTACAATTGAAGATAAACCACCGCGCGTATTGATACACTTGGTGGATATACAAACGCTGATGAGAGATAACATATCACATGGATTCATTTTTTAAATATTCTTTCAATCTCATTTAACCAGATTTTTGACCAAGAAACAGTTGTTGTGCCCACTTTTCATTTTTATTTCTGACAAAGAGCAAGAATGGTTATATAGTCAGTGCCATCGAAATTGTCCAGAGATTCCAAAGTCAGTTTGGTTATCACCATATTTGCACTTATGTATATATTTTATGATTTGAGTTCTAATAAAGATTAAACTTTCAGGGCTCAACATTAACTTTTTAAGCCACTTGCCCCTCGGGCAAGTAGTTGTTACCGTAGGGCTGCCTGTGCTGAGCCTCCTCTTGTGTTGTGCACGCTATATACATGAGTTGCTATTTTTTAACGATTCTTCTTATAGAACATTTATCTATAAGGTGTGTCAAAACACTAGAGAGACAAATTAGAAGAGTAACTATGGTATCTGAACCATTGTCACACGTTCACAGGCGCCGAAATGAGCTAGGGCATGAACTCTGGACACTTCTGTGTATTCATTAGTTTATACGCCCTCCTGCATTCAACTTGAGTAGTTGCTAACCTGAATTTCATTTTTTGCTATCCGTAAAAATCTTGCACAGTTTTGGTCATCGGTAGCTTGTATTAAATTAAAATCAAATTTTAACATATAATAATGCCACATATACCTTTATTTTCAATAAATAATTACATTTTTGAAAAATAGATAGACCGCGAAAAAGTCACCCTTCAGACCGGCTTCAGAGCGGCAATCCCGAAGACCGTATTCCTCTTCTTTCGGGAGCCGGGAATTCATAAGAATGTCCTTTGGAATTCCCCCAGGCCTTTTAAACTGCTGTGTAGTGTAGAAAATATGTTCTCAATCATTCACTTTTTAGCTTTAGCGCTTATCTGCATGACTTACATCCGCTGACGAACGCGGTGCTTCCAGCTGTACATAGGTAAACGCCGGCAAAAATCAAACGTCATCCCTTGTTCATTGTCTCGCAGGCCAGAAAACCTAATTTCCCATGACGGAACCCATCCCCGCACTTTTCGTTTCATATTATTGCTTTGATTCTTCCTGAAGTCGTTTTTTAGCAACTAAACCAATGCTGTCCAGGCCTGGACGTCTTCCATGTTTAGACGTTTTGCCAGAGTGCAGACGATCAGTAGTATCACGTGACAACTTATCCAGAAACTGCAGGCACGTTCAGAGAATCGAAAGGATTTGACCGCGAGCGTCATCTGTGCACGTTGCATCACACTCGTTCTATTTTCCTTTCGGTGCTCATTCGAAGACTGGAGTTTCTTTGGCGGCCACAGGGGCTTTTTCGAAGGTTTTTAGGGTTGTGTCGGGGTTCGTTACTTTGGAGCAGATGTCGAGCAGACAATCTTAGGATCTCCTTGCCTATGCAGCTAGCTTTTTAACTTGCCCATCGGGCAAGTACTTTTCAAATTCCACTTGCCCGACGCAAAATCTACATGTACACGGGCAATCGGGCAACCGTTAGTGTTGAGCCCTGACTTTAATGACACGTGAAATGTTTAGTGTACCTGTAATGTGGTAAGTTTAGGGATGGGCTTAACTAATTAAGTTTAGCTGGCGATCAAAATCTACCACTGCTTTGGTACTTCAAGTTCAAAACTTAGATAAAAAGTCATCAACCCGTTTCCGGTAAGAAAAAAAACAAGTGGGCAGAAGCATTAAAAATTAAATAAAGAAAACCAATACGAAACATAATGTTCCTTTGGAAAGTGGCCCTTTGTGAAGATAAACACAAGTTAACCTTTTTAGTCATTTTGTAATATTTATAATGTACCAAGTTAAAACTACTCTCCAGAGTTACAGGCTATAACTCTGCAAATGTCAAAGAAAACCAAATTGGAGGTACTAACAACAACCATTGTTGAGACAGTAATACTAGCAATTACCTTTGGGCTTCATTAGCTCAGATCTACTTCAATACAAAGGGCGTCCTGAACAGTCATAAACTGAAAAACTATCAGTACTCATTATTCCCACAATGTTCCCCATCTCCAGTAGTTTGGGCGGTTCAGGGCAAAGAATATTTCTTGGATTGTTGGGGAAACTGCTGATATAACTACTGGCGTCATTGGTCTTGACGCATCTCTGGAGTTCATTGTAGGCTCGGTTTATGAGAAAGATGTAGGTTGTCCAAAACCGATCAGTTTTCCCAAATTTGACATTAATCACCGTGTGAAACGAAGGAAGCTAGTACACATATATAACGAAGACGACAGCAAAAGACGGCATTTTGATTATTCCTCATCCTAGCAGTTGCATCAAATGATTCGTTCGAAGACAGGGGGACGCTGTTTAGACTGGTAAAATAGGACAACGACTTTGATACTCGCAGTCGCAAATTCGTGGCGACTTGGAATTTTTCCCAGCTGGCCAAACACAATCTGAGGTCGCATTGGCTACCTGCAGGTCACAAAATTGAGCACTGTACCTGTAAAACGCATTAGTTAATAATAACATTGATAGATTTAAACTGGCTTGAGATATCAAACTGGTTTAAATACATCATTGTTTTCATTAACATATGCTGGTACTCGCTATTATAGAACACATAATTCAAAAAATAAAAATGTAACTAGCAAGTGAATCTAAAGCCGAGTCTGCACCATTCACCTTAATCACTGTGTAAAGATGTATCACACGAGCAATGAAAAATCTTACTGATCTAAGAAAGCGATGTTTGTTTTAACAGAAAACTATGAAATGGTGTAGTTAAATAGTTCTGGTTAACATGAACCAGACTGGTCATTTCCTGCAGAATTTGACTGGGACATGTGGTCGCCATGTGACCACTACAATGTCAACAAAACAACCCATGAGACACACAACAGACAGAATCTGGCATTTTCTATCAACACATTCCTACTAAGTAACAGCCATTTTACCCAGTGACAACATGGTGAGCAACATTTGTCAGAATTTTAATCCCCAAAATGAAACAATTAACAACCTAAAGAACCTTTACAAAACACAGATATATACGAATTCAATGTATACAATAGGACCACAACAGTCTTATTAACCATAGTCCCATTTAGACATCAATTTTTGGCCCAGTGCAACTGACAAGGAGCAAATTGACCGTGTGACCGTTTACACACACAACTCACTAACCCTGGCAAGACGAAGATTAAAGGCTGGAAAGACTGGATCGCACATGCGCAGGTTTACAAATGACAAGAGTTGCAGAGACAAAGAACCCCTACGTAGGTCATTGCACAAGCGCAGTAGAGATGATCCTTTCCACATTGCTCTAGTTTCGCTTTTAGACTTATAATTGACACGGCGCAAGATGTTCGTGCGCAAATTGCTCTACCTCACAAACGGGTGGCAAAAATTTGTCACCGCGGTGTCAATTTGCTCCGTGTCAGTCCGTTTACACACTGGAACAACTTGTTCCTGTGTGGAACGAATTGGGAGAGCAAAAATGATAACTGGTTCGTGTAAGGTTAAAAGAACAACTGATTTTATTTGCACGGAAACTACAATATAATAATGCAGTCATGCAGCCACGTGTAGTAATCACGTGGTATGAGTAGGAGGAGTTAAACTAACCAATAGTATTAAACGTGTAGGTGGGCCCAAATAAGGCACAATTCTCAGAATAGATAAAATCGTCAAGAAGTCATTCTTGACAGTTCTGTGTCAGCTGATCCGTGTCAACTTTGTAAGTGTAAAAAACACTTTTAAGTTTTTCTTATTTTAGCATATACTGACCAATGGTCAATTTCATCCCACTGCCCTTCTATTCCAATTGTTCTCTCTTATCCTTTCCTTAATACTGTTTTAAGGTTTTGTAGGTTCCTATCGACAAGTCTGTGTATTTAACCAAATATCTACAGAAATTATCCCTCTTTGTATTGTAACATTTGACTTTAAACTTATATACTCTGTCATTAATTGAGTCACTTGACCATGTAAGATGTATAGTAAAATTTGACTTTAAACTTATATACTCTGTCATTAATTGAGTCACTTGACCATGTAAGATGTATAGTAACATTTGACTTTAAACTTATATACTCTGTCATTAATTGAGTCACTTGACCATGTAAGATGTATAGTAAACTTTGACTTTAAACTTATATACTCTGTCATTAATTGAGTCACTTGACCATGTAAGATGTATAGTAACATTTGACTTTAAACTTATATACTCTGTCATTAATTGAGTCACTTGACCATGTAAGATGTATAGTAAAATTTGACTTTAAACTTATATACTCTGTCATTAATTGAGTCACTTGACCATGTAAGATGTATAGTAACATTTGACTTTAAACTTATATACTCTGTCATTAATTGAGTCACTTGACCATGTAAGATGTAGAGTAAAATTTGACTTTAAACTTATATACTCTGTCATTAATTGAGTCACTTGACCATGTAAGATGTATAATAACATTTGACTTTAAACTTATATACTCTGTCATTAATTGAGTCACTTGACCATGTAAGATATATAGTAAAATTTGACTTTAAACTTATATACTCTGTCATTAATTGAGTCACTTGACCATGTAAGAT
>NMRA01000178.1:114024-188680 GCA_002633005.1 Phoronis australis | reverse complement strand
AATCGCGCGTTTCCTTAGCACTAGGCGCTAAATCTTCATTCTTTAAAAGTCGGGGTGGGCGCTTAACCGAGAGGTGGGCGCTTAACTGGAACTCTTAAAAAATCGGGGGAGGGCGGTTAACCGAGCAGTGGGCGGTTAAATCGGAAATCCACTTAAAGTCGGGGATGGGCGGTTAACTGAACATGGGCGTTAACCCGAACGATTACGGTAGATGTCACGATGCTAGCTGTCACAGATTTGCTCCACTTAAGTCGCATTTACACGACATTAGATCGACACTAGATCATAAACTGGATCAGCATGAGTCATTCACACAAAGACTGTCTGCGCATGCTTGCATATAAACAAAAGTGAACGTCCAAACCATGTGGAACACCAGTGGATCACCCTATATACACTGTTGCATTGAAAGATGATCCCTTTCCACCCTGCTCCAGTTGTATTTAGAAGTGTAGTTGAAACTGGAACACCTGATAGAGTGCAACTTGCTCTGCCGCTCTTCCCGTAGAATTTGATATCTGACTTTATACCAATCTGACATCAATAAGATCACGTGACCACGTTTTCAAAAAAAATTAGCAAAAAAACAGAGGTACATTCATAGCAAAACAACAGGATATATAACATGACAAAATTTCAACATAAAATCTCAAAAACATTCTTGATACAGTTTTCTAAATTCATTTAATTTCTTTGGAAGTTTTTTCACAAAAATCATATGTAAATCCTATTTTTGATAACACCACAAGCAAAATTGGAACATTTAAAACCATTCCTTACAGATATTTGGAGAACAACGCACATTAAGTGTGTGAAAGTTACATGTGAATCCACTCAGCCACTACTGAGACATGACAGTCAGAAGTTGGTCCTACATAACCTTAAAACAAAACAAGAGCACTTCATGAGACAATTTTCCACCCAGCAATTGCAATGATGAACCCAGTCCTTGTAAGAAGCAATAACCTAGGACAAGAACCAGGAAAATAAGCCAAGTCACACTCAGAAGTGGTGAATGAAAATTACTCAGTCATCTTATTTTTAGGCTATTTGCGAATGCAGTTCAAGTGTCATAATTATTTGAAAGTCAGACAACTAGTTCCTGGTTATTTGAGATTTCACTTAATCAGTGCTTCATATCAGCAGGGTGTTCCTATAACTTGACTGGTAAAAACAGCCATTGGGTGAAGCTGGTTGTAACATACCGTAAATATTCGTTTTAACGCCTATACCAGACTTCTGAAATTCTTTGAATTAAGTGCTTGGACTAGCACTCACCTGCAATCTGCTTAACAGAACTGGTTTTCAAAATAGCAAGGCCCGTCTTCAAAAGCGGGAATTTTAGGTCACAGTGTAATTACACGTTCCACTTACGGCATCACTGGGGGCATCTCATTTGGTAACCTATGAAGTGCATTAAAAGAACCCTTCTTTTCTCTCACTTTACAAGCCAAATGGCACATTCCGGGCCTTGTTTACTCCAGAAGTCAGGGTCACTTAATAGCCTCATTCATATGCTTAACTGGAAAATCCATGTATTAATTGTTTACCTAAATCTGCTTTTAATTCCATTAATGTGAGTGATCTCATGTGTTGAGTGCTTTTCCAAGTTGATGACTTAAGTTACTTGTGCTCTTGTGTTTCTGGACATCAACACCAATGGAGTTAAACTGGACGGTGAAGAATTTGTAAAAATGCTGTCAGTAAACCCATCGTGGATAAGGTGGATTCACACCCAGGGGGCAAATGTGACAGTTTCCTGGCAGCGGTTTTAGATATCTCAAAACACTGAAAACCTACAATAAATTACCTCTAGTCATTTCGCCCATGGGGCATACATCACTCTATCCCTCCTGGTCCCGTACAGCCCTCCAGAGACCTGGGACTCACTGGACAAAGAAATCAAGAAGCGCATACATTTTTCAGTCAACACTTTTTTTCAACTCTGCGGGAAATGGGAAATGTGGTTTCGGATATGCAAAGTGAGGATTCCGTTTGGATAATCGTTTCAATTGATATTCGCCGTGGCGTATCAAATAACACAGTTGGTAGCCGTAATATAGCCACTAAATTTTCCCCACCGGAGAAAAGCGTTATTCCAAGCATTCAAATGCAATCAAGAATACCATTAATGAAGAATAGAGAGTTTCCGAGTATTTATGCGGGCATTTACGCGACAATTGTGCGCAGGTGAATGGACCTAATACCTAATGATAGACCAATTTTTTTCTATACATGGCATGGATTCAGTGCCAATGATTACTTTCTTCTATTTCAAGTTGCATAATTAGCGACTCGACTGAACGTGTTGACTAGAGAGTGCTGATCCAACTTTAGTATCATCAACTGGTCTCATCTAACTTTAGCATTGAAACAACTGGTCTCGCGGCAAATTCTTAGAAGTTCAGGACTGGGAACTTCAATTTTAATGTCATAGTTGGCCAGGACCACTGTCTGGTTCAACTTAAGTGCCAACGTTTGGGTAAACTCTAATCCCAAATTTCTTAAAATTCCAATTTAAGCGCTCAAATCAGGATTAAGAACCCGCACCCCTCCAATTTCCAGGCTCACCAATTTAAGCACCCTATGCCTGGTTGCATGAAACAGTCTCATATAGGGACTCAACTAAGTTCCCTAAAAACTGAATATTTGTGGACTTGTTCTTTTTATGCTGCTTTAGTTTCAATACTAAGTCAAAGTGTATTCTCAATGTCATTAAAAAAACAAAGATCTTTTCATGCAACACCCCTAATTTAAGAACAAAGTCCATGTTTATTTTCATGAAACTAAGGGCTCAGATTTTAGTTATATCATTAAAAAATGTAATTAGTCAAAGAGGAACTCACAATAAAGACAAGATAGTGAAAGATGACATCCGTGAGCAAAGAACAACACAAATACGCAAAAGATTTGGGAAACTTAGTAGAGTCCCTAATAGGGACTGTTCTTTCATGCAATCTGGCACTGGATACTAACCCGAATGTTTATGGTAAACAGAGAGACTGTCAAACAGACACCATGCTGAGCCTCCTTGTGTTACAACCATTCCAGGGTCAGGTGACTGGCAGTTGTCAGCTGATTTAAACCACAAACTATTGTTTGCTATAGATCACCTACTTCAGAACCTAATGATAAAAACAGTTTCAAAACTACCCTAGTATTAGTGTCAGTAACAATAACATTCTCCCATCGCTGACCTCAACCAAGATATCCAAAATAACCTCCAACCCATACACATACACGGTGTTCTAACCAGGCTTTTGAGTCCCACACTCAAACTTGACTGCCACTGCCAACCCCCACCCCCCCATACTCATTGCTTTCATCGACAGTTATTACAACTTTGATTAAAGTAGTCTCAATGTTTATGGAAAGTGCCCTGCACTGCAGTTACAACCTGGTTACCTTATCAAAGTTAATCATCTAATTATCCTATCACCAAAATATTCCTAACAAAAGTTCAGGGAAAACCACAACACTGATGGCATTGACTTTAATCATCCTCCCACCCATTTTTAAACAACTTTTAAAATAAGTGCAAGAACATTGCACTACATATGAATACATTGTATATGATAAAGATGCTATGCCTCATTAAATTGCGAATATGCTAATGAAGTACTAGTTTACAAACAACCCCGGGGTTTTCCGGTGTGCCGGAAACTATCCGAGAATCAGTTACCAACACAATTTCACAAGTATCATATTACGAGGCTATTTTTATGTAAATTGCTATGGTAATATGTCATCCTTATTCTTATAAAACAAGGCACAGTTTTTCACTATCAAATAACGATTGCATAATACTTGGAATTACTAGAGTTTTCTATATATTCACACTTGTTTTCAAGTCCATCAGTTGATGTGTTTTCTCTACAGCCACATTTTATTTACAAATTATTTCTTTATCTGATTATACTTGTACACACAGTTCTCCAAGTCACAAGGTGGCACTTGCTATAACTTTAAATAGTCACGGTGGTTTTTATGAAAAATAGCATCTTTAATCCTAGGTTCATAATCATTTACCACTAGAACGCAAGCAGCTGAGAATACCTGTACACAATACACTACACAAGATGGGTTCCTGTGGATACCAAACAGCCAGTTGACTTGTCACTATAGCCTGAGGTATGAGCAGTAAGTGTAAATCAAACCAGTGCGAGTAATACTGACTGAACATATCATGAGGACTTGTCCCACAAAACAGTCAACAAACATTTATGTGAAAAATCCGGCACTAACTTCAAAGTCCTTTATATTTATATTTAATATTTTGAACCATCATAATACGAATTATCATTCATGTTTCCCACTTATTCACTACTGAACTTACCACCAGAGGACACCACTGTATCAGAGGTTGTAAAACGAGTCTTAACTAATACGGCTACAAACTTAGATTATAATTACTATATTGTTAATTAACAAGGCTTATGAAGTCTGAATGTGAATAATTACCAGTTGCAATGTTTCACTCTAACAAAAAATGCTCTATTGCATTTGCAACAATGTGCCTGTGACCGTCGTAGCTACAGTTCGACTTAAATATTTCATAAAATGGGGTCTTTGGTTATTGAACCATGAATAATGTACACACAACTCAATTGGTTCTTTGACTCTACTGGGAAAGCTTTGGCTTTCTGTCTAACCAAATGTTTTTAAGAAACGGCTTTTGTGGCAAAAATCATCCACTACAAATCACTGAACTGTGTCCAATAAGTATCATGACGTGGTGAGCTGGGGAATAACACTGCATGATGAGCCCCTGAGGTACGTCATCAATGCAAAGATTACTTATTTGAAGATGTTTTTGTTTTCACATTTTCAAGTTGTCAATGTATGTGATGCAACTGCACTTTGCTAAGCGTAGATTATGTTGAAATAGCATCAATGAGATGATTATTCAGCAAAAATTGGAAAGGCCTGCTTATGTAACGTTTACTTCTGCTTCTGCCTTAGGAGGTAAACCTGTGCAGGATATTGGTTGCGGATACTTGCAGAGATTGCCAGTTTTACAGGTATTTCTATATACTAATTTTCGGCTCTTCCCAGCATCTTCAGCAAGGAACACATTGTTCACAACACCCCGTAAGAAATTTTAGTAAAGTCAAATAGTCAGGTCCCTCTTCAAAATGATAGCTGGGAAACAGTTTTCATTGAATAATGGTAATGGCTGTTATTTAGTCTAACTGCTTCACAGCAGCCAATTTGAAGATCCATTCGTGTATTTGGCTTTTACCAGAAGTTTCTTTATTTTGGCGACCTCATTTGGCTCAGTTCCTGTTTGGCGACTTGGTATTTGCCAGGTCGCATTTGGCGAATTGATGTTATGCCAAGCATCAAGCCCTGCTATCAAACCGAAAACCTAGTAGAATATTGAAGTCGCAGAAACTTAACCACAGCATGCTACAGTACAGTTTCATTCAGATTGTCTTTAGCTTCTGATGGTCCCTAAGTAATAGTGTATTCTCACAAATTCCATTAGGCAGTTTGGGGGAGCGAATGTCTGACAGGCAAAATTCTGGCTAATAATCNCAATGAGAGCTTTTCTAGGATTTATGACGTCACTACAAAGCTACGTTCTGATTGGGTAAACGTTTGTGGCGAAATTCAAACGAGGACGAACGAAGGAGTGCAGTAAAGGTAAACATTCAGTAGAATTACGTCAACTAATGCGCGAAATCATCTTCAACTGTTCACAATTTGCTGTCAGTATCATGCCATTACACTTGATTAGGTTATGGTCGATCTATTTTGCTGAATTCATATTGTTGTCACCATTTTCGAGAACACAAGCCTATGCCTGTGTCTTCAGTCACAAACATGACTGACGAACCAATGCCAATGGCAATGCTATTCAAAATGCTGGCTTTGCATGCCGTTTTTGCTAGAGGCGGCGTGGCTGTGGTTGTACCAGCAGAGTAGTGTTGTATTACTGCAGGTTCACTAGTTAGGCCTCCAGAAGTACTCACCAGTTAAAACCCAGCTATTCAAGCTCCAGTAAAACCCAATCCAGGTGCCCATCCCTGACATCCTGATTGCTTGCTGAAAGACTGCCAGCAGGGTTCCCGCCAGCAGTTTTAAATAAAACAAGCATCCGGGAACCATAAAACTGACAAATCACAAGACACCACAGAAAGATAAAGGACGAATGATGTTGATGATTACAACAGTAGTCTGGTAGAGGCTCCATTTAAGGGCGCTCAAAGCTGCCGTAACCGACTGGTCAACCAATTTAGCAAGAGAATAACATTTTAAGTTTTAACATTGAAATTGAAAAAGCAGAACATCATGCAAACTTAGGGGTAACACGTTACATGACATTCCCATGTCTAGCTTAGCAATGTGTGTTTCAGTTCAGCTACATGTTTTTTTAACAATTAAGAAGTATCCACCGCATCAAAATGCTTACGTTTGTCAGTGGCGTACCCTCATAGATCCACCTTCTCAACTGGGACATAGTATAGACGTTTATCATCCCATATAGGCATAGGCCCTCCATACCAAAAAGTAGACTGGTATTGGGTATTAGTACCCTCACTACATGGTAGGCTACAATCTAGACAGTGACCACAGTCTCTAGACAGTAAAGCTCCTATAGGCACTTCATATGCTGGAAGCTTTTCGGCGAATTATGCCTTACATTGGTTAAAAATTACGCTGTGTTGTAAGTCTTTAAATACACTAGTAATCAAACTTTTTCTTTGAGCAGTCTTTCATTCAGTTGCCCAAATCAGCAACTTGGGCCATTTTAACATTGCACACAGCGGGTGGTATGACGCTGGCATGCACTGTGTAAAATGGCCAGTTTCCGATTTTGGGAACTGATTGAAGGGCTGCTCAATGAAAAACTTTGATAATGGGAGTATTTGTTAAAGTTGGACGGAATTAACGACATCGACGGCCTCGTAAGTACGTGTTCCTCTATGCGCAAAAGGCACTTATAGCAACGTGTTGTGATGCTTTAATCAGTGTCAGGTGTTCGTCTGAAGTGTCTCTGGCTTCTCTTGCAATCATTAAGACAAGTCCCAAGTTAGTTCAAACAATTTGTTATTCCGTTGTTTAAGCACCAATTTTGTTCCTTGAAATTGTAATTTAAGATGCATTAAAACTTATAGAAGTCGAAGCCTTGATCGTCAGCGTGTGTTGTGAAGATGCCTTCAAAAATTTAAACCAAAACCAACAGCATTTTTTCTGGTCGTGTCCTTATCAAAGGGACTGTGAAATTGAGGTAAAATTTTGGGTAAATCCAAAAATATTCAATTATTCATGGAGTTTGTCGTGTGTCATTTAAGAAAGAGCAAGACATTCTGATGCTTTCATGGGACAAATCTTCAAAGAGCCGGATAGTTTTCTTCAAGGAAGGAAGAGTGTAGTTTTTCATGACAATAACGTTTGTGTCAAAGTTTAGTTTGTTCTTTTTTGTATTGATCAATCCCAAAACTAACAACTTTGGACTGATGGGGGTGAAATACTGGTCAAATAAAATCTTACCCAATATTAAAGGCATTAAAAGTATATTCTCCCTTGAGTAAACTAAATCAGTAATCGTTGCTAAAAGATGTTTTTCTTCTGTTTCAGAGCTGCGTCAAAGTGTTTTATCATCTACCCACACCAGATGGCATCTCTCTTGACCTCGTCTTTATCCGGCGACGGATTTGCCATTGCTCTGAAGGCAGCCAATGCAATTTGCAAGTTTGAACGCGGAGTGGATGAACATTTCACATGGCTCGAAGAAATTCTGGTTGAAGCTAAGAAATGCTTTGTCACGTAAGGCTTTATTGTTTTTTCTCTGTCAATAGATTTTTTCTGAACTGCCGTATGAGAGCGCCACGTTGGGAAATTTTGTTCATTAATGGCAATGAAGCTGTCATCTGGTATGTTCATATAATTATCAGGTTCCTGCTGCGACTGCACTAGGGTTGGATTCTCTCCTGATTAGAAAACATTCCCTAATCGAAGGCAACACAATTTTTCATTAAAGTGCGCGAGGGGCCTGAAGATAATTTTCGAACACCATTTCACCAAAGTTATGATTTGTGTCTGAGTGGATCGATATGTTTGCAGTTAACTGCTCATGTGTCAGCGCAAATTAAAACGGTGCATTGACCAACTTTTGTTTGTATACCTAATGCCATTGTTGGTCAATATGTTCTTCATTAAACGTGCAGTGTTCTCAGGCTGCAGCACTGTGTCAGCTACACTCAGGCTGCAGCACTGTGTCAGCTACACTCAGGCTGCAGCACTGTATCAGCTATACTCAGGCTGCAGCACTGTGTCAGCTACACTCAGGCTGCAGCACTGTGTCAGCTACACTCAGGCTGCAGCACTGTGTCAGCTACACTCAGGCTGCAGCACTGTGTCAGCTACACTCAGGCTGCAGCACTGTGTCAGCTACACTCAGGCTGCAGCACTGTGTCAGCTACACCCAGGCTGCAGCACTTTGTCAGCTACACCCAGGCTGCAGCACTGTGTCAGCTACACTCAGGCTGCAGCACTTTGTCAGCTACACATCGGTTGCTTTCTTCGTTGTAGCGCTGACATTCAACTTCTTCCAAAGACGCCTTCTGCCAAGAGGTCGCGGCGAGCCCGAAAAGAAATAAAGGAAGAAGATGAGGAAAATGAACCCCCTTCCAAGAAAGCCAAGTACGGATTGATTTAACTAGATTTTACCATACTTGTTTAAAATAGTATATTTTTTACTGTCATGTGTATGTGTGTAATTGTGCTTTACCTGTTCTCCCTTGACTTCATTCCTCATTGAGTTGAAGAAATACACTACCTGTGTTCCTAACAATTGAATATTTTAAGTAACTTTTAAGTATTAATACTAGATCAACAAAACCACACTGTTTTTGAAATCCTTGATTACAGATTTGTTATTGTAATCTCAGTAATGCCCAGAAGATCATAATCATGCGTGTTCTCTAAAAATCTTGATTTTTATCTGAAATTGCTGACCGACTGTCGAAAATCAAAGGTAATATATTACCTGACCACAGTTTGTGCCTTGACTACAATTTATGCCATATCCTTAGGTCCACACGTGCACAGAAGAAGATAGACATGGACTCTAGCGCTGTGTCGCAGGCTTCAGCCGACACAGACGTATGTACTCCACCCAGCACTGCTAGAACCACACGTGCTTCTCGTAAGAGAAATACTCGAAACGCGTCTCAAACTGACGATGCAGAAAGTTGTGAAGTTCCCAAAACGGGTCAACGAACACGAGCATCACGCCAGAAAACAATCCAAGTCAGGGAAACACAGACCCAGTTGTCCACTCCCCCACCAAAGTTCCACAGTCCCAAGCCAATACAGGGTTTCCTGTGCATGGATATCAAAGAAAAGACACAAGCGTTTGAGAAGATACTTGGCAGCCCCATAAGCAGACAGAAGTCCCCTGCCAACACACCTGTCAATCAAGTGACGATACCTACATTGAAAACTCCACCCACTATTGTTTCAAAATCTAGTACGTATATAGTGGTTTGATGTAGTATATCTACTGACAATTTCTACAAAAATTGATAGTTACATGTAGAAAAAATGTTACACTAGAAAGTACAAAAATATCACACTTACTGATGTTGAATGCCCACAACTAAGTGTTGTTCATGAAAACCTGCAAGAGGTGTCGTGATATTCAAGAAAAACAATTGTGGCAATGACCAGTCGTATGTACATAAGATGTATTGTCTTCGAACAGTCAAGAGGACATTACATCAATCATAAGTTGACAGATAAACGATCATCAGAAATTTCTGCATAAATTGAGGAAAACAAGTGAAAAACTTGACTTTCACTGTTGTGCTGTTGTATGGTTATTTTGTTAAAATGTAGTTATCTCCCATGAAACTTACCAGGGAAAGATTTCAGTGTTCTTGCTCAATTACCTTTCAGTGAACTCTTGTGAACTGGTCAATGATGCTACACCTGTCAACTCATCCAGTCCCGCCCCACCTGTTGTGACCCTAACGACACCTGGCCAAGAACACAGTCCAGTGATTCAGAAAGGAGACACACAGCCAGTCACACCAGAGACTCTAAAGAAAGGAGCCACACAGCCAGTCACTCCAGAGACTCTGAAGAAAGGAGTCACACTGCCAGTCACTCCAGAGACTCTGAAGAAAGGAGACGCACAGCCAGCCACACCAGAAACTCTGAAGAAGTCAAGTCCTTGTAAGCCTGCGGAGTGTTACGATGGTGACAGGTCATGTGACCAGCAACAACACCATCCTCAACCAGCAGACGAAGTTGAGAAAATGGAGGTTGTTCATGAAACTGAAGAAGATGCTGACAATGAAGATGATGAGACTCCAGACAAATGTAAATCAAAGAGGAAATCAAAGAGAGGCTCCAAACGTAGCAGTCATGCCCGTCGACCAGTGCGCTCGAGTGTAGCCAGGAAACGCAGCAGTTTGCTGTCTCGACAGTTGACCCAGAAAATGGAGCAACGTACTCATCAGTCAACAGAGGGCGTGGGAACTGTATCAGATGATGAGGTTCCATGCAAAAAGACGAAAGTTGAGGTTAGTTGGATTCCACTGTGGGGAAAATTGGTCGTTTTTGTTAAGCTATCCATGTGACGTTGTTTAACCTACATAGTTACTCCAAAACTTGACATGTGCATGCATAAATCCATCAACAATTCGTTCCTGCAACGTTATGTTGTATATGAAGTCAATATAGATTTGACACCCGCATGCATTGTAATGCATTATCAATGCATTTATTGGCCTGTTAACATAATATGTCGAACGGAAGCTCTATACAAATGCATTGTTCATGACACATGCATTATTGGAATGAAAACCTATTTTCAGATTGTCTGGTTTTATATAGGCATGTGTCTAGCAGAATGCAGTTTACATTCTGAATTATTGAGCAACAGGTCATGTGTAGTGACTCTTTCTTGATCATCATTACCGTGTTGATTTTGTATGTGCACAGACTGAAGAGAAACAAGAGGCGGAGAGACCGTCCAGGACTAAACTGAGGCTAAAGAAGCTCGCTGTGAGTATTGTAACTATGTTGATTGGTTGTCATGGTTTGGGAAAATAACAAATAGGGTTTTGAGATAAGGAATCCGAGTCTCTAACATTTTTAATGATTTAGCAACTTATTCAAATTCCATTGCTATCCATATTGTTTTTGTGCCCATTGTGCCACGTGATTGAGACAACTTCTATTCATTTCAGTTGCTTAGCAAACTTTTATCAGACATTTTCCAGCTTTTGGTTTTTGGCACTTTAACAGTTTTGAATATCCATTAGTGTGTCTCTCAATTCGCTTGAAATGTTCAACTCAAAAGAACTTGTCTCTCAGATTTTTTCTAGTTTCCCTCATGTTAAGAGGAGCTAGCAGCCAAAACTGAAGATTTGGGACACTGCTTTTGTAAAGGTAACTTAGAGACCTGATACCTCTTTTATGTGAGAGTAGATGAGAAATTTGAAACATGTTCCCCTTCATATTGAGAGTAAGAGTATCAAGTTGAAACTTTAGTTGAAATGTTTGGGTACCTTTCAGCCTACGCAGTCCCACAATACAGAGTCAGAGGAGACTTGTGGTCAGTCCAGCCCAACACCAAGTACACGGTCCAAGATGAGGAAGCCAAAACAACCGCCAGCAGTGGTCGCTGTCTCCTCTAGTGATGATTCTAGTCCTGTACGTTCAACAAGGTCTAAGATGCGTGTAGCCCCAGTTGTTGAAAAGGTGCAGGAATTGCACAAAGCATCCTCCTCATCACCAGTGGAAGACAGTAGTCCCATTAGGTCCACTCGTTCCAAAATGCGCGTCCCCAAGACTACAGATGTTCCTAGAGATCAGGCCAGTCCTGTGCGATCTACCCGCTCCAAGATGCGCCAACCCAAACCGGCGCCACCTCCAGTTGATGAAGACGAGACGCCACCAATGCGATCGACTCGGTCTAAGATGCGAGCACCGAAACCACCCAAGGATGACATGTTCACTGTCCCACCTGCTTCTGTGATGAAGGCTCCGTAAGTCATTTGTACTGGGAAGGGTTGTGTACATGGGGATGTGAACACCTACAGTTGTACTAGGAGAGTCCAGTTGAAGGGTTGTGTACACGGGGTTGCGGACACTATACATTAATATTTGTACTAGGAGAGTTCAGTTGAAGGGTTGTGTTCACGAGGAAGTCGACATTACACTCACACTAGGAAAGCCTAGTTGATGGCTTGTAATTCAGTTCTTATATTTAGTTGATAAAAAGTCGTTTACGCTAATTAATACTACAGTGGCACATTCTGAGTGTAAGAGCTTATTTATAATATCTTATTCCCCCGAATTAATGCTGCTCTGAACTTGTTTTCCAGATTGAAACGTATTTGTACTAATTAATCATTTATAACTTTGGTCAAGCATGCCCTGATTTTCACTATTTCACAGATGTTTTTGAAACAATGATAACATCTTCCAAAGTGTGTTATTTGAAAATCGTCACCTGACAATTTAGTGAAAAAGACATTAGATTTGAATGTAGCTGCCAGCAGTCTATTTAACAGAATTGCTGTGTCTATGTTAGTACAACGGTTTAATAGTCGCTTTTGAAATTATGCATGTATATTTTGGACTTCAAAACATTTTTTAATAAATTCATTATAATCAAAGTGCCTCTTAAACAGGGCTTGGAATTTTCCTTTTTAAAAGAATTTTCTCTTTTATGGTTTCAATTTCCTCATGCTTGATTTCCATTTTTCCTTTTTTGTATCTTTTTATCATTACTTTGTCTTTATTCATACAAAAACGTCTATTTCACTGAAATTTCACTGCACAAAACATATTTCTATCACACAAGCCTATTTATTTGTGGAGTGATACATCACCTGGAAAATTGTCCTCTTTTTGTCACTGGTCATTCCAAGCCTTGCTTTAAGGACAAGTATCAGTAGTTGACAAGTAACCAGACATATCACTCATTTATTTGTGTAGTAACAAGAGGCCACAGGACAGTTCTGATGAAGGGGACACACCAGTTAGGTGCCAGAAGCTGTCTGGAGAGTCACCTAACACAGAAACACAGGTAACGTGACTTGAAAAACTTGCATGTGTTTTCATTAAAGTATATTAATTGAAATTTTGTTTTCAATTTGCTATGGGGTGAAGCTGTTATGAGAGATTTTGTGAATGTATTCAGTAATCGCAACTACATCTTTCTCTTGCACAACTATTTAGCCGGAGACACCCACAAATATGGAGCAGGACAGTTTAGAGGTGAAAACGCCAGACAATAGCACTGATGAGGATGTTGTTGAAAGATCGCCGTCACCCAAATGTCCAAGTAATAAGGTAAGGTTGTCCAGTGGTAACCCTACACTTTCAAACACTATTGGCTGATTTCACTCTACTGGGCTCTATGCAAACAGTCCAGAAATCATTACTCCACAATGTTGCGAAAATGATGGGTATTAGGTGTTACTGTATCAGTGGAAGATAGAAATGTCCACCCAGCAATGAATTGCATGGTATTCAGTTCTGTAGTTTTATTTCTTAAATTCTAAGAAACCCGCCGGCAAAGTGAGACACCAGTAAACTGAGTTTACTTCTTTAGCTTAGTGACGACAAACTACGCATAGGTGTAGTTAACACTGATCCCATCGGTCAATTTTTTAAACTGACTGTTAGTCGCTTCAAGAAGTAAAGATTTGTCCAAAGTAGTCTTCAACAGAACATTTACAGTTGACATGTCTCATAATCCTACACAGCGCTGATTCGATCATTGAGCCAAAACTGTAAACTGGAATAGAGAGAGTTAACTGTGGTGAATTGTCCTGCTAAAGATATTGATGAACGGTATTCGATCCACGATGCTATCATGTCTAATTAGGAATACCGAATCACAGTTATAAAGATCCAAAACATGAACCAAGACAATGGTTTCCAAAGGTGGTGTGCGCGACGGCGTTGAAAAAAATAAGAAAAACTCAGTTTGTTTTGCAATGTTGAGTACGATTCAAAAGCATGACAGAAATAAAAATAAATGAAATTAATATCACTGACATGAAATTGTTGAGTCCAGCAATACAAAAACATCAGGTCATTGTCAAAATATCTACTTTTGGTGGTGTACTTCTAAAATTTTTTAATTAAAAGTATTCCTAATAATTATTATTACAGTTCACATTAGGAAGGCTATCCTAAAGTTTCAATAACTACTAATTTTCCAATTCCTTTTCCCACGTCATTGTTTTTCCATTTCAGGTGGTACGTCCCCACCCCAAGTCCTTCCTTCACAAGTCGCCCAAGCCTCACCCTCACCTCAGCCACGTGGTGACCTCTTTCATTAAGAGGAACACACCCACCAAAAAATCACTCAAGGTACGTCTGACTTCTTGTGCTTTTTTGTCTGTCATTCGATTGGTTGTATTATATAACCTGTGGTATCTTGTCATCTGAATTGTGTTTGTTATCTCACCTGGTATCTACCAAATCAAGTTTATATGTACTTTAAATGTTAGGTATACCCTGCAATATTCAGTGACAGAAATTTTGATAAATTTCATTTAAAGTGACAGAGCCTGTTTCTAGCCTGCACTGGCTTAACTATGTTCTCACAGGAGATTGAGCTCGAGCGGAAACGCAAGTTGGAAGAGAAGAAACTGAAAGATGCGGAGAGGTTGAATAAGAAAGAAGAGTTGATCCGCAAACAGCTTGAGGAGAGAAAGAGGTGGGTCCTGATTGGCTGATTGATGGTAGTTGTTAAATTGAACTGAAACTCTCCAGCGTTATTCTCTTCTGAGGACTCAGCTTCTGAGTTAGTTAAACTTATTTTGTATAGTCATTCAAGGTGAGCCGAAACTTCACAGCGTTCACATCGAGGGATGTCACCATAGATTATAGACAACAGATTCGCAACTGCGAAATTATTTTGGCATTGAAACGCTGTTCAAAGTTTTCCAGTTGTAGAACTGTAGGTATTAGAGTACTTTTGGAAGCTGGCCATGATTGGCAGATGACGTACTTGCCGGAAGTAATACATGCTATGTCTGCAAGGTGTCGCTAGTGAATAGTTACGTCATGGCTTATGCGTACGATCACAGATTTCGCTTACTGAAAATATACGGGGTTGGCAGTCCATGTACTATAGTCTATGAAGTCACTTATCATTTCTTTGTTTAAGCACCACAATACATGATGAGTGTGTCACATAGGATGACATCATATGTGACTGCCTATCTAGACATCTACTTTAGTTTACCGCCTTCTTTCACAGTGGATTCATTTGAATCTCTTAATAAATGTATGAAGTTGTGTTGAGGAGAATGACTCCATGCATTGTTGGATTTTTCACACGTAAATAAATGTAGAAATCAAAAGCAAAAAATAAGTGAAAAAAAGAAGCAAACCCTTTGTAACATCTGCGTTATCTTGTTTATTTGTGGCCACTCAGGGGTAACATTTCTTATAAGTAAGAATTGTTAATCTTCCCTTAAATTCATATACCGCAACAGTATGTTGATTTATAGCAGCAAAGTTATATTTGTTGTATTTTTTATTTGTGCTCATTCAGGTTTAACATTAATTTAAAGCCAAAAACATTATTGGTCCTTGTCTGTACCTTGATTCATTGTGAGATATGTGCTTGCCAACTAATATCCATCGAACAACTAAACTGGAATATCGCTATACCACCTTGATATTCAAAAATACCTGTGCTTTTTTTAGCCTCATAGTTGTGCTCACTGAAGCATAGCACATGTAATCATGTTTATCTGTGTTCACTCAGGCGTAACGAGGAGCGGATGAAGCGTGTGAAGGAGCAGCGTGAGGCGCAGATGAAGGAAGCTATGGACAAGAAAAGGCAAGCGGAGCAGAGGTTGAACCAGATGAACAGGCAGAGTAGTAGAGTGAAGGAGGACAGGCTAAGGGAGGAGAGGCAAAAGAAGGAGATGAGGNGAGGGCTGAGAGGATAGGTTTTGGAAGGAGAGGCAAAAGAAGGAGATGAGGGGACAGGTGAGAGGACAGGCTGTGTGAGGAGAGGTAGAAGAAGGAGATGAGGGGGGTGTGAGGGGGCTCTGGGTGGAAGGCTGAGAGGACAGCTTGTGGGAAGAGAGGCAGAAGGAGATCAGGTGAGTGAGGGAGGGCAGAAGTAGATGAGGTGGGTGAGAGGGATGGTGTATGAGGGGAGGGGTGACAGGACCTGCTCGTGAAGGAGAGGTTGAAGAAGGAGACAAGGTGGGTGTGAGGGGAGGGATAGGGTTGTGAGCAGACAGTTGTGAAGGAGATGGTTTAAGGATAGGCTGTGGGTGAAGAGACAAGAATAGATGAGGTGGGTGTGAGGGGGGAGGGAATATAATAATAAATAGGCATAAGTTTAGAGCTTGTACCAAATTTTAGAAATGGGCAAGCAACATTGGCCATCTCAACTTCCCTCATTCAAGACTTACAATCATCAACAAATGATCATTCATTTCGATGTTAGCCACTATAAAGCTACAGGTTATTGTTGTGCACTCTGTTGAAGCAAAATGTAATGTTCAATAATTGAGAAGCATGAATGTCAAAACTGCTCCGGCCCCAAACTGAACCACAAGGAAGAGGATAGGATAGTGGTTAGAGACACAGTTCTGTATTACCCTCCAATGTCCTTCACTTGTTGATTAGTTCAACTTTACCTTTCTCTCTGCTGCCACATCTTATGCCTTAACAATGGGCTGCAAACCGTATATTGCCTGTGTGAACGAACTTCTAATAGTTTACGTGGAACTTCATTGTATTATTTTACCAATAAATTGCTTAATTCACAGGGAGAAGAAAATGGCGGAGGCAGAAGACAGGCGTCGACAGGAAGAAGAACAGAGACAACAGAAACTATTGGAGCAGGTGGGCGGAGCCAGGCATTGGGATCTGTAGTTTTAGACAAACATTAGTTTTGTTGACTTTTCTTTAGCTTCATCAAAATTATGATGTAAACCTTGAAAAACAGTGGAAAAGTAGCATTGGAATCATTTGAAAGTGAACCTATATTTTGCTCTAGTATTGTTCAGTTTTGTACAAGAAGAAATGTAGTCAACTTGTTTTGATTGTGTTCTAGACTGTGTTAATGGGTGGTAGAGTCCTGAGAAATAAAGTGACGTTGGTTTCTGGAGTCTGCCTCAAAATGACTTTTTCATTCCAAGTTTGTGCATAAGTCCAATCTTCCGTATTTCCCCCACTTTTTTAGCAACCTTTATTTTATGTTCAAATTTTTTTCTGGTTTTTCTGTGATAGCACAAATATAGGGGCATGTCTGACATTTTTGTTTGCATTCTCACGTTGTTGCAATCCATTCCTTCACACAATTAACTCATTTGGGCTTGCTCTGCCATGTAGTGGATGTTACTAAGTGGCGGGTATTGTTAAGAACTTTCCACTTATAATTTGCAAATACGTAACTTTTCTTTTATTTTTATGTGCACAGGAGGAAGAGACACGACGACACAATGAGATGATCCAGCGTAAGAAAGAGTTTGAAGAGAGAGAGCGTCAACGTAAGGTGGCAGAGCAGCGCCGCCTGGAGGAGGAGAGAAGAGCTGAGGCCGAAAAACAACAGCAGTTAGAGGCGGAGAGACTGCGTAAGATTGAAGAGGAGAGAGAGAAAGAAGAACAGAGGAGAAGAGAGGAAAGGTGAGAGGGTAGTGTTGATGGAGGGGGAGATTGATATAGCAGGCAGGGAGGGTGGTTGAGTTTTGGGGGGTGTGTTTGAGGGGGGAGGGAGGGTAGGTGATAATGGTTTTACACCCTGGTGCTATCAAAAATGAGTGCATTTTCAAGGAAAACATGGCCGGCATTCAGTATTCATTCCTGAACACACGTCATGGAAATAGATGGCACAGTCCATGATATTCTGGTTTCGGCTGTGGCTTAAAATTCTGTTAAAATGCTTCTGGTTTGATAACAGAAAAGAAGAAAACATACCATGGTACATATTACTTGATTTGTTTATTTTTATGTGTTTGAACTAGATTAACCCTGTGAGATAAGGTCTTAAAAATTTTAGTTTCATTCTTATTGTATGCAGTACCATTCTCTCATAATAAGTGACCTTTATTTCGCCAACCTCAAGTCTTGTATTCATCTCTGGAAATGAGCTTGTGCTGAAACATGTGTTCATCATGAACATTTTTACAATGTCTAACAGGGAAAAGGAGTTGGCCAAGGAAAAGGCGGAGAGGGAAAAAGCCGAATTGGAGAGACGGAAGGAGAAAGAGAGGCAGGAACAAGAAAGACTGGAGAAAGAACGCGAACTGGTGAGTGGGTGAAGGGTGGAAGGTTTAGCGATTGTAAGGGATGGGTACTAATGAGTGGGTGAAGGGGGGAAGGTTTGGCGATTGTAAGGGATGGGTACTAATGAGTGGGTGATGGGTGGGGGTTAATGACTGCAGAATAACAAATGACCATAATTTATGTCATGAAAGTAAAGCTTTGGAATATGATTGGTGTAACAAAATGTAAATTTCAATTCTCGATACTCAGTAAACAAGTGCAAGTATGTGAAGGTTAATTTGAGACCAGCTCAGACTGCCACCAATTTCAGAGACCACATCAATGAAGGCTATTGAATGTGAAGGGACCATCTTGTTCAACACATGTCTAATAGAAAATTTACTTCCCAAGTTGAATGAGGAACTTCTTTGCTGTTTTATTCCTTAAACAGGTTGAAGTAGTTTCTTATATGTCCTTAACGTGACGTAGACATTGTATTGATTGTTAATGTTGTAGAAGCTGCAGAGGCTACGCGAGGAAGCCCAAGAACAGAGCAAGCGTGCCGAGGAAGAGAGGCGTGCCCGTGCTGAACAAGAAAAGATGAAGGCAATGATTGACAAGCATAACTCAAGCCTGAACACCACCAACACAGCGAGCAAGGCCGCCAATAAGTCGACACTTAACTCAACATTCAACAAGGAGGACAACCCAGACTCGTATGTAGAGGGCGCTAGTGTGCTTAGATGTTAGGCTAGCAACGTGACATAGATTGGCGCCAGTGGAAGGTTTTACTTAAATAATGCAGCATGTTGTTTTGAGGTTGACATCAAATTCAGTCTTTGGAAAATTTCATAGTACTCGGCAAATAACAGCTTAGAAGTTTTCGTAACAACAGCTCATTGCATTATAAGGGAAACCCTTCATTGTTGTGTCACTCAATACAGAGGTGACACAAAATGTAAATTTCTTCAATTTGATGCAGTGGTTAAACCTAACACACATGGATGCTGTTCTTTTTAACTGTAGCTTCCCTCCAATGTGAACCACATATTGATTGTGTGTGCCATTTGATAGTAAAGTTTGTACACAAGGTGGTTTACTTACTGCCCATGTTCAAGATCTAAAATGACATAGGCAATATGCTCACGGTCGTATTAAGTTTTATTAATTAAAGCATTACGCGTACACTTGTGACTACATCAGTACTGATTTTCAGTGAATATTTTGAAACCACACGTGTTCTTGCTTCAGATATGCACTCACTCCAGTGAAAAAATACAAGCCACCCTCCGTCGACAACTATGACATCACGGATCTTCAACCTGACGACTCGACTGATGATGAGGAACAGCCGCGGAAAAAGATTCCCAGCTGGGCATCAGGTATGGTTCATAGGCTGTCGGTTAGGGTTTATAGGGCGTCAGGCAGGATCTACAGGGCATCAGGGAGGTCTACAGATCATCAAGTAGTGTTCATTGGGTGTCAGGTAGAGTTCATAGGCCACCAGGCTGGGTTCAAAGGGCATCAGTCTGGGTTCAAAGGGCATCAGCTTGGGTTCATAAGGTGACAGGTAGGTTTGATAGGGCAAGTTCATACGTGCTAATGACAAGTGTCAATTTTTTGTTAGGTTTATTGACAACAACATTTGTTTGTCTGGTGATAATCATAAACATAGATGACACCACGTTCTTATTGGGACTTATGTTCTGCATTGTACAAGTGGGTCCTTTGTTTTATGTAAATTGTTGATTTTATGCAGTCAAAGTTTATGGAGTTTGGGATCAAATTCATAAAATCCTTCCGTACTTTTGTTTATGGGCATATGTAGGGATTTAGTTGCATAGAAAAAAGTCCATGACTGCAGGTGTAAAATGATACAACACCCACCATATGAAATTCATTAATGAAACTACCCATTGCCCATCAAACTCTATAAATACACCCAATGCAGTCAGGTATTGTATTTAAAATGTGTCACTTTTGTATGAAGAGCTATGAAATTGGATTATTTGTTGATTTTTGTAAAAAATGCCTAAAACAAGACTGACAAAAGTGACAAAATAATTTTAAAAGGTGTGACAGCATTTTTGTGATTTTCATTTTGAAATTTACTGCAGACATGTTATTGATGTTGTCGTTTTGCTATGGACGTACGTTTCCTTTCTGCCAAGCTTCAGTAAAAAGACATGGTCACGTGACCCAATCAATATCGAATTGGTTTTCTAAGCCCAACAATATATTCTAGACACGTTACTGATAGTTTAACTCATACCCAAGTTCACTTTATGAGAGACAGCTTGTTGTTACTTCATGGTTTAACATTAGTCCGTCTCCACTGCAGGTTCAGCACTAAAGTGTGCCTTGATCAACCAACACTACCATCCGCCCAACCTAGACACAATCTTCCCCACAGTGGACATGCCTGATCTCAACATTATGTTCACCAAGAAGAAGGTTCGGTTTAACAAACGCACCAGCTCAGCCATCTGGCACTCGCCCTTACACAAACATGTTGTGTGATTTGGAAAAAAGGTAGTAATACATTGGACCATCTGGCACTCATTACTACACAAACATGTTGTATGATAAGGAAATAGGTAGGAATACATTGGACCATCTGGCACTCATTGCTACACAAACATGTTTTATGATAAGGAAATAGGTAGTAATACATTGGACCACTGTTTAGCGTCAGTTGCATAATTGGTCGGATGCATTGAACGGTTGTACAGAAACATTTTTTGGTATGGCAAGAGTGTGATTACATCTGAAGCATTTGTTAGATACAATGAACTGACGTGCAGTAAGGCAGTGTCACTGTTTGTAATGTGAAGGGCAGTCAACACGACGTTAAATATGTTGACACTTTTTGAATGTGTGTACTGTAAACAAAATGTTTGCATTTAGTATAAGGAGGGGAACCACAATTTCTGCATCATGTACCGGTGACTGGACAGAACAGCTACACTGAATCACATGTGTCAGGGCTTGGAATTTTCCGCGAAAACGCGGATTTCCGCTTTTTTCAAATGTTCTTTCCGCGTATTTTATTTTATTTCCGCGTAAAAAAAATCAGATTTGATATAAAATTTCCGCGGCAAATGTCTTTCTTACCGCCGCGTTGCCGACGACTTTCACCTCGAAAAGCGGAAGTTGCTCGAGGAACGTAAATTGTCAACATTGCCGGGGCATCTGGGATAGCATGGTGGATTTCCTCAATGGCGGCTCGTGTGATTGTAAACTGTGGTGACAAATACTACGACTCTGCAGCAAAAAAATGCTTGGAGGTGGGAGTGGCAGACGAGTGACAGACGCAGGCACACGCTTCCGGAGGTGGTACCGTTTTTTTTTTTTTTTTCTTTTTGGTCCTCTCGATTTTGGTTGACAAAAGGTCCACACTGACTTTTTCAAGGCTGGCTGCGCATGTTTCGGGCCGTAAAAATTTCCGCGTTTTTCGCCATTGGTCATTCCAAGCCCTGATGTGTATCGTGATAGAATCTGTCTGAAATACTGGGTTGTACCATAAGTTTTGTATTCATCCACTATAATTGTAAATATTCCATGCGATACATTGTAGCTATTGTCTTTGTGGTTCTTTATATATGTTATATTGTATCATGTCTTACATTTTACTATTATTAGCTGGTACTATTTACACATCTCAGAATGCCATCTGGGTGCTGGCCAGTGGTAATGCCACATAATCAGATTTTTGGGATTTAAAGATTTTTTTCAGACGGAGTGAGCCACTCCCATAAGGCTTTGCAAGGGCTGAATTTGAAACTTAAGTTATTCGAAGCTTGTTATTTTGAAGATTCAAAAACACTAGGTTGAGGTCAGACAACTTGAGCTGATGATTACCGTCTGATCTATGCATGACAAAACATGGCCATTTCACTTAGTCAAACGCTCATTTCTTTTCAAACTGTTTTAACATTAACATTTTAGCTGTAGTCTGTCAATTTATTTGATTAATTTTAAGAGTACAATCTTCGTTAGCTCAAGTTTCTATGTTGTGTTGGAATGTCTGTGACATGTGTGACTATTGAGAATGTACGTACTTGTACTGTGCTGTGTAGAAAACTGTAGATAAGTATGACTCATTTCTATACATGTAGATAGATATTTTTGTCATGTAACTTAGTTCTGGCTTCTGGTGACCCATGCTTGACCTTTTGTATGACCTGTGAACTTCAAATACAGAACTTCATTGAATACAACAGCTGTTTCCTGCTGAAATGAAAAAACATTGACATATTTTTGTTAATGGCGTTGTCATCGCTTTTTAGAGAATACATTTTAAGCTGTTTTTACTTGTGTGAATAAATATTTTTTTCAGTTGCTTCACATGTGATGAAAAGTGTATGCCCTCTAAAGATGGATAAGCATTTATTCATGACATTGCGAATAGAAAGTGGTTTTACTAAAAACTTTATACCATTAGTAAGTCCACAACAGCTAATCTTTTTTCAAACATAACAGCCGAGCTGTTTACTGGTCACTAAGTCATCACTCTATGGTAGCCTGGTCGATAGACTCAACAAATCTGTACATTCTGTGGTCAATTCTCCAGTTTGTAGATGCGCTTAATTTGTGCCCACCAAGTCCGTCCCAGTTGTCTTTAGGATGTGTGAACTTCTGACTCTGCCTACATTTTAAAGCCTTCATCAAATAGTTCTTCAGGATGTCACTGGGTTCCACAAGTTATTTTTGGGCTGTGTTCTATAAATGTGAACTTTTTCCAGCCTGTAGTAGAGCACACTGGCTCCGTGCAAGCTGTTCGTACATTCAAGTTTCTGGCTATTGCCTTCCTTATTTGGAAAGTTCTGCAAGTTGACTAGCCTGATAGGTGTCACTTCAGTGTTGTCCATTTACTACAAACTTACACCAGGCCCCACCAGGGCATTGTGTAGATGGTACCAATCCCTTGTAGGGATAGCCAGCCTTTGTCGTGCCGTAACAAATTATGCGGTAGATTAGATCGGAGTCGTCTAGTCTCTGCTATGGTATTAGTCTGCGTAGACTCATTCTAAAGGGGCTACAAACTCCATTTCTGTCACAAAACTATTTAGATAACGTCCCATCATAAAATTGTTCTATTGTTCCTTGATCGAAATAGGTGTTATTCTGGGCTTGTTGAATCACAGACAGTTTCCTATGGCTAAAGACCAGACTCCATGTGTCGACTTGTCATGTCATTTTAATCGCAAAGCACCGCGTAAAAAACGCAACCCATCATTTATTTGCAAGATATAAAATCACTTCTCATCTGAGTAATGAACAGGTGGAAACTAATCTTTTAGTGTCAAGAGGTCTAAACAAACTTTGTTTCGACAGAATGCGGGTTTATTGCCACTTTAAAATAGAACTCGTAATACTCTCATCCTCTTGAAGAATCGGTCCTGCACCTGTGATAATTTGAACTAAAATTTTTGTTGTGTTCCAATCCTAGTGGTTTGTGAAACACACTTAGCAACTAGCCTTGGAAATGTTTGTATTCAATGCAATTGAAATTTTTCAAATAAACCAAAAGATCACTCCCTGTTCCTTTTGTTTTTACCCGTGACCTTGTGTACGTGTTATATATTGATTCAGCCTATTTTCACATCAATGCACAATCTCCTAGATTCACTGAACTTTTTTTATTCACTTTTACCAGAGTGCAAGACTGTCAGGATGCATGTGGTCAACTGGGTTGTAGTATTACTTTGTCTCTTTCCATTAGCAACACCTCAGTGCTTTATAATTCAATACACTCTTGGCTGCCTTGCTTGAAAAACACATCGACAGCAAGCTGATCTTTGCAAGTTCAGAATAGAAATGTTCTAAGGCATATTACAAATGGGTGCAAGTGCACTATGAAATGGTTTTCAACAGAGTAGGGTGTAACTTCCGATTATCTCCCATGTGTATGCACATTTGTTACTTGCTGAATATTACTGCTTTCATCAGTTTGAGGATTTACCTCTAAATTGCAAGTGAGGACATTTATATTTGTTTACCATCACGTGCATCTATGTAAAACCATGAGAACAAGTTCCAATGTAGAATTAGAAGCAGCGTGTGGTGTAAGACAAAGTCAATTTTGACAGTCAATTTACTTTCAGATTGATAGTCGTAACTGATTTTATCCATGACATCATCTGGCTTTTACGTTTCCAAGATCGAGTCAAATCTCGACATTCGCAAAAATTTATGCCAGAAGGCATGAGGAGAAAAGAATTTGTAGTTTAACAGTCATAATTTATTCATCCTAATAACACATTTTTACAAAAACGCCACAATTTCAAGAAGGTGAACTGAAACACAGTCTATAACAATCTTTGTTCCAAGTAACACACCAGTTTACTTTTCAGTATATAAAGCCTATAACTGTTGCCTGGAAGTTCACACCATGATCATCAATACATCCAAACTTGTCTCATTCTATGCAGTGGCAGATAGTGACTTGAGGTCTGTTATACACTTCTTTAAACTATCTTTTTCCTACAATAAACAACACAAACACTTGTACCAGCAGTGTCTCAACAATTCTGTTTTAAAATACAACAAGGTGGAAAAACTTCAAAGCAAAAACTTGTAAGTATTGCGAATGGTTCCCTGAATTCAACAGTTGAACTCTGCGAACAATTCACCAAGTGATGAGACTACAAACATTACAGCTAGTGATGAGACTGCGCCTGATCATACCATGACATAGAACTGATAGCCAAGAGGTCAATGGTTCAATGTTCCTAGATTCTGAGAACCAGTTTGGTACCTGTTATTCAATGCAGAAAACTGGTTCCCAAAATGCGGGCACATTATATCCGACTAATACCCCCAACAGTATACACAATTCTAGACACTCCTTAACATTATAGCCGAGTTTGACTTGTTAAATTGAACAAAGCACACAAGTAATGAGCACAATGCATACAAACAGAGGAAAACCTTCATAATTGTCACAAGACCAGACCTGCAAATTGACAGTACTTTCTAGCAGTCTCACTCACCTGTTGAGGTGTGATGCCTTTGAGTACACTCTGTGTGATCCAATTGACCATATGTTGATGTTCAAACCTACGCTGTGTGTTCTCTAACTCCAGCTGGTAATCCTGACATAGTAATAATGATCAGATTACCACCAAGTTAACTTTTAATGGTTAACACCAAATTAAAATATCTGCGATTTACCATGTATCAAACCAATTCTCAACATCTCTACACTAGAATTACAATCTTGCCCAATGTCGGACTCTTGTGGCCAGGCTTCATATCACACGAGACCAGTCAATTTTTTGGCCCAACCTGTAGGCCTCTGTGCACTAATCATATATCCACGATGACTGCACCAGTTGGACTACTAAAGATGCCCCTAACCATCAATACAATGTTCTTTGCAAGATCAGTTCAATCAGTCCATGATCCTTCAGAACAAGTGTTCTTAGATCAATGTATCAGCCCATGAGCTTTTAACACCACAGTAGTTGGTGAACACTTGCTGAGTAGACAAATGGCTACAAGGCCGGTGCTGATGTCAAATTTTTTAGCCACTTAACACCGGCAACAACCTCGCAGACACCTGTAGTGAACTCTCCGAGCTGGTAATACCACATGTATTGTGAACAACAAATCTGCAAACGTCTTGTCTACACACTGATGCAGAGTTCATATCACTTTCGGTAACAAGTTCCAAAGTATGTTCTCATGTTTCAGAAACCTACGACTCGAATGGCATTTGCCAGTGCACCCGTAATAGAAAAAATTCTTGGGAACAATGACGAAACAGTTATGACTGAACAACAGAAATCACTCAGCAGTTCCTTCACACAGAACACAAACACTGAATAACAACTCAATATTAGGTGTCCACATCCAACAAAAACACCAAAAAAACAAGTGTGCCAATTGATATGTTCTTGAAAATGCTTGGAGCATGTGGTTTTCACAAATATTACTGGGCCCCAAACTGTATTGCAGACATAAAAGCACTAAAACCTACAGCATTTACAACAGGTTTTACTGTCTCATGTTAATACAACTGTATACTTACAAGTCTTTTTTTAACTTGCTGATATACAGAGTTGAGTCTTTCACGGTATATGGCTTCTAGTTGGAAGTCTACATGCTCCTGAAAGGGGAAAAGAGCATTTTAGATATGACTGTAAACATACAACTCATAGGGGACTGTAAACAATACTTAGAGTGACTTTTAGAAAAGAAAATAGCAACACTCAAAAGACGAGAAACTTCCACTAAACAACTTGTGTGGCAGCTGTCAACACAGACTATCTCAACTATTCAACACACAAGCATTACATTCTGCTTAGCAGCCGTATCTCTGTATAGCCACCATGTTTAGTCAGTACACTCACAACAACCCTGCAATCACTTACAAGTGGTCACAGAGGCTATCTCTGCATTGTGTAGTCTATAACAGAAAAACTATATTTAATTTAGACTAAAATAGGTATCAAAATGGTCTAAATGAGCAGCGACTCAATAGAGCACTTGAAGATATTTAGTGTGTAACGTTATTCCACCCTCTGTCAAGACTCAGTGTATCACCAATCAGACTCAGTGTATCACCAATCCCCCAACAACAAAATACCTTCTTGGCCTCAAACAGGGTCTGGTGACCTTCTTCTTGCCAGATAGCCTTCTCAGCATCAGCCACACCTTCCTGCAGCTTCACTTTACTATTTTCAATAGGCTTGATGTGGTCACGCTGAGTGAATTGCTGTCATGGTAACGAAAAACAATACTTTGGTAGATAGACTATGGTAAATAGGCAGACAGTTGAACACATGAGATTGTTGCAATGGACACAAAACAATGCTCGAAACTGCATGTTTAATTTTATGTAACAAACCACAGATACCCACTTCTCAAAATTTTAAGTAATCGTCATCATGCTAGAGCGCGAACGTCATTTGTGCACTAACATTACATGGCTTTCAAATGAATTGTATCCTTATATTGCACGTTTTAGGCACACTTGTACCCCATATTTAGAACTTGTTTGTGTCCCACATTTTAGAAATCATTTTTTGTAATAAGTCATTGCAAGAATGCGTGAAATTTAACCCAAAATATTAGTTTTCAGATTAATTCAACTTTTAGCCAATGATCTTGGCATTGTAAAGTACGTAATTTTTCTTTCTTCACTAAACTCACAATACAAAAGCTTTTGTTTTCATCTCGGCTAAAAACAGTCCAGATTTTTAATTCACATTTCCTTTTCTGAACAGTTGTTTCGAATGATTTAATTTGAAACTTTGATCTCTTCTACCAGGCGAAATGGATACACTTGACACTATGGGACATCACAGGGACTAGCGGATTATTAGAAAAGGGGGATTTCAGTTATTACATCACTAGAAACTAGGGATTCATTGTTTTTTCAATATTCAGAGCCAACTGATTGTAACTGAAATCTAACAAACTATTTGTAAAGCACCGCAACTGTCCCATTTGAGCTGCATTATTATTTATTAGGCAGTACCCGACCTTGATGACAGTTTCACCTTGGTGTTGCAAAACTGACTCTGGCAGTGTCTTCAATTCACTACTGTGTCGGATCAAACACATTGGACAACCTATCACATACAAGGACCTCAGCACCAGAAAATACAGACGTGGGTACAGCACTGAATCACTGTCAGTAGTCTGGGTAAATAAATATAGTTAACTTGATGCAAAGCATTGGTGTCTGATGGTAGCTAATTATTTGAAGAAATAATGGAACTAACCTCAACTAAATTATCCAGGTACTCTGCAGTTGACTTGCCAATCTTTCGGTTCAGGAAAATGACAGCAGACCAGAAACCCAGCACCTCCGCGAAACCGTGGTCAATCACCCAGATCTCTTTAGACATCAGAAAGGTGACTAGTCCACCCAGGAATAAGTACGGACCTGCAGTCAAGTCAAGGTAGTGAACTATTCAGTGTCAAAGGAGCAACCTCAAATCACACATTAACAGAATTCTGCACGCAATACCAAAGCATTTCGAGGAATTTTGTTCCATGCAAAACTAACTGTTGAATAACTTACCATCATAAGACACAAGATTTTTCTGAAATTTGCACATTAGTTTCACGCATGAATACGTGATTCAGCCTGGGCAAACAAAGCCTGACAAAGTTTTGCAATCGTTCCAGATGCAACGTTTGAACAGCTCAAACAAATGGAAGGAGTTCAGATTTAACTAGTTTGCATTTTCAATAACTTTGACATCACAGATCAAATTTAGGGGGCATTTCTCACCGTCTATTTCCATTTCCTCCTACTTCAAATTGCTTAGTTAGCTACTTGAATACACGTGTTGGTTAGAGAGCACTAATTGAACGTTCACTTCCACAGCTAATATTACAGTTACAGCAAATCCTTTTAATTTCGGTCTGTGTACTTTTTGAAAAGACGAGGCTAGTCTGAATGCCGCTATAGTTCCACAGTTACGCCGTTTGCTACAAGAGCAAGAGTCAAATAAAACACACGCTCAATATATAATTTCTCACCTACAAGTAAATTGTGAAAAATTTTAAAATTCTTTGTAAATTCACAGACTTGAACACTTTTAAAAAACTAAAAGCACACACAAATAAAAATGAATGTGGGAGTATCAACAAACATGGGTGATTAAAAGAACAATGTTCAGCAAGGCATTATCCGGATAACTACAGCCTTCTCCATATCAAAGTAATGGGGAAACTCCAAGAAACAATCTTTCACAAAATCACAAGTAATTAGTGACTGTACACAAAAACCCCACACATACCTGTCACTCCTGTTTTATCGTAAAATGCTGTGAACCACTCGTCAGGTATGAAGCCCAGCCTAACTGGGCCGGGTCTCTCTGGCTGGACGGGGTGTGGAAAGTTTTTAGTGTCTCTCTCAGGGCCATAGTAAAGCCCGTTGGCTTCCTTCCAGTTATCGAGAGCACTGGAACACCTCTGGCTTGAAGTTACAAACAACCTGAAATGAACACAACATAAACATGAGAGCACAAAAACATATGAAGACTTTTAAGTTACAGTCTGGAATAAATGGTACAGAAATCTGTAATCAAATCAACACGAAGAAATACCACATTACAAAGACACATGCAAATAAGTGTTCACATAGTTTTAAAGCCAGCCAGACCCCTTGTTCATATCAAACGACATCCACTGATGTGTAAGTTTTCAATTATTTTCACTCACAAATCATAATTTCACACTAATTTAACAGTCTAATTCTACTAAACAGCTCAGCAGCCTAATACGACCATGCATTCATTAGACATGACAGAAATAACTACTCTGTTTACTCACCGTTGTTGCTTAGCCAAGGTCCCAGCTAGCGGGCCTAAAACAAAACCAGGCAAAAACATAGACGGCATATCACTAAGTAAGATTACATTTTAGACTAAATGGTCCAATCACAAAATAAAATCTGAAGACTTCACGAAATCCATAAGTGACAGTATGATAATAGTTGCAAAACACTAATAATGTCATTTCTGACAGTCTAATTCTTTTCAACACAACCCCTTTCGCACTAGGACTTATCATTCAGGGACAACGGGGATTGTGATGCCCAGAACAAATTTCTTCAAGAAAAACGAGATCACACCAAAGCAAATCCTCTTTCATGAGTAGGCTGGTTTCCAATCCATAAGGAAGTACTTCCCTCATTATCTTGCATTACGGAACAGACCCAGGGGTTAAGTGACTGATTATGAGAGGTCTTCAGGAAATAGTTCCTAATTTGAGAACCACTTACTTCCACTGACTCAATAACGTCCATTACAAGTGACTACTTCTCAAATAAACTTTATATCCATCAGGGACCCACCTAGCCGAATATTACAAGTCTTTAAACTACTACATTCACAGCACATTGACTACAGACATAGTGCTATGTTGTGGCGTGGTGACCTTGCTGTGCGTGAACTTGGAATCCTACCTAACCTCAAGATCGCATATGCATGGACTTGGAATTGACTATTCATTAAGGCAATCGAGTAAAGTTTTTTGAGGCGTGTAAAGAATTTTGGTGATTATTAGCCTCGCATCACCCATCTCTACTTTCCTGAAGCTTGCATTAAAGAATCGGAGGAATATTTGAATGGTTAAATCAATTATTAATTGGTGATTACAGAATAAGATTACCAAAAGCTGAAGAGAGGATGGTTAAAACTTGCTGTGTTATATTAACATGTAATTTGATTTAGTGCAGCACAAATTTTCGTAAAAGTGGAGTAAACGGCTGCCGTGAACCAGCTTTCACTGAATAACAGCAATGTCCGTTATTCAGTGAGTCTGGTTCCTGATAGCCATTTTGAAGAGGAGCCCGTTTCCTTAGACAGTGATCACCGTCTCTAGCTGGCTCAGTAGAGACGATGGAGCTCCTACAGGAGCTTCATACACAGGAAGCATTTCAGCAAATTATGCTTCACACTGACTAAAACATCAAATGCACGTGGTTATAAATACCATTTTGCACATAGAGGGACATCTTAGTCTTAGAAGGCTGTCAATGTACTTAATTCCTTAGAACTCGAAGAAATACTGCCGTAACCCAAGTTTTTCTTTGAGCAGTCCTTCATTCAGTTCCCAAAATCGGTAACTCGTCATTTTTACACTGCGCACGCCAGGTGATATGACGTCATACCACCTGCCGCGCGTAATGTTAAAACTGGCGAGTTACCGAATTTGGGAACTGAACGAGGGACTCCTTGAAGAAGAAGTTTGATCTCGGGAGTATTTCTTTGAGTTGGCCTACTAATGTGTCCCTCTATGCAAAAAGGAATTAATAAAGATTTTGATGTTTTAGTCAGTGTGAGGCATAATTCGCAGAAAAGTTTTCACTATATGAAGCTCTTAGGAGCTCCACCATCTCTACTGGGCCAGCTAGAGATAGTGATCACTTGTCAACCGTTTACTCCACTTCTTGACTTCCCAAACTTTTATCAATATGACAGTGATTATTTGAGTGAACGTATCAACTTTCCTCGTGTATTCCAAGTTCACGTCATCTTGATATTAAGCACAGCATCCAAGACAGTGTGCCAGGACGTGTACTTTTTGGGGCTGGGATTTTTGACAGACAAGCAAAATCTGAGGACACAGTAGCCACCTGAAGTCAACAAATCGACCACCCTTTATTGATAAGTAATCTGCGAAGCAATCCGCAAATGACGTGATTCGCAAATTCGAAGTGCCAGATTAACAATAAACTGTAAACTGGTTGATGAAATGGCCAGTGCCATGGAGGAGACTCCACAAATTTTGACATCTGTCTTTTCAGTTCAGAGATAGCCCAGTCCATGAATGCCTTAAACACAGATAATCGCAGAAAAAGGCAAGTGCATGTGGCAGATCTTTTCAGTGGTTACACATTCTGCTTTCGTATGACTTACCACATCGTAATGCTAGCCGAGAAAGCATCGTTACGATCGCTTGCACCGGTCACCAAAAATCAAAGATGGCGGAGAAGGAAGACCCCTGTTTTTCCACAAGACTTCCCAAATAAGCGTAGAAAAGTCTTTATTTTTGTCGTAAAGTATGCTAGCGTAAAGTAGTCGTTCGTGATGTTGTTAAAATGGAGAGCGGAAGTGAGAGTTTCGTTGTAACGAAGAATAAAATCAAGAAATGTCTTTCAAAAAACTATACATATCGGTAAGTATTCACTTAATCACGAACTTTTAGAATAATATGATGGAAGGCGAAGCTTTGTTACGGAGACAAGCGCGTAATAACAAACAAATCACTGTATTTTGTTTCTAGTCAGTGATTCACTCGCCACTCCCAGCACAGCAGTGGCTGAGTGCCCGGAGACGTCCCAATCACACTGATTTCAAATTGGCATTGGTTGGATTGTGGTCCCTGATTTTGAGAACCAGTTTCGTCCACTGAACTGAGTCTCAATAACAATGATTGTCTGATTATCAAAATCAGAGACATAAAAACATCAAAGCCGGCATGTTGCTTTACGTTTACGACTTTACGTACTTGTTGTACATCAATCATAGAGGGACACCTTATCCTTAGGAGGCCGTTGATGCCTTTAATTCCTTCCAACTCGAACAAGTACTCCGCAATCAAACTTAATTGGAGCAGTCCTCTGTGGCGTCACATGTATCGACGAGGTCAGGTGTACACAGACATGTACCAAAAATTGCTGAGAGAATCCCTATTGGTGTGCCAGGTCTGAGAATTAATAGTGGTGGCTATTGTGAATAGGAAGATGACCATGAGTGTGCTTTTTATTGTGCTCAGGGGCCAATGCAGTGGGCAGACCTTTTGTGGGGACGAAACAGAAATTTATTGGCCTATTGGACCCCGCGCGGGTCCCACAAAACTTGATGAAAAGTACCGCCTACCTGCAATTTTTGGTGCACTGACACCTTTGGGCACCTTGTGAATATGAGCAACTCATGGGGCAGTCCTTCATGTAGTTGACCAAATGGGCAATTAAGTGGTCATTTTTAACAGTACGCATGCCAGGAGCTGTTTTTGGTCACTGAGCATATTTTGGTTACTCTCAAAGATGTGTTTTGTATGTTTTTAATGAATTCTTTTTATGAACTTTGAAGTGAGGTATTTTTCATGTACTCTCAATATAAATGCCTTAGTCACAATCGTATCGATCTTCATCTTTGGTCCGAAACCAGCATAGAAACACAACAAGGCTCTGTAATTTATAGCCCCCCGTCTAGTGCTCTTTCTCTGCACTGACTGCCTTATTTGGCAGTTGTGCGAACAGACTTGGTCTGATGGAATAAAGTGCAAATCAATCGCAATTTATGCTGCAGCAGGTGTTTAGAGTAAAAAAAGTACTAATTATGGTCTGTGTGTGTGCCAGCTTCCTGTAAACAGAGACTTAGTTTCCATTGTCTCCTTCAGTAACTAAGGTGTCTAAAAGAGGCAGACTCCCTTTATAGCTCCGCATAAGTATACTTAATGTTCCTGTCTAAGATTGTTAATAAATTCAACTAATCTTTCTCAGTTCTCTGATCAGGAACTTGACTAAAATGTTGTCCACATATCGAAGCCATAGTGTAAGAAGGACATCAAGGTATAGCTGCTAAACAGTTTGTGTTAAAAAAATCCATCTAGCATATAATTTGCCACAATGCGAGACACTGGAGAACCTGCACATCCATTGGTCTAGTAATTAATTATTGTCTCTTATAAACACTGGCATGGTTGACATGAATAAACATGTGCAGGGTTTTACAGTGACGGATCTAAGATACCATAAGGGGGTCCAACATGCTGCCTCGGGGAATTGGGCAAAGTGCGGTCTTATGTGTACTGGCGCCCCTAAAAGTTGCAGGGGCCCCGGGTATGTACCTTCTTCTCCGTAAAAAAAGGGAGCGTGACTTTGCCGCCACCNTTTTCCTCATGCTTCTTGCTGTTGCTGTTCCATTTCGCTTGCGGCAGCCTGGTGGGGGCCCTCTGGGCCCCCCTAAATCTGCCTATGTTTTACTTAGAAACGTAATGGTATGTGAAATTTTACGTTATTTGTTGTAAAACAACACAGAGTCTTCGTAATAATTTTTACCAGTGAGCATACATATAAACCAACGTATTTGCTATGTATTTTTGCCGTTTCTGTAGTACTAGGGTGTAACGCCGAAATGCTACATATTTTCAGTAATTAATACACATTATATATTAACAGATGTTCAAAGTGTTCAGGCCTTTGCTTTGGCTTTTACTAGCAATGTCTTTTTTCGAAATAAACACAAATAAATTTCACATGATGGAAAAAAGAACAAAACCGACATCCTTGTTGTAACACATTGTGACTTGAACCATTTTTTGTAATTTTGATTTTCTGTAAACCCGTTTTTACAAATATTAGAAAACTAAATCACAAACCAGAGTCTTTCTCATTTTCACTTGTTTTTGTCAAACTGCTGCCTTGGGCTGTTTGAACACAGTCCATGGAGCAGTTGCTGTGTATTAGCTCAGTACATCTTATATATATTTCCACCCTGTCTCAATTAACATTGAACAGATAACTTGTAGTTATTGATCTACAGTGAGATGAAGCACATCAATCTGTACAAACGTACACACACACAGAACTTTTGTGCTTGCATACGTCACGGGTGACTCACTCAGATGTGTCAACCATGTTTTGCTCTAACCATAGCAATTTTGTAAAAAAACATGGCAAACCACAGCATGAAATGCATCAAAATATGGTCAAATGTCAAAATGCATTTCACGTACCAGCTTACTTATTGAGGCTCTTATAACTAATGACTGTGAGTGTTATTATTATACTCCCTGGTGACTCTTTTGGCCCTATATTATGTTTAATTAATTGATAAATTTCTTGGGCTTGTAACATTAATATCGTTCAAGTTGATGAAATTTCTTCTTTTGTAAAATCTGCCATATTTTTAGCAAAATTTAAGTAAACCAATTTTTAAAATGATGCGTTATTTTTGTGGCTTCCTTCAGTGATTTTGCCATAATTTCTCTAAAGGCTAAGAGAACTCAACAAATTCGTCAACTTTTTAAAAACTACTGTAAGTTACTGTAGATAGACGAATTAAGCCCTCAGTCTGTAATTTAAAAATTTTCAAATTTTCATGAAAAAGGGACAGAAAAGCATAGTGTTGTGGTGTTTTAAACACAAATTAATGTTTGGTTAATACATTATTTATGTACAGTTGAATTTTGCTTAATATTGAGGTTTATCGACTTCTGTATGTTGTGCTTTTGAACATTGCAAAGTTGAAAACAAAAATGTGAGTTTATTTTTAACAAATAATATCCTATTCTGCTGAAACCTGTCAAGAAAATGTGAAATTTTGTTTTCTCTAATTTAGACAAAAATATGATGTCAGTGTCATTGTGAATACATCTAGGCTAAAGTTACATCAAATTCCGTTTCTAATATTGAATGACCAAATTTGTTTGGAAATTCCTGATGCTGCTCCTAACTCTAATGACTACAGATAATATTTTCTTGTTCAAGTAAATTTTTACTGTAAATAGTTTGTAGATCTCAAGTGCATCTATACTAATTTTTTTGTCTGAAATACAATTTATTTTCTCATCAATGGTTACCCTGTGTTCTTCAGTTCCAAAACTGTTGTATCAATAAATTATGCTAATGAATTAGTATTGGTTTACTTTTAGCTCTGATGATAGGTCGACCTCATATGATCAGCTCATACTGCTAGACATAGTTATTAGCTGTGGAGTGTATGTATAACTGTGCCATATATCATACTGATAGTGTCAACTGTTGTAGGGTAACACACAACGTGTCTCTAAAGGAATGAGATCTGTTGTAGGCTAACGCACGACGTATCTCTAGATGTACCCCTGTCACAAGAGACCTCTTCAAGTGAAAAGTTTTACCCGCGCCTGGATAAATTTGGCCATTTACATCACGGCTTAGCAGTGCCTGCTTCAGACAGCCTGTCGTCTGGCGATGATATGAGAGAGTCGTCTTGTGTAGCTAGTGAGCCTGTGTGTGCCAGTGTGTGTGACCACATGGAGGGAATATACAACTCTGAGGTAGGTGGGATCTTCATGTTATTATGTGTGTACATTATGAAGGAAAGCTTACTTCAGACTGCTGGGGAGGTTTTCTTCCCACTGCTGTATTGATTTTCACTTAAGGTTTGTGTATTAGATATAAATGGCAACGGAAGTGATATGATAAACAGGTTTTTATGCCCACAATAAGAACTGAAGCTGGAAACTATACATTACCTTCCAAGAATCAAATATGTTAGTTTTAAATGAGAACTAGTGTTTGGCGACTTGTACCCTGTTTATGGTAAAATTTTGAATTAATTTGATATTTTGAAGCCATCAATTCTCTCAGTTGGCTGTAGTATCGTCCGTAGAGTCGTCTCCATATTTACGCTACGAAAATCAACTCGCTTTAGATGATGGTGTTTCACCATCTCTGCAATTCTGGCCAGCTTCTGTGAAGAGCTTACGTTTATGGAGTTTACTTGAACATTATTTTAGAAGTTGTTCTTTGGGATAATCCCATGACGGCAGCGTATTGCACTATGTCTTGGTTTGATAGTCGATGTATTAGGAAAATGACAAAGTCGAGGTTACTGGAGTTACTCCTGTGCAGGGAATCGGTAGATTTATCTAATTTTCGTAAACAAATGTTTTTAGAAATATATTTTTACAATGAGAGTTTATTACTGCCAAGAATGTTACCTAACACATTTGAAGCAAGTTCCACTCTTAGTTATAAACAACTTTGTGAGCAATTTCTCACTTATATGACTATCAGTTTCATCTGAGTGTGATCAGTAATGTTTTTGTGTTGCATTGTGCACAGATGGTCACAAAGAACCCGATAAGTTAGGCGTGTATTCTGAGATATTTCTTAATCGCATTTGTGTCAGTGTTGTCAATTTGATGTCTTATCCTGTTATGTTTAAGACCTTTGCAGCATCTTTATTAATAAAGCGATCATAAAACTTTTGTTACAATTTCGCATTGATAAAAGTGGTCTCAAATTTTCTCTAAGACAAAATAAGTGCGATTTTAAGGCTTGAAAAAATTGACAGCTTGTTAATGCCTGTGACTTAGCTCTTCAGTTGACTTGCCACAGCAAGTCATTTTATTCACCGAGCAAGCACAGTCGTAAGGGATAAGAAACTGTCGATTCTTTGCTAGACCAAAAATCACCTGTTATTTGGGTAAGGAGCATTGTTAAGACCAGTTTCAAATCAGTAAGTGGTTTAAATAAACCATAGTGTCTTTGACTGAATGAAGTTTTTTTAGTATTCTAAGTGAATTTTTTACTGCAAATTTTACCCATTGTGGTAACAATGACTGCAGCATTTGTTCTTCATTAATATTGATTTTCAAAGGCTTTCTATATTGCTAAAATGTTCAGGATTTCCCCAATTGGATGATGACAGTATAAACTATGCTAGAATTTGAGGTTGATCATGTTGGATTGTAGTGCCACCTGGCTGTGAGTGACGACGGAGGGTTTGAGGAGCTGACAACTGAACAGCTGCTCATTTTCATATTGTCTAGCCGTGGTTATACAATTCACTAATATTATAAAGTTGTGGCATTGTTTCAGACCTGCTCAAGTGAGCCCCCTTCAGCCGTGAAACGCAGGAAAAGAAGTGTTAACAGAAAGTTGCCTACTTTGCCGTTACCAAGAAAAGGTAAATTTTAGCTTGATAATTAAAAGGCATTATATATCTTGCAGTTTGAGTGGTTTCAAGCCATTGTCCTTTTTGTTGATGTTGTCATGAGCTCCAACATGAAGTGACATTCTGTCATATGCATGAGCCAACACTTGTATGTACGCATTATGGTGCTGAGCACTATGCACATAAAGCACTTAATTACTTCCCACTCTTTGATTGAAAGTCAATGACCTGACTTGTGACCCCAGCACTTGGATGCAGTGTTATCGTGGTGGTTATGAATATTGTAACAAGAGTGGTACATAATGTATTTCATATAGAGATGTCTCTTTCTAAAGCAGGCCATCACTGGGGCAACATGCCCACTTTTCATAACTTTAGGAAAATGCAAAAACAATACAAGTTTTCCTTGTAAATTTCTGTTTATTTTCAGGACTTCTCTCCTTATTTACCACACTGCAAAGCTAAAATCCAGTTTGCTATGCCAACTTTTTCTGGGACGTGACAGAAATCTCGCCAGATCTTGCTTAGTTCTGTTAACGTCATATTTTGTCTCTGTGAGGCGCCACATGAATAAGAGTTCATGACTTCATAGGAAGTCTAATCATCCCCATCTCATGGCCTTAAATGTGGCATATTGCTGTGTAAAATTATGTCTTTCTTTTCAAGTAAAACCCAGTTTCTTTCCCCTCTCACAATAGACGATATATGCATACATTTTTTTGTAAAATTGAAACAATTATACATTAACAGAAAGAAGTGCTCACGACCATGGATAATTGATTCAGTCCATAACATTTTGAGTTATTTTTGATTTTAAAATTCTGCAGGAAATATACATGGGCTGTCTTTAGCTGAAGAACTCAATGGGTGCTATTCTCGCAATAACTGTCCAAGTAAATCACCATCGCCTGAAACTGTACCAGGATCATCTCAGCAGGTTGAAAAGTCTGGTCTTAGTGTTGGAAGTCTGTTTGAACACCTGGACGAGCTTGACAGTGATGAGCAGGTGAGAGAGGGATATTCACACCTGTCGTGTGATGAAGGACTTATTTTAAGCACTTTGTGCTTAATAGAACTGTAACTATGACAACAGTTATAGTTGATTCTCTCCTGTTGATGAATTCATTTCGTAAACTCTCTCGTAAAATTGGTCTCGTGATATTCCTTACAATGATAAGATTTTATTTTTGTTACCAACGGAAACAGAATCCTATCATAGTAAGAAATATTCGGAAAGTCTAATTTGTTTTCCGTTTTTTTTTTAGCTAGTTAAACATGTAAAATGCTACTTTTAGTCCAAGATTATCACTATATGTGTAAAACTTGGTCCAGCATTTACTTGAAAGGTGTATTCAGTTTGCACGCTGCTTGTTCTGCTGGCGCACTATTCCCATTTTGGTTGAAGACAATGACAATCAGAATGATATCATGGAAGTGAATGCGGACCTTTTGTTGGACTGTTGACCTTTGACCTCACATTGTATTGTTCCACGCATAATGAATACACTCCAGGGGATCATTTAATTAACTTGGAAAAAACGTATCCACGTAATGACCAAGGATGTGTATTTTTACTGAAGATGACATCAAAAAATATTTGTGTTCCCCTTTGATACATTCTACAAGCACTAGACTAAGTGTTTTGCATCACTGCATTCTGCATAGTTTGCATTTTGTAGCAACTGATCTTGAGTTTTGAAGCGCATTATTGATTCTTCCTTAAAAGTGTACCAAACCCAGTTTTTGCCTATTAACAGATATTAAAAATGACTTCCTACTTAGTTCTCTAAAACAAAATAATGTTCTCTAACCCTCAACAATCCTCAAATATTCTGTGCAAAATTTGAAAATTCTTTGAAAGTCTTATGTCTACTAAACGGGCAAGCTTGATCTACGCTTTAGGCAAGTTACATGACAACTGTAGGGAAAGACCAAGACCAAGAATTGTAATATCATATTTGTGACAAAGAAATATGAATTGTTATTTGAAATCTAATTTAATCCCTCATGTGGGATATCAATGGTGCATTAGCAAGTGACAGAATGAGGATTGGTTGAAATCCCTAAAACAAAAGAAAGTGAAATTAAGTTAAATGTTATTGCCCTTAATTATTTACAGACTCCTGATGTCATCGACCGGCATCTGTCAGACACTCTTTATGGGAGTCAAATGAACTTCAACGCCACCTCTAGGTCACACCCGGCATTCCTCAGTTCTAATAATCCGTATCTACAACAGGACTCCTCGCCACAAGAACAGCCAATGAAGCGTGTTGATACGAGAGACAGTGTGCGCACGAGTGGTCAGTTTACTTGTCAGATTGCTTAATCATGTGACAATATGGTGTGATATGTGACATTATGGCCTTGATCATGGGTCGGTAAGGCCTTCATTATGTGATGTTACGTGTTTGTCATTCGGCATTATGGCAATGGTGATGTGATATTATGGAATGAAATATTTTTGCTGCAATAATTATAGTCATGACAAAGAAGCTTTTTGTATTTGGAATCTAAAGATAAAAGTCAGTTTACTAATCTATTACTTCACAAGCTTATTTGTGAAAGGTTTCATGTGTCATCCATTATGTAACATATTAACCTCTCAATGATTTGCAGTCACAGTTAGATTATAGTTCAATGTTTCTCTTTTATCTCTAATTATAGCCATGTGTTCAGTACAGCTTGAATAACAATTTAAATCCCAGCTTTAACTTTAGTAACTCCAGAACTAGCCCATTCCCATTGGTGGACAACAAATTGCCTTTGTCACATGACAACCTTAAGTCAATGACATAAATCAGATTGATTGGCAGTCATTATTGCGTGTGGCACATAAAATTATGGCAACCTGTAAGTGTCCACTTATTAAGTGCATCCAGTCATCAGCAACATGGTTTCGTCAGTTGTTACCAAGCCTAGAAATCATTTCTTACCTGAACACGGTTAGAGCAGAGGCAGTCCAGTCCTATAGGGGTAAGTACTCTGCTTTAAAATTTAACTGTTTGGACATTGAAAATTATTGAAGAAGCCCAAGACAAAATGCCGTAGATCATAATATTTGACAAGTCACTCTAACATTGCCTACCTTTATCAGGATACCTCACAGAGTCATCAAGTCACTCTAACATTGTCTACCTTTATCAGGATACCTCACAGAGTCATCAAGTCACTCTAACATTGTCTACCTTTATCAGGATACCTCACAGAGTCATCAAGTCACTCTAACATTGTCTACCTTTATCAGGATACCTCACAGAGTCATCAAGCTCCAACACTATAAACGAGGATGTTAACCTGTGTCCAACCCATCGAGGTGCTCATCGCTTTATTCCTCGCCATGAGGATGAGGTTGCCATAGAGATTGGGGATCCAATTTTTGTTGACGTGGAAGGTGACGACCTCTGGTGTGAGGGTGAGCAGTTTATTTCAGGACTGTTTACAATGCCCACGTTTAGTAGTGAGATTGGAATAGGAAATAATCACTTACTTAGAGACGATTCAGGTTAGATGCAGACGTTTTGGCCTGGTCCGCCAGGCCTTTTTCGATGAATGAGTATGTTGGAATACAGGGGAGGCAGATGTAGACCGCGGTCCCGGTTCAAGAGGGAGCGCTCCGTGCTGATATTTATGGATTCTTTTAACTTGTGAGCATACCAATTCTGTTCTTTGAGCTGTGAGGGAACACACATTGGAGACTGGACATTCCATCTCCCTTGAATTATTGAAAACTTACAAATGAGCTCTTTTTTTCCTTAGGCATGAATCTCAGAACAGGGCAGCATGGGATATTTCCTGCAGTCTATGCTACGGATTTGAAAATTCTACACGAAGACGCTATTGTTGAAGGTAATTTGCTAATTGCCTCATAGATGGTCATCGTGTTGCTCACTTGGTGCACAATGAGGGCTGTTCCCCTGCACCATCGAGAATAGTCCCTCCCTTAAGGAGGAAAAAACATGGTAGAAGTCATGTTTTCTAATTTGAGTAAGGACCGAGATGAGACTGATTGTGTATAACTGTAAGCAGTCTAAACCAAAAGTTGGCTTTTGACAAGAGGCACCTTTTTACCCCTTTAATTGTGTTTCAAGTACATTTTTGAAGTGAAGTGCCTGTAAATTCCATTTACCTAGTTTCTTGTGTGGTCAATAATTGACAACAGGAGGCACTTTGATGTCAGAAGAATTAGCTTTGCCTATGACAGGTTTTCAATTGGAGTTTTAATTAGAGTGGGCAAACGCACTGGAAAATGTAAAAACATAATAACTGACTTTGTGTTTTTTATTTGATTCCATTAGATGGGGGTAAACTGAAGCCTGCCATCTTTGTGCTGAGGTTTCTTGGCTCTATAGAAGTGAGTCAACACAGAGGCACTGATGTGTTGGTGCAGGCCATGAACAAAGTGGTGTTGACACGGCGCATGACACTGAACACGGCGCCAGCACCGCTCTGTACTGTTGAAGTGAATGAACTCGGCATCAAGATGATAGACAGGACCAAAGTGCCAGTAGGTAGCAGCACTGTGCCATCTTCCCGTACTGGGCAGATCATAGCCGGGCTTACATTTTGCATGTAGCTCTGAATGCTAATATATTGTATGTTAAATTTTAAAAGTTGATGGACAATTCTTCAGTAATAGTTACAAAGCGTTTTTCAGCTCAAACTTCAGTGCAAGTTTATTTTTCAATGTGTATAACAGTGCACACCTTGCATTTGCACCAAGACGTCCCACCACGTCTGTTCTCAGTCTTTGCGTAATCCCTCTCAACAGCTGTCTGTATTCTGCCTCACTATACTCGGACTCAAACATATATCCAACCACTGCTACTACAAAGTAAAAAATTCCTAAATCCAACGTAATTCATTGAGTTCTCTAACAACCTAGCTTGTCGTAGAATATTCGTCGATGGGAAGTGCTGACAACAATTTTAGGAGACCAGCGCAAAAACAACAGTAGAACAGATGCTCACAGTAACTTGAACGCACTAGAAACGAAATAGTGGAAAATTCTTAACCCCCTAAATGTCACTTCTGGAGTAGTACATGACTAATTAGTAAAATTACGAAGAGCTGTTCTTGTCTGAAGCATATGCCTTGGATAATCAACGAACCGTACTTTTACTAAAAATGACACGAAAAAAGGTTGCCTTCGTCTTTAACCAGGCACCAAAGACGTTTGCCGTGCTGTTTCAATCCAGTTGTTAATAAATAGTTATGATATACTTTGAAAGTAAGCTTGCATGTAATGAACCATGCAATATAATTGTAGAAAGTCAAATCTGAGAGTGACACTGCTAAGACTGGCAAAATTGCTCAAAGGCTGAGGAAGATCCTAGCTTTAACAAAGGTATGTAGCCACTCTCTGTTTTTGTATGTGACCAATTTCACCTGCAGTCATGAAACACAAAGATTTTCACCGGCCAAAGCGAATATGAGGCTTTGCTATTTTGTTGAGTTTTACACGCGACATGGCCAAAAGTGAAAGCTGTCCAGTTAAGGACGTGACATAGTCAAAAGTGGAAATGTAAAATTTCTCAGTAAAAATAAAACTTATAAGTGTAAGGCTGGATTACTTGTTGTGAACTGAATGAGATAATTCACTCTGTGCTAAACTGAAATTGATGATCTTGAAAAGTTGTCCTGGTAACATTCATGTTTATTCTGGTTAATCTTCTTTATTTTTCAGGATCCCCAATTGGGAATCAAATCACAGGTCTCTAGATTGCCGGTCTAGTGCTTGTACCACTGAGCTACTGAGGACCCAATATCTGTGCGATATCTGTACAATTACAGTTATAATTGCACAGATATTGTGTCCTCAGTAGCTCAGTGGTAAGGACACTAGACTGGCAATCTAGAGGCCCGTGATTCGATTCCCAGTTGGGGTTCCTGAATTTTCTGTGTTTATTTGACATATTTCACAACCTTATTATCTATGTGTTTACTTTATTTCTTAAATTTTAAACTGAGTGTTTTATACTTTCATGTTTTCAGAATGGACAAACTTGTTGTAATCACTTTTTCTCATTGAAAAATGTGTCTTTCTGCGGCTCACACCCTAAAAATCCAAAGTAAGTAAACTATAGAAGTGATAGGCTTATTGAGTCGTGACAGAAATGATATGGGAGTTTTGTTCATAGTTGATTTTTTGTCACTTTATGCAATTCGGCAGACGTAAGTATAGCAAAAGTGGGCTTTATACAACTTGTAAATGTATTCACTGGGTTAGATTGATTGCAGTATGAATCACCGGGTTGTGTTGTCCTGGTTAACTCATTTAAGCAGACGTCAACATTGAAATTTCATAGATGATTCAGCAATCAGTTTTTTGCACCCCTTTACCAGCCTTTGGGATTTTTATTATCACTTTATCATTTTTGTAACAAAATATGCTCCATTTAGAGTTGCGATTTTGAAAAAAAATGTTTTATTGATTAACTAATGTTATTTCAGATATTTTGGTTTCATCACTATTATTTCAGATATTTTGGTTTCATCACTAAGCACCCGACTGAAATGCGTTTTGCTGCTCATGTGTTTCTTGGCGAACAGTCGACAAAAAACGTTGGAGAGGCAGTAGGGTGAGTTAGTGACCTCGTGGTCAAGAGGTCAAGAAATGTCCATTAAATGGTCCAGCTGTAAAATGCAGTGTGGATATCAGCCAGCAATATTTTTCAAATAATACTGAGAAGACAATGAGGAACATTTGGTAGATTAACTGTTTAGTCTTCTAAAACAACTCATTTTGAGAAAAAATAGCAGATTCTCCTTTAAGTATCTCACAGAGCATGCACACAACCAGTATAAAAAATGGGGGGGCTCAAATTTTTGAGAATGTGGACCTTTCACTAATATTCACGGGGTACGCTCAGCTATGAATTGTGCATTTGCCTATCTTGATTGTGGACTTTTGTCTCGTTTTCTACTTTTTTCGGTGTTTTTGATTCTCTGAGGCAGATCCTTTTGCTCACTTCGCCAAATGAGAGGGGTTTGTCTGAGCTCCTCCCAAGCCCCCCCTGGGTGCACGTATGCAGCGATAAGTTGATTTTGTCTGGCAAGCAGTAAAAGTATATGTCCCCTTTGAGCAGGGTAATTTTTCGCATATTTAACTCATAATATGGGTGACAAGTGAAACTCTATTTTGTCAAACTTCTCCACAAAAACAAAAATTCATAAATTTCTATGATCCATTTCTAGCATGGTATTACTTTCGGCTAGTTTTCCAGTATTTGTGGTGTAAAGTGATCAGCCTTTGAGAAGTAGAAAAATGACAATTTTGGCAAGTTATGGCAATTATTTTTGTGTGAAATCAGTGCAGAATTACATAATTACTCCCTAGAAGATGGCAGTGCTCTCTCTTTTGGGGGTATTTACCCACAATGGTGTGCGTTGCTAGGGGACTCTACTCTTTGCTGTCCTGCTGATCACAGTTCTACATCTAAAGTAGTTCACCATTCATCATGGTAATGCCAGTTAATTTTACCATTGCATAGTTGCTGTGCTGACAAGAAATCATTTTCACTTGTCCGATTTAGCTTCTAAGTCCATTAAAGGTCCTACCTTTCACAAACTAGGTCAATGAGGCAATGCATTTTTCTACTACCAGAGAACTGGAAGTTGATCTTTTGTTAGCAAATGGGTATTGGTGTGTTTTGAATTGATCTTAATGCAGCGCAGCGTCACCCTCCCTCGTTATATTAATGACATTATACACTTTATTAGTGACGTTATACGTTATTTTTTACTAATGTATGCTTGGTGTCAGCGGTCAGTAGTTTTTTTTCCACTTGCCAGTTTCAAGACTTTGGTCTCCTCTTTTATTGCAGATATGCATTCCAGCGTTTTTATGCCGAGTACTTGGCCTTCCAGCATCCAACAGAAGACATCTACTTGGAATGAGCAAGGTTGTGACGTAAGAGGACAGAGAAACAGTGTCAGAGCATGCAGAGTGCGCTGTGGAACAAGTTGTCAGTCGATCAGTTCCCAGTAAAATGAACTCAGTAGCCACACCCCTTGAGTACCTTGTGACAACTTACCCGGGAAGTCTATCACATTGTTTTGACTTCTGTCTGTGTAAACGGGATACCATTCATTGGCCGTGTCATTGGTGGAGAATTGGTATAGAATAATGTTAGCAGTGAAGTGATATTACATTTAATATTCAGCCATCGTTGAAAACATTTATGCCCGTAAAATATCGCCAGTATCGGACAAAAGTAATAGCTGAATATTTTTTTCATACGCTTCAAACATTTTGTGGTTGCCCACAATTTTTTGAAGCAGTGCTTGATAGTAGTTATAGTGCAAAACTTTTGAAATTGGTACAAAAAAGCTGATGTAGAATATCCCATGAAAATATAACTTCACTTGTCCATTGTGTCCTACATTCATTTGGTGAAATTTTACCGCACTTGCATGAATTAATGTGAGACAAATCAAGTCAATAGTATTGTGCAGTTTCACTTTGTGTGTCAGGTACGTAGTTAGGACTTAAGGTGATGTAGGACCCTATATAAATGGCCAAACGTGACTCACTTTGGAACATCATATCTCGGACTGATAGAGGTTTATATGAAACGTTCATGTACTGTGCTTTATCTGCACTGTTCTCAAAAATGCTGTTGGCATTGTTTTCAAAACATTTCTCTTTTGCATGAGGGGCTATCAAAAATAGGACTGTTGTGATTTTTCATGAAAAAATCAGAAGTGGCATAAAATGAAAACGAAATGATAATTTAGAAAACTGTAACATTATTTTTTTGAGATTTCACCTTGTACATTTTGTATCAAAGAAAAGTTGGCCATGTCATTGGTGTGGATGTAACTTTTCTCTTTTTGCTTAATTTCACTAAAAAACAGTCAGGTGATCCTATTAATAGTAGATAAAATCAAAGAATCAAATTCTACAGTTTCTTTCTACTTTCAGAAAATACATGCTTTTACTAAGTTGAAATTTATGCTTTTGTAGATATTTGGCTATATCCAGAGGCGAGTGGATAAGGTCCAACATAACCTTAAGTCTTCAGACACAAGGTGTCTCTGGTGTGGGCACATTACATGTTACATGACCAGTGATGCTTCTGTTTCTTGATTGGCTGAAATGTGGTACAATAACTTTTGATATAGCATAATATAGACCAGCTTAGTGTGGAGTATCACTTCATGCCGCCATGGTGTCAAAAGTTGCTATTTGCGATCTGGCCAATCTAGAAACCTTAAACCTTGACCATACGGTGAGGAGACGATGTCAGTACATCAACTGTAAGGGAAAGGAAACGAAAAGTCATCAGTGGTCGTGTAATTAAACCAAAATGTAGATTGATCCATTGTGTGTATCAGGTCATGTGGACCTCATTGGCTTTTAGCCTCAGGTTATGGCCTGGTATTGCCTTCAGAATCAGTCTATATTTGTATGTGGCATTTTTATGTTCTTAATGTGAGCAGTCCACTCTGCTGCATGTGACAATGAATCTCACTGAGTGCTGATAAATTACGGCTGTTGCCCAGTTGAAAAATTTACATTTTATTTTTAGATTTATTTATTTTGTTATGTTTGAGAAAAATTATCTCCTTTCAATTCATTTGGCCTCCTGTTTATTTATTTTGTTGTATTTAAAAATATGTAGATCCTTGAATGTGTTCGTCCACATAGTTTGTTATGGAATTCTTTGAATGTTATTTTGGTGCTGTTGGTGTCCATGATACTCTTCTACACAATGTTCATCTCTCTCATTTGAATCATATATTCTTCACATTATATGCTAGATCCATTTGTGACAATCTTTCCTGTGTTTGGTTCCCAAATATAACTGTCCACTCACGGATGTTCTTATAATCAGTCTACTTGTGAAACATTAGTTGATTGGAGACTTTCAGGAAGCAGTGGTGGTTGATCATGTGGTATCGATGACTCATATCGTGGCCTAGCTGTACGAGGAGTTATTTTGTCTGCGCAGTAGGTAGCATACGGGAACAGTTTGACTAAGTTTGTAAAAAGACCCTTTTACAATGTATGTGATTAGACATGGTGTGTTTTAAACAAAAGTTGCAGCGAGCCTCATCGTCCTCTAGAGGCCACTGGTATCTGGTCCCATGTGATCAGTGGCCAGGTTGCTATTTGAAAGTGTCCCATTATAGTCCATGGATTGGTATAGAACATTTCTTCTATAGCTGTGAAGTAAAGTTATTAGGTTGAAAGCAGACTGTCACTGTGCAATGTCCTTACAAATACCTGTCACCCATTTTTATCAAACAACACTCTATCATAACTTTAACTGCAATATCCTTAATTACTGCCTTGTATGGTAATTGGTCACTGTTGAGTTGCAATTATTTTTGCTACTGTGTGATGCACAGAGGGAAGTCAAACAGACTACAGTGGTATTGTTTATTGAAACTGTCTTGTATATGTGCTAATAAACTTACAGTGCAATAGGTTATTGTCTCTTATGAATGCAATATGCTGTGCTGATATACTACTGTGGGCCGATCCAGAGGTTTACATCAGGTCCATATGGTCTGATATGGCAATGGGATCGCTCAATATTTGTTTGATTACATGACCACCATGGCTTATTGCCTCCCCTTCTTTTGTCTGTTATTAGATTATCTTGTTCTCATGCATTGGTGAACTTGCATCGTCATCTCAGGGTTTATGGTCAGGTCTGTACAGCGTCTGATTGGTAATATCATATGTAGTGTCATCCGACGTCTGGTGGCATGAATGATAAATTAAAGTAATGCTCTACATTAAGTTGGTCAACATAACATACTTCATATTGGAAGTTGTTGCGCTGCATTTAAACCAATCGGAGGACGAAACTGTCATTGGTCGTGTAACAATAATACGACAGTGTTAAGGATTGTGAGAATGTGATGTCAAAACAAGATAACCTGTGTTCCAGGCTTTGATTTGAGAATACTGGAATTTTCAGTCTCCGTTATTATTTCGTATCAAAAGTGCATGTCACCCACTAACTGACGATATTATTGTCTCTGGAGGAATATGAGACTTGCTGCTGAACAAAGACTTTGATCAATTCCAGTGTTCACAAACTACAATAAACATTCACACGTTCGAAGTCGTCTCCCTTCGTCAATAATCTGGTGACGAGTGTTTGACAGCTGGAGGCGTGATCTACGCAGGTTTGTCTTTCAAATTCTCAACCTGCCAAATCATAATTTGCTATAGGATGTAAAGTTCATAATATGTACCTTAGCAGTCTGTTGTCTTCAATATGTTGTGTAGGGACTTCTAGTTAGTTTGAGCTGTTTGGTGCCATTGAATGAATTGATTTATCAGTCACCTGTTTGGTGCCATGAAATGAATCGACCGTCTTGTAATCGTGGAATACAAAGATAGCCATTGTCTGTATCATACTTTTGACAGAATACAGGAAATCTTTCATTTGTAAGTGAATTCATCTATATGACATTCTTACGACTTTTCAAGCAGAAAACCTTGAAGCAGCTAAACCCAGATTTTGATTTAAACCACCCAATGTAATCAGGGAGAGTTATCTCTTCCCGATGTAATGAAAATAGTCCCAAATTATTCCTTAGTCAAAACAGAGGTGATTTCAGGGATTTGGTGGAACTGATAACTCGTGGTTACTAGAGACCATGCTCTTCAAGTTCAGTTGTCACGGTGTGTCATTTTATGTGCTTAACAGTCTCTATGAATTGTCAGTTCTTTTCTAACCAAGAAATCACTTATCATCCAAGTAAGGAACAATTTTATAACAGAAAATGGTCTTAGTTAGTTGGCTTCTTGGACTGAACACTGGTTTGAAGCCATTATAATTTTGTCATACAGAGCCTTGCCATGGCACCTGTCTCAGTGTTATTGGCTTCATTGAAGGATTTTAGACTAATACATTCACCCAAGTTATGCCTGTCATTTTTTTTTACTCAAATACAATTCGTTTGACCAGCTTTTGCCACTGTGATGAAAATGAAAAACAGAGAAATGTGACGTCCCATTCAAGATATAACAACTTTTATTGGCAAGCACTTGTTCACCTACTCTCAGCATACTCAGATGTACAGAGGGCCAGCTGCAGAGGAAGGAATGCTAATACACTTGGAACTTTACTTGAGCAAACCAAAATCATCGCCGTAATGATTTGCATGGGAATTTTTTTGTCATCATGATCGTAGGGAGTTCAGATTTAATGAGTGGTTTTCCACGCAAGTTTCAATGTGCACAAATGATCATTCAACAACACAACTGTGACTGACACGTCTGTGATTGTGACACGTCTGCAACTGTGACACATCTGTGACTGACACGTCTGTGACTGACATGTCTGTAACCGTGACAGGTCAGTAACTGACACGTCTGTGACTGAAGAAAGTCATACATTTGTGGCATAGTCAGACTGAATAACTGTAAAACTTGTCAAAAACAACACACCGTATGAGAGATTCATGTCATTCCGACAGGGAACATTTCACAGAAATTTGAGTTTTTCCTTCCAAAATCAAAGCTTTGTATCTAATTGGGTTTGCACAAGAAGCATATGACGTTAAACTAGTTCAAATCCAGCTAAAGTAATGATTAACTTACTTTTTAAAGCATCAACCTTGGAAGAATAACAATCCATGTTACCATGACATGGTCTACACAAGTGAATCTCAAAGTTAACCTTAACACAGTCATTACTAAACTATAAATACAGTTAACAATCACCACGGTAACAAATTATAAAATATCAATCTGAATATTAATCAGAATAAAACTTCTTTCATGATTTATGAAATCATCACAGTTGAAGACAACAGAATCCACTAAGACTGACCTAAAGGAACATCACAGGCTTACATAGCAAACCAAACGAGTATTTAACATGAGTCAAAAACAAAGCAAAACTCATAAAGGAATTTAGTTGAGAAAAAAATAGACCGGAAATTAAAAGGTAAATACAAACATTACAATTAGAAACTGATTTGCTCTAAACAGCTACGACACACATGAAACACGGCTTAGCATATCTGTTCACAAGCGACAATCCCATGACAAGGATTTTCTAGATTTACAAGGCTCATCTTGTCACTCTATTGTGAGCACTATCTACAGAACGGAGTCAACATACATCTTGAGGTAACTGTGCCCTACACAAGGAATAGTCGAATATCACCAGTAATAAATAACCCCAGCACTACCTTATAATGTGTGCTGTAAAAGAACTTGCCTCAAAATTCAATCTTCAGACATATAACAGTTACTGTCTCTTCACCATCATTTTAACCAAAGAGAATTATGTCTGACCTTTGACCTGGCACTGACTCATGTCTGATCTTTCACCAGGCACTGACTCATGTCTGACCTTTGACCAGGCACCAACTCGTGTCAGTTCTGTGCTTTCATTAATTTTCTTCAAGCTCAGGAGTCAAGGAGAACAGAACTTATCCAGCAAAGCAAAAACACACCAAGCACACATTTCAGTTTAACATAGTATGCCTGTCAAATATGTGTTTTCGCTGTGTTTCCACCGTGTCTTTCCATTTCTCTTGTTCACTTCGCACTCGTTGCATAACGTTGCGAGTCCGTGTTGGTCGTATAGTTATAGATTCTGTATCGCCTGCAGCAGCAAAGTCATCCTACAAACAGCACACAAAGATATCAGAGTTAGCAAGAGGATAGAATCTCCTCCAGTAACAACTACTGCTGCACGCAAGTGAAACACAGAGAGATGATAGATTTCTCATCAATTCAACTTGATATCGTGCATTAACATACAATTGACCTACTTGCCACGCTTGATTAACATACAATTGACCTACTTGCCACGCTTGATTAAACAAGCTTGAACATGTCCTACATGTTGATTTGAAAGTAATAGTCCAGCCTCAGAATCAAGCAATACTTCACACTGTTCCCACAAAAAATGACAAAGCAAACAGTTTCACTCTGACTTACAATTTCTAAGAAATGAAGTAATTCACACACCTGAAAGAACATTTTTTAGCTCGACTAGGCCTCCATACAACTGATGGTTTTTGTTACAATATAAATAAAATTATAATTTCAGTAGCAGGTTTAATCAGTGCAGCAAAATCACTCACCACTTCAATGTGTTCGTCCACATGAGGTCTGTATGACGGGCTTGTCTTGTTCATGAGTGGATCCAGGATTAGCAGGAATAACATGTAGACAAATAACATGGTAACAATGCAGATGATGAATATGACCATAACCTGTGGAGAATAACAAGGTGCTAGACAAATAGTATGAACCAGACAAATAACATGGTAACGATATACATAGTGAATATGACCAGCTATAACCTGTGGAGAATAACATGTACTAGATGAATAACATGGTCACGGTGAATCTGATAACCTGGCAGAATAACAGATAAGTAACATGGAATTTTTCTTGCGCTCAGCTTCAACGATGCTGAATAATGAGCCCTTTTGTCCGTTTCCTTTTGGTATCCACAAGAACTTTTTAACAACTGTCGAACTCACAAGTATACACATGAATATAGTGTGCACACGAGAGTACCCACAAATCCTCAAAGGAAACAGTTTTCATGGAAAGATCAAGTGAGTGTTCGGGCTGTGCAATGCCAGATAAGTCCAACTCCAGGGAAATACCATGGGAGGTAATCCAGTGAAACATACGAGGTTGTACCATGTTGTTGATAAATAATAGTATTAGTATTAGTATTCATGTCGAACCCCTGCTTTCTCTTAAGTACTAGTATAAATATCTTCCTAATCAAACAAAAAGCTGACAGTTTATTGTCAGTGATTCCCACACCAAACAAACAATCCATTGCCAATACACTCCTCTGGCCTATTCACTGCTCACTATTTTAATGCCTGTAAAAAAGAAAGTCTACAGCGACAACTCGGTAACATCAAAGTCTCTGAATGCAAACAGTTGTAAGAAAATTCAACGGATGTGTGACTGCGTTATCACAATTATCACAAACTTCAATGTGCACACAGTAACTGTGATTCAGAGACCATCCACATAGGATGCAAATGCTGCTATTGAATTTTATATGCACGAATACTGCATTTGTGAAAGTAAAAACCATCCTCGATGGTCGACTTTTATCTTATTACAAATTGTTTGCTAGACTTACTCGGTGACATCTATTGATCGGATTTTAAAAATGGCTGTTGAGAGTTTGAGCATCAAGCATCGTGATCATAATGGCAGTAATTAAGATCTAAACATCAATGGATTCATTCTGATGAACCAGAGTTTATATCAGTTGTGTAACTATTTTATTGTCAATGGTTTCTGATCACCAGTGCCACCTGGTGTCGCTCCAGTGAACTATGACACCATACCTTTATAGTTGTTGTCTGTCTCTTCTCATATTGACACTGACATCGTAGACAAAACTGTGTCAGTTCCTTTGGAGTCAGGCTGGCCACGTTGATCTGATCCAGTACGTACTCACAGTTGCTAGACAAAATGAACAGGAGACAGTAATCACAATGACACAACTGCTGACACAAATGACAATTATCCAAGCTAATCTAATCAAACACACAGAGAAGTTTTACCACTTTAAAGGAATTCTATCCACCCCCACTTAATATTTTTCTTCATCTATGGATGTGACAAGTCAGGCCCCTCAATCACCTTAGGGGAAAGGCACCTGTGCCTTTTGAGAGGAGAATTTTTTAGGGTGAGGGGGGAAATTCTACCCCCCAATTACCACCAACAGCCCCCCCTACACCTCTTATGTGCTCTTTCAAATTGTCACCTGTGTGAGCTACAAGTGATTCGAAACTCAAGTAGAATTTTTCAACCACTTGAGGGAAATTTCTGGGCTTCATGAGGGGAATTTCTTGAGATTTTGCAACATTTTTCAGAGAGTAGGGAAATGGACTTAACATGGGGTTGATGTTCGGCCTAAAATCGAGGGATTAAGAGCCCTACAAACTCAGCACAGCAATAATCCTGTCAGTACATTGAGACCACACTCAATACCTGGATGTAGATTACATAATAATAATAATTACAAAGACATACATTATATCACATTTCAGTTTTCATTCTAATCAGCCTCCATGTTACATCTTACCAGTTCTCAGGAGTCAGGTTGGGCAGCCTGTATACCTTCTTAGCTTTCATAGTTGAGTTGGCTGCCAATGGAGGGCAGACGCACACACATCGGATATCTTCATAGTCAGCCTGCAGGGATGGACCAAAACAATGACAAGATTTGTATTGCTTGGCACAACTGAAGACTTTTACATGCGTGATATTTGAATGGTTAAGATGCATAACTTGGTTGTGGGTTCGATTACTGGTTCAGTGGCTAGACTATGGGAAACAGTCTGTGAGACTTCCAGTAAACTGCACTAAGCCTGCCCAATTCAGTTGGCCTTTGTGCAACTTCTCTTTGCCGACTGGTTACGCCCTTGGCTCTTGAGTCATGGGTCGTAAGTTCCACTCCCGGGAAGCACCAAATATTTGAGGTATTTAATCAATGTGATTTTATAGCCAAGAGCATGGATGCTTATCTCAATATATTTAGAACACGTCTTTCATATATCATCATGCATGTTTGGACTGGAACTTCAGTTGCACTCGATGAACATTGGCTGCCACACAAACTTCGTTCTCATCTCACCATAGCATGACACACTTGTCAGTTGCTAGCAACCCTAATATTGGTTTCTCCCTGACGATGAGTTATGTTCAAAAGAGATCGAGATAAGCTTGCGTATCCATGAACACTGTTACTGAACTCTCAACTGAACAACTGAACAGGACTCTCAGTCATAGAATACAGAATACAGTCAATGTCCCATTTCCAGAACACTTAGAGTTTTGGCTCATCAAACATCAACCAGACACTAAATTCAAACAACTTTTGTAAGTTTTGTTTTTGGATTTGGAACAGTAGCAGTAAAGAGTAACTCGAGGCTGACATACAGTGACCTAGATCACGGTAGCATGGATGTCAGCAGATGGTCGCAAGTGCCAATAAAATTTTTGAATTGCAAACAATTATTCTTTCCAGGTACTTATTTATCTGACTTAAAAGCATACAGTATCTATAAATAAGAAATCATTTTTTGTCGCTCTAATCAGATCCCACTAAAACAACAAACGTTAAAAATTGGTCTGGGTTTACATGAAAACTTAAATTGAATTGTAGGCAAAATTCTGAGTGCAAAATGCTCTCAATCACTACATAACAGTTTTGTTTTGATAAAAAATTTAGCAGTTAAACGTCATGGTTTACTTCGGTTATTCAACAACATCATACAGAAGTTTGACCAAAATTCTTTAACTTCGATTCAAATATCAACTAGCTGCTCTACAACTTTCAAAATTGGTGCAAGGATACACCAAGAACAAGACTGGATAATTGTGCGATTCTTATTAATTCAAAGTTCTTCCCATAGGTAGTAAATTATATGAGAAGTGACTTGAAACTAAAATGACTCACAAGTTAGCCTTGGTGCTGAGCTGTATAAATGTGCAGCTTTGCAACCATCTGGGTAAAAGGTGAGCAAAACAAAATATAGTAAAAGGTGATGCCATTAAAAGCTATGTTCCATAACATGAAAGAATCTGCGCGATCTTGGAATATTCTTGCATAGCACAGGACAGCGTAGAAATTCCTTTAAAGTGTTACACTGTGGGAATTCATGAGTTCAAGGGCGGGATGCCCATTACTAGGTGTGATTCGATTACTGTGCTCAACAGACTATGTAGCATCTGCACATTTAGGAGAAGGTCCCGCGTTTGTCCTGGTCGGGGCAGAAATCTTTTCAGACTTATAAATTTCATTGGGTCACGTGATGTGGCCAACACGTGGAGAGCAGACCAAACTTAAAAATGTTTAACCTAGATATTTCCATATTAGACACTCAGCACAGATGCCAATCCACTGCTTGCTTTTGTATTTGATGCTGCTACGTGGCAGGTGGTATGACGCCATATCCCCTGGCGTGCCCTGTGTAAAAATGGCCAGTTTCCAATTTTGGGGACTGAATGAAGGACTGCTTAAAGAAAAAGTTTGATAACGGGAGTATTTGTTCTAGTTGGAAGGAATTAAAGACATTGACGGCCTCCTAAGACCTAAGGTGTCCATTTATACGCAAAAGGTACGTGACTTTGATATCTTAATCAGTGTGAGGCATAATTCTCCAAAAAGCTTCCAGCGTATAGGAGCTTCACCGTCTCCACTGGCCAGTTAGAGACAGCGGTTACTGTCCAACAGCCTAATGGAGTAATGCTCAGCTTAGCCCTGCCTTAGCCAAAATATGCCGAAGTGTTGTAAAGTGCCTTCAAAAAGATAACATCCCCCAGGGCCTCTTCAACTTCAGGCGGTATTTCTAGCATGTACGGTACCTCTCATACACTATATATGCAATATTACACGACATAACAAACATAATGTATGAGAGATGTCGTATGCAATCAGATCAAGATAAGCTCTAGGCAATGACCATCGCCTCTGTTGGCCCGAAGCAGAGGCGATGTAGAGGCTATAGGCGCTCTGTACGCCGGAAGCTTTTCGGCGAATTATGCCTCGCACCGACTAAACCAACAAAGTCACGTTGTTACAAATACCTTTTGCGCATAGAGGAACACCTTAAGAGGTTGTCGATGTGTTTAATTCCTTCCAACTCGAACAAATACTCCCGTTATGAAACTTTTTCGTCGAGCAGTCCCTATTTCAGTTCCNTTCATATTATAACACTATGGCAAACATTCAGGTATCAACGGTACCTTGCAACTCGGTCGGAGGTATCTACTTGGTCTGCGAGGTCCGACCATGTAAGCCGACCAAGTTAACTTGGTCCGTCTTGGTCGGGTGGCCTACTTGGTCTGCAACAGGGCCAACACTCAACAGAGGCGATGGTCATTGCCTAGATAAGCTCCCGTGCTGTTGACTGCCTACTCAACATAACTTACCAACACAGATATCACAAAACTCATCAAAAATATGGCCAAGTACAACATCCTTAAAAAGTAGAATGCTTCCAAGTTTCACAATTGACACCATCAAGAAAACAGCACAGTTGAAGTCGAAAACATTTCGAGACTTCTGATTTTAATTATCCGCAGAAAGTCGCAAAGTCGTAAGTGGCGGAAGTCACTTCCTGCCCTGCCTTGTGTGCAAGTTAAATGCGTTATAGTTCCAATTATTGGTTGAATTATTGACCTATTCCAATATAAAAGATTAAAAAACTATATTTGAGCTTATTTTTGCAAAAATGAAAATCCCATGTCGTTCTCCTAATGGCCACCCAGCGGCAACCAGTGTTCCCTACTTCCGGGTTCGCTGAAAGTTCTCAAGTGTGTGTCCAGTTGTGCAGGGTCCGTTACTCGGTTCAGGCACAGGGTTCAGGCACGACAATGCCGACTTTTCAGCGCTTAAAAGAAATATTTGAGAATCCCGAGACATTCCAGGATCAGTACAAGTCTAGAAAGTTAATGAAATCTGTAAGCCACTTTGCAGTTGTTGATTGTTGACACTGTACAGTCAAGTTCAGTTGGTAAGCCATGGCCCATGTTAGGGCATGGCATAGGCATAGCCATAGGCATAAGCTATGCCATAGCCAGGTGCTTATGGGTAAACTAACCCTAAGCATCCTTGCTCGTTTTATTGTGGTCGCTTGTTCGATTCCTGTGTGTGAATTGGTGATTTCGGCAATTACTACACTCCTCTCACTTGCCTTGTGGCACATTGCTTTAGGCTATGGTATGGGACTCGTTCTATTCGGGGATCTCTTTCTCGAAGAGACTACAACTCAACTGTCTTTTGTGTTCTGACTATATGACTCCAAATAGCATTTCTTGAAACGTTTTGTCTTTTGCTGGCTCTGTCCAGTCAAGCAGGCTACAGATTTCTGTCCTTCGACAGTTTTGACTTTGAGTTGTAGACAGATTCAGCCTTAGCTTGTTCACAGGCATCTTTGTCAGCCACTTATCATGACACTATGATATGTGGAAGTTGGCTATTAAAAACCATAAGGTATAATGAAGCAATATCTTCTCAGCCAGGACCATAAACTATTTGCCACACTGTGTTACTTACTCTGGCCAGTTGGGACAGTTGTGTGACTTAGAGGAGGGTTCACAAAGAACTTCTTTCACTCGCTGATGTTGCATGACAATATCAAGCGGCCTATTGTGTATGAATGACATTGATGATTTACTACAAACCATCCTCAAACTTCTAAATCTCTGTGCCTACCAGTTACCCCTTCCAAGCCCAAAATGTTAGTTGGCGAATTTTCACTGATTAAAATTATCCAAACTGCTAAAAAACACTTCAGATCATGTATCTATGCTTAACTTAATGTTCTTAATGAAATATCCCTTTTCGTAATTGAAAGTCCACTATTCATTTCAAGGGTGATGTGTTCAAACATACATTTTCGCATCTTTTTTATGAACTCCCAAGGGGCTCTTCTTGAACTAAAAAAATACTTTAGTAAATGAACATTTCTGAGTGTGCCCTATGTGGTCTTTCTGTGCTAAGAAATTTATACCCATGATACAATACAGGGCCCTCAATCCCTCATTTTTGGGGCTGAATATATGTCCCATACCCCTCTGAAACTTATTGAAAATCATGTGATGTTTCCATTATGAGGCCCCAAAATTCCCTTCAAGTGATTGAAAAATTCCCCTCGAGGTTAGAATCACAATTTGAAGTAGTGCAAAATGTTAGTTTTGGCTGAGCCTATGAGGGCTTGAACAGGGTGGGGGGGTTGCTATTGATGGTTATCGTGAGGTAGGATTTCCACCTCACCCCAAAAAATTACTCTCTCAGAAGGCACAGGCACATTTCCCTTCGGATGAACAAGGGCCCTGCAATACAATTTAAATTCAACCATTTTTAACATATTTTCGTTTTTCTATTTTCAGGTTGTTGGTATGATGACGAGGAAAATTGACATCCAACCAATTTTCTCCAATGTTGTTAAAATTCTAGCTCATCCAGACATTGTTGTGAAGAAACTGGCGTGTCATTGTGTGACACAACATGCTGAGGCAGAGAAGGACTTAGTTATCCTAGCAATCAACACCCTGTTAAAAGACTGCGTGGACTCCAATCCGCTTATCAGAGGTTTGGCTGTGAAGACATTGTGTGCGTTAAGGCACTCTCAACTCACTGAGTATGCTGTTAGCCCTGTGGAAAGAGCTCTTGAAGATCGCAGCCCATATGTACGCAGAGCCGCAGTGTTGGGTTGTGTGAAGCTCCATCATGCCAACCCCCACACTATGGAAGATCATGGGTTTCTGGACACCCTGTACGCCCTTATAAGGGATGAAGACCCTATTGTTGTGGTCAACTGTGTGTCAGCACTGGAGGAGATTCTTGAACATGAGGGTGGAATGGTGGTTAATGAACACATTGCGAATCATTTGGTCAACAGAATGTCAGAGTTCAATGAGTGGTCCTTGCCTACTATTTTGAAAATGCTTCAGAAATACAAACCCAAATCGGTTGATGATGTGTATGGTATAATGGACATCTGTGATCCATTGTTAAAGCACAACAACAGTGCAGTTGTGATTGGCTGTTTTCAGCTCTTCATGCATCTTGTTAGTGATAATGCACAGCTGACGTCAGAAGTGGTCAAACGAGCCAGCCAATCACTGACAAGTATCCTCAACAGTAGTAACCCTGAGCTGTGCTGTATTGTGTTGGACACAATAAAAGACTTGGTGGTCCAGTTCACTGACATTTTTGCAGCCAGATATTCATCTTTTTTCTGTAAATATAATGAACCAAGTTATGTGAAAATTCCTAAAATTAAGTTGTTGTCCCAGCTTGTATGTGAAAGTAACGCAGATGAAGTGATTGATGAGTTAGGAATGTATTGCACTGATACATCATCACAGATAGTGCAGGCTGGTGTTCAAGCATTGTCAACAGTTGCACACAATATTCACACGGCGTTCACTAAATGTGCAGCGAAATTATTGACGTTACTGGAATTAAACCAGGCTCACACAACTTGTGCTGTGTTGAGATCGTTGCAAAATATTGACTTGAGGAAATTGGAGAATTTAAGGGATGCTTTAAGTGCATTACCAAGATCAGTTGAAAATCTATCCGATGCCTCTGGTAGAAGTGCCCTCTATTGGTTAATTGGAGAATACGGGGAATACATTGACGACAGTCCGTACATTATTGAATCAAGTATAGACAGCATTGATGAGGAGGTGGAATGTTGTGTGAAGCTGTGCTTGTTAACATGCACATTGAAATTGTTCTTCAAGCGACCAGCAGAGTGTCAAGACAGTCTAGGCCGGTTGTTGAACCACTGTTTCAATGATACCAATGCATGTGTTCATGACTGTGCAGTAACATATGGCCTACTCCTCAAGGCTGACCTCAGCTGGGCCAAAAACATCGTTCTAAATCTATCTAACTCTGGAAATCAGGACAAGGATTAGATTACCATGACTTATGCCAGTAAAATGTAAAAAGTTCAGTTGCGACCAAATGCAGTACAACCATATTTTGGTATCTGCACGGTATTGCTGAGCTCACTGGATGTTCTTATTGGTTGACTGGTAATAATATCGTGTGATGAGTCAGAATTTATTGGTATCCAAGAGCATTGAAAACTGGGAAGTAAATGTGCAGCAACAGTCTCCGTGGAAGAATATGGGGCACATTAAGCTGTAATAAGACCCTGCCTTGTCATTTCAGGGAGTACACGAGTCTATCTTGGGTAGAATGTAGTGGACTGCTCTAGAGTTTCAGAGCTGTGCTGTTATTCACTGCAAATATGTACCGTTATGTCATGCAAAGAAAACCAACCCCCCAAAGCAATTCCCAAGTTTAAGGAATAAAGTAGGAAGTTCAAGTGAAGCAAAGGCTTGGGTTAGTAAGTGGTGCACCTGATGGTGGGGGTGAGTGATAGTAGCATGGTCCCAATTGGTGGGTGGGCATGTTCTTCGAATGTTTTGGGGCCATATCATTTGTTGCTTTACTCTTAACACAACACTATGTGTGCAATATTTTATGGATGAACGTCTCCGACAAAAAGCCTCATATCATTGGTTAGTCATAGTCTACGTCCTGTCCGTTAGGCGCAGGTATGGTTTTACTATATTTGGTCGCAAATTGAACAGCGTGCATTTTGTAGGATGCCGTGTGAAGCAGAATGCCGTGAAATTCTGAGCACGTTGTTTATGGGTGGTGATGGTCAATTACAAGTCACCCATTTTGGTCTTAATACTCGATACATCTTCAGTTTGAAACAAAATGTGTCGGACTAGTGAAATGTCATTTTGACAAATTTCTCGAGTAACAAAAACAAGTTTGGACATTGTGCTTTGCTCTTAGCATGCTTTTTAAATTATTACACATCTTAAAAATATTTGGTTTCATTTTAAGCAGTTTCAATGAATGTAGTAAGTCTCTGAGAAGAGGTAATTTTTGCAATTTTTCTTCAAAATCGGAGAATTTTTGCTGTTATTTTCAAGAATGTAGTTTGATACGATCGAGAGCTCTTGAAATTTGAAATTCAAAATTTCTGTGATGGTGGGAGATGTGTAATTCTGTTGCCAGTGTACAAAGATAAGCTTAGTTATTTGATCAATATATCCGTTGTGCCAATTAAAAATCTTTCTCATAATTGACTTGTCTGAACATGGCACACACTATGTCCAACGACTTTCTGAATTGCATGATTCTGTCATTTGCAATCAAACAAATCTTTCTAACATCCACTGGGTTGGTTATCAACTGTTTCTGCCTTGCCTTTTAAATTTTTTTTTTACTTTGTCCTCTCTTAAGATCACTCAAAGATTCCTGATACCTCGATCCTAATATGACACTGAAGTAATAAATATAGTTTAGTAAGTCTTCTAGGTTAGGCTACCCATAGGGCCACTGCAGATGGAGAGAGCTATGTGCCACGAATGCAAACTGGCTCAGCCCATAGCTCACGTTTATGGCAAAATGAACCATGAATTTTGTAGCAGACATCTCAGTTTTTAAAGATCAACTCATAGCATGCACCAGATGTGAACTAGGTGCTTAGCTGACTGCCATTGGTAGCCAATGAAATTCAACTATTCGATCACCTGATTACACATTTTGCTGACTCATTTAATCATGTGTACTACATTTACACTATGAACACTGTTTACAGGTGACCCATTTTGCCTCGCAGTGTGCAGATAACAATGACATGAGCTTCATTAAAGGCAGACAGCTCTTCTTGTAGCTCCCCATCTGTGGTGGCCTTAAGATACTCATTCCTCTGCTCTCGCTGCTCTTGAGGCGGGGATGATCGGTGTTTCAGTTGTGAACATATTTTTTTTCAGTTATCAATGTCTGAATGCATTCATTGTCATTGCAACACGTACAATATATTTATAGTACCTGCCATTCCACCCAACGAAGGTCTTGAGATGAGATCAAAAGCTTGTGGTTTCAAAAAACTTTCATAACTCTTGACAGGTAACTTTCCATAACTCATTGTATTTACAATTGAATAAATAATTCTTTTGTTGATATCCAATTGAACATTTCGAGTCGCACATATTTATGCCTGCATACATGCTAAACCATTTTGAATAATACCAGTAGGATTTTGAAAAATACTTTGTTTTTGAGTAAGAATCCATGACATGAAAGCAAACAAACATTTTGGGATTAGCATAATCATGATAGATCTATTAGTAACTTTTATATGTAAACAGAATTTTTTGGGATTAACACAATCATGCGAATTCAATGGTATATTTTGTGTATCAGATATAAAGTAAACAAGTATCTTGGGATTAACACAATCATTACATATGCACAAAACATATTGCAAATCAGGTTTTCAGAAATAGTTGAAACACTGAATTTAGCAAAAATTGGCCACATACATTTTGACTTTTAGTATTGGTTAAAACAATCAACCTCTTTTCTTGCCACTGTGAACTACATCAATTTTCAAAACTGACAAAGTGCTGAACCAAACAATGACTGAGAAGGCCTAACAAATGTTGCCATGGTAAAATTTCTCCAATTTGGAACATTCTCTAGAATTTGGAACACTGTAACTCCTGAAAAATGAATTTTCTTCTGTAATTTGGGACAAGTGCGCAGTACCATTTTGCAGTCCATCGTATTTCTCAAACTTCGTGCAATGTGTTTTCAATCTACAGTGTGGGTAATTTGAGGCCATTCAGGTGATTCTTGAATTTGGGGGCCAATATTGCCAATTTCTAGAATTTGGGACAGGCTTTGACCTGAGTAAAATAATTAATTTTCCAGTCCCAAATTGGCAAATTTTTACCGTATACTGGCAATTAAGAAGTCAGTAAACAACAGGGTTCACTCCTTCAACAACACATTAAGATCACAGCAGTATTACCCTTTCACCAAAACATTTATAATCTCACATGTCCAGTATACAGGATCAGGTATGCTATTGTTTACACGAAACCTCATTGATAACATCAGAATTTTAGCAATAAGATACATACAGGATTGGGCTGAATAGTTGAGAAAAAGACAACAACTGGTAACTGCTTAAACCGCCTGCGAATTAAGAGATCAGAAAAACGTACTCTTTGAAAGTATCTGGAATGGAGGAGAGGTCACAAATTTCACATGAAATCTTTCAAGGGGGAAACCTGTGTTCTCGTGAAAGACTAAATCCGTAAATGACTCATTCACGCATGTCCGTATATCATGCTAGCACCGGGGATAAAAGTAACGATTAAATGCATTTTAGCGTCACTGTAAGTTATTAGTGACGTTCAAACTTCAAAGCTCAATTTACAACCCTGTGTTATTCATTAATTTAACAAGGCATATGCCCCCTGCAGGGGCTGAGGGGTATACATATTGGAAGGTGCATGTAATTTTGAAGTTACTGTTATGTTAGCTGAAAATGGTAGAATAAATTGATGAAAATCCTATCAAAATTACAGGAACTAGACGATGATAAGATTAAACACACAAAAGCCCATAAAGGTCTTGATTTTTGTCTGAACATACTGAATACTAAAAAATCAAGGTACGTATCAGTAATATACAGGCACGACCTAAATTTGATCAAGGTGGTGATGACGAACTACTTCAGGTGGACGCCAGACACCCAGACCATACTATAACGTTACCCACTTCAATAGGGCTTATAAAAACAGTCAAAATCATTAACAGTTCCCAATGGATAACATTATGGTTGACAGACATTCAACACACACAAAAATAATCAAGGCACGCTGGAATTATAATAAACACACAATACAGTAAACAAGTTCTGCACCCAACAATAAACAGGTGAGACTGCAAAACCATGGTTGGCCATGTTCAGGTGTAATATCTAGGCTTTACCTTATAAATTTCTTTAAAGTTTGTCGACTGGACTTGACCTTACAAAATAGGAAATGGTGAATCTGCGTTTATACGACAAATGAAATGACATACACATACTCGTCCAAGTGAACACCCAGGGTACTTAACTAGAAGAAGCTGGCAATCACAGGGTGGATACTGTTTACAGCTGAACATGGGCGCTTAAAGCAAAATTTTTGAGAAATCGGAGATGGTTGCTTCCCGAACGGAAGATCAGGTAAAGGCCCAAGGAGCGACACTGACATCGGACTTTGCGTGCAACTCAAATCATAAGACAGGCAGATTATAGACGAATTTTAACATATTAGGTTCTGTTGAAACTGACTGTTACCCAAAGGTGAATGAGCTGCGTACTTTTGGAAGACAATACTCTGATGATACAGGCCTTCACATAGAGACAGGCACTGTTAAGAGAGCCAAAAGCTAACCATGGGTGTTAACTAAAATGAGTATGGTAAATAGTGTGCGGTCCATAGTGTACGCTCCATAGTGTACACTCCATAGTGTGGGCTCCATAGTGTGCGCTCCATAGTGTACACTCCATAGTGTGCGCTCCATAGTGTACGCTCCATAGTGTTTGAGCAAATTCTACATTATTGAATGATTCAACTCAAGAATACACACCCTCCTTCAATCGTCTTTATCAAGCATATGCCTGATCTTTCCGGTTTGTCAGTCTCTTCAAAGATAAACATCAATTATCTGTCAAAAGTCGAATATCTGTCAACTTGTTTTGTGACATTTCATTTAAAAATACATCATCCACTCTGAGGCAGGTCAAATGGAGACAGATAAAAAGAACAAATTTTTGGTTGAAGGTCAAAGAAAAATACAGTGAACTTCACTTTATCTAAAGTGAGCATTGACACGATTACACTCTCATACACCATCTTCAGTGCAATTGGGGTACCGTGTTCCCCACGTGCAAAGCAAAAACTCAAACTTATGCCAACATTCATGAAATCCCTTCAGGTTTCATCAGCATAGAATTGACCTAATTCTCCCAAGCAATGGCTGCCAACAGATTTTTTAGGACAGTCAGACAAGTGAATAACGATTTATCGCATCCTATTAAGCTTTACAACATTTTTAGGTCACCACTGCAAATTACTGACCCACAGTAAAACCTTAATGGCATTAGCCAGACCTACGAATAAGCTGATGCAAAGTAGTGATTCCAATAAAAATTCTCCAATTTGGAACTGAAAAATTTATTTGCACAAGGTTGGAGTTTTTCCAAAATTCTAGAAATAGACAGCGTTAGCTGCACCAATTCAAGAATCACCGGAAAGACAGAAAAATTACCCACTTTGTAGACTGAGGTGTTTATAAGATTTCAAAAGTCCCATACTTGGCCCCACAGCCAGATTTGAAAGCCACACTGGACTGTATGCAAAAGTGACCGAGTGAAAACATCAAGTCCAAGTCCCAGACTTTCTTGCATTTTCAAAAAACTTATGTGTTGTCAGAATTCACTACTTTAATGTGCGACAATGCAATTATTACTAAAGTTCATGTAGATTCAGATACACTGATAAGAGCCGAGTTTGATGAACTCGACATAAACTACGTGCTTCCATGAAGCTACACTCAAGAATAAAGCATAATATTCAAGTAACTTGTCTGAAAATGCCCGGTACTTCTAACACACACCAGATGGAGCTGCAATCTACAACCCCCTAAACAAGTTTGAGCTCTGAACCATACACATAATCTACCCAGAAAGAAATATGGTGCTTGGCACTAAAAATCAAGTCACACCTCCTTTCAGTCATATTTTACTTCATAAAATTAAGAAGATAAGTCCGATATGTAATCCCTCAGCAGTCTAGGAAGCGGTAACTTGTCCACCTTTCCAATAATTTTCCTGTCCATGGCCTTCAATATAGCTACTCTTGAGATCTGTTTCAAGCAGCGAGGATTTGAGTTGAGCTGATGGATCATTTGACTGAACTTCCTGCTTGGTTTACGGTTCGGATTAAACCTCGACATGAATTTTGACGAACCAAGGCACTGATACAACGCAAGATGATCCATTGAATTAACGAACAACATTAAAAGTTGTTCAGCGTGGTCACCGTCCAACCATGAACTGAAGTCTTGGATCTCTAACATGAAATGATTGACAGCTTGGGTGCAGTTGTGTTTTAAGAATATGGAACTCTGTGACTGACAGATGATTGATTCAGAGGGGAAAGGTTCAATGTCTGGGTTACCGCCCCACTGAAGTATGGTCAAAATCCAGTTGTGAATCAGTGCAAAGTCTTTGGGTTCAGTAACGTTCTGAGCGAGTTTCACAAACTCAACCAGACCATTTCCACTGCCTGGCTCCATTTGAGGTCGACGTCGATTAGATGTAAAGTTTGGGTTGAGGCCATTCCTCAGCAAAAGCACAAGAATGTTGGTCAGGTGATCAGCATTGGCTTGTTTGATTTGCCGAAGCACCTCTAGGGACGTATTGTAACGTATACGGATCACCTGCGTGGCAAACTGTGACATTAGCGACACACAACTGTTTTCAGTGGCCATCACAAAATTGGGGTCAGCACCATGGTGACACAACAGTTTCAAGCAGGAGATTTTAGTCTGGCAACAGCATCGCTCAGTGGAGTAATCAATATGAAGAACCTGTGGAAGTAAGATCATTAAGGGCGTACGACCACCAGGGGATGCAATGTTGGGATCCATGTCGTTATCCAGGAACACTTTCAAAATGTCGTGCAGGAGATCAAAGGCTAGTCTCAGATAATGCCCATCGGCTTCAGTGGTCACATGGAATTTCTCGTAAAACAAAGTGAGCAAGACGTGAATGGGAGTCAAACCTTCTTTATTGCACAGAGTGGGGTCAGAATTGTAACGTAGCAGTAAGTCAACACACAACAATGTCTGCCCTCGATGCACACGGTCCCACTCTTCTAACTTGTACTCTTCATTACTCATGTGATGCTTCACCACGCCAACCAAATTATGCAGTGCTGTGTTGCCATGGTTATCCTGTGCATTGATAGCATCCTCTAGGCCAGAGCCAAGTAGTAACTTAGCTGTTTCAAACCAGCTATCAGGTGCTTTACTCTTGAGAAACAAAATGTGGAGAGGCGTTTCCCGATTAGGGGTGCAACAGGATATGGACGCCCCTTTAGTGAGCACAGTCTTACTGAACACATAACCCCATTGTACTGCATGCAGTAAAGGCGTGTATCCGGCATCGTCAAGGCGATTTATATCCTCTGGTCGCTGACTGTATAAATACTCAACACACTCAAAGGACCCTTGGCTGCAGGCATAGTGCAACAAATGTTTCTGATTGGTCAGTACATTGGTGTCAAATTCACTGAGCATTTGAACCAGATCGACATTGTCATGATCAATGGCATACAGCACAGGCCTTTTCTTGTTTCGTTCACAGTCATAGACATTCTTGTCTATGAAGAAGAATTTTGAGTGTGCCTGATTCATGCAAGCGTGTGGCTTAGGATAGCACATGCCGGCCTCCAGATCAATGCGTGCCTTATGTTTCAGCAGGAGTTTCACCACACTGGCATTACCAAGTTTGCAAGCCAAGTGAAGGGGTGGGCTGCATTGACAGACATTTACATCACAACCCTTCTTGACCAGGGCATGTATAAGGTGGAGATTATTGGCAATGATGGCCTTCTGGAGTAGATTGTAGCCGTCTTCATCGACAACCTGAAGGACGTTTTCATCATCAGGACAACGCGAGAGGATACTCACAACTTTCTGGTTGAAGACACGTGCTGAAATTTTTGTTGTACCTGAGTCAGTGTTGTCGTCAGCACTGCCCTTAGTGTCACGTTTCAAGTTTGACTGGGTGGAGTAGAGGCGAAATAGGTCAAATATGGAGTGTATGTTTTCCACTGTGTCATCACTAGGCCGGTGAACGTTCAGGAGGTACTCGAATACGAATGCACGAGGGTTGCCAACACTGCGCAGGTTCCACAGAATGAACTGGCGTAGGAACAGCAGGCAGTTGTACAATGTTGTCAGCAGTTGTCGCAGCATTCTGAATAGCACTGAATCTGAAATAGAATATAAAACATGATAGAGCAACACTCGTTTATACTATCAACTCCTATTGGTTGAACATCACAGGCTCGTTACCAACGTGACATGCTTCTGCAATGAAATTATGATTTTTTAGTAAAATACACACATGATTAAAACACAGGAGAAATGCAACCTGTGCAAGATTGCATTTTCTTCAAAAATCACACCACTGAAATCCATTGTCTACAAGATAGCTGTTCATTATCCCATTTAAAAATGGCACTTGTAAATCACTAAACCAAGAGACCTACTTATAAGGAGCAGGTAATTTCACTTGCAGGCTAATTCCTTATCTTTGAGATTGCTAAGCCAAATTAGTTAGAAACACAACTATAGTGACGATTTGAGCATGAAGTGGATTGAAATTTGCCAAATTTATGTTTTTAAGAGCGAGTTTTGAGGCAAAAATGATCCACCGAAAATCACTGAACCGTGTCCAGTTAGTATCACGACGTGGTGCTGGGGAATAACACAGTATGATGTGGGCAATATGAAGTTGCGAGGTACGTCATTAGTGCAAAGGTTACCAATTTGTTTTCACACAAGTTGTCAGTGAACACAACTGTACTTTGTTTAGCGTACATTACATTCAAAATATCATTGTTGTATAGTTCCTGCTAAATTAGCATAGTTAAGAGCATGCAGATACATCTTTAAGTTCATTCACTAGTCAGCCAGAATAGAAGAGACTGGCTACAACTGCTTGAAGTCCCGACAGATAAACGGATCAACCAACCGGTCGGTCGTGACAAGTGCTGTGGTCTCTCAAGCAATTAGTCTCAAATGTGGAAATCATTTTCTGGTTCGAGTAAGGAACAAGATGAGAATGATTTTTTAATGTTATGTGGCAAAGACCAAAAATTGTTTTTTTAACAGACAGAAAACATTATTTACCCATTAAATAAGAAGCCTGTGCTCTGTTGCATGAGAGTCCCAAATAAGGACTCGACTACATTCTCTAAATCTACTGCATATTTGTGGGCTTGTTAAACACTCGTTATCTTTTCTTATGATGTTTGAGTTTTATTACTGTCAATGTTTGGCTTTGATACAAATCGAAAGTGAAATTTACGTTGAGTTCTCAACACTCAAAAATAAGAAGGGATCTTTTCATGCAATGCCCCCAATTTGAAGAATGAGTCCCTATGTTATGACTCAATTACGGGCTCAGTATTTAGCTATAATTTGAAAATATCATTAGTCAAAGACTAGCTCATAATAAAGATAAAATATAATAAAGATAAAATGATGGAAAAAATATTACAACTGTGAGTGAAGAATGAAGCAAATATGCAAAAGATTTAGGGAACTTGGCTGAGTCCCTGTTTGGGACTGTTTCATGCAACCAGGCACTGAAAACTTTAAGTCAGTAATAGCAGCGGTGCAATGATCACATGCATCGAAACATGATGTTGCGCCACTATTGAAAAGTTCCGAATCATACTTAAGAATCTTAAACTGTGTTTGAAAATCTCCAAGTCATGTCTAAAATCTTGTTCAGCCATGTGTGAAAGGCTTCATCAATAATGCAAAGCGATATTTATTTTTTACTCATTTGCAGAGAAAATTATAATGACATGCAAGTGAAACACTGCATACAACTGCTGCAATTTTCTGTGACATAATAAAAAAGATGAGAAAAGCAAGCCATGCAATTTGCACATTAGATTTTTGCTCAGGAAGAACATTAAATTGTCCAGACAATTTAGAGCTGCTTAGCTTATAACCTGAAATGACGAAACCAAATTGGCAACACATTTCCCAAGTTTGATCGGTGATGGACAGGTGACTGGAAATTCATCCTAAATGGTCAGATATGCAGTTGCACACTACCTCACCTGTGGGTTATAATGTCTGAGCAGAAAGAACCTACCAGCTGCACCCTAAATAGTCAGATGAGCAGTTGCATACTTCCTCACCTGAAAATGATTGTGTACGAGAGGCTGGAGCCCACCAAATGCAGCCTAAATAGACAGATGTGCAGTTGCATACTTCCTCACCTGAAAATGATTGTGTACGAGTGGCTGGAACCCACCAAATGCAGCCTAAATAGACAGATATGCAGTTGCATACTTCCTCACATGCGAGTAATTGTGAGTGAGTGGTTGGAGCTTACCAATTGCAGCCTAATTAGTCAGATATGCAGTGGCATACTTCCTCACCTGTGAGTGATTGTGTGGCTGGAGCCTACCGAGTGCAACCTAAACGGTCAGAGATTAGCAAATGACTTGTTTTTGTGCCTGTGCCTGATGACACATGCGATACAAACACGTTTCAACTGGTTTAAAGTTTACACTGTACAAACTGAAGATATCTCCCGTGATAGTGACTGGTCACTCCATGATATGAATTGCTGAATTCAAATCAGTAACACATAAAGTTTTCAAATTCAGAATTTAGGGAAACAAATTGTATTTTTACAAAATATGTTATAGCCAAACTCAGGGAACTATGCCAACAATACATTCTACCCCATCTTGACATTTACAGTAATCTGAAAAATAATTAATGATTGCAGAGATACAAAACAAACTTGCCAGCCTCTCACTTCCTAACAATAAACTAGCTGCTATCAGTCAAAACACCAGGTATACCCACACACACACACCGTTCACGTGATTTACAGGGTAACTCCACTGTTGATAAAACCATCCAGGACCACAAGACCATAGCTTAAGACTGCTATTTGTTGACCTGTCTACTTAAATATGGCAATAAATCTTGACACACAATATAGCCAATTCATCAGTCAGACCATTTTAAAACTGTTGAAGGAAAAAATCTTCCAGTTCAATACAAACTTGATATTGGGATCAGGTCTGAGGTACCAGAGCAAAAAATGAAGCTAACTTGGCTTATCTAAAAAAAAATAATCTTTTAGGCTAATAACCATACATATAGCGCTTTCAACTCGGTCAGTATTCAGATTAGATGGCTTGAAATTAGTTTCAAACTTAGCTGGACCTGGCTTCTAGCAGTACACACGCAGCACAGTAACAAACCCAGTTCAGAAATCACTTCTAAACTGAGAAAGAAACAAGTTCAGACCAGTTAAAATTGTACAGCAATAAGTAAAATATACAAACAGCCATTTCCTTTACTATAGGTTTTATGGATTTTGAGACAGTTAAAGTATTACAAATATAAGAGATCAAATGTTAAAAAGTTTGTTGACAGATAAGTTTTTGGTTTTTTAGGTTTTGTGATTTGCAGAGTATTTTCATTCAAAAGTTATCTTCTGCTCCCGGAGGTAATTTTCCATTAGCAAGTTACTGTGGATTACCAACCCAATGCCCATGGTCAGTGTTCTCACCAGTAATAAAGCACAGCACAGTGGGAATGATGGAACCTTGTCAATCACAATGTTCAATCCCAATGGGGAGACCACAGGATTCTGCATTTTGGTGAAAATATTTGTACAAACTAGCGGTATCCAGCCTAACTTGCCCACTTCGGGACTGTAAAAAGTGATGACTTATACATTAAGGTTGTCAAAATAACGACTTAAATGCGAATACATATACTGGTATAACGATGATGACCGGGTCACCGGGTAAATTATGTCAAATTTCACATCCTCGATTTCTGATAAGAATGTGTACTAGTTCGTTAAGTTCAGAAGGTTGTTTTTGTCATGACTCATACTTCAAATCTAATTTCGCTGTATAGTTAAGTTCTTGCTGTGAGTATTCAGTGAAGTTTGAATTAAAACGACTAACCATAAAACACCACAAGTAAGTGCATACACCTATTTTGAAATAATGATTTTTTCAACCATTCCATGCCTCTGCTACAGAGAATTCATTGAGGTTACAAATTGAAGATGCTCTCGGGACTGTATTACGAAGAATTGAATATTTAAAATTCTTTTTCATAGGAGTGAAGTTTGACTTTGATTGACAGTTCTTTGAAACATTTCTTGTAACGGACGCTACTTTGCACGAACTTGAGCTGTCACGATCATATTTGTCATGATTACCCATGACATCACAAATCATTTGGAGACGACTAGCATGAAAAATTTTGCACGCAAATAACAGGACGCATGACAACTTAAGCGAAAACGACGACTTAAAAAGAACAACTTATCCGCGAACATTTACATGCAATGAATGGGTGTGTAATAGGGACCAAGAAAAAGTGATGACTTACGAACTTAAGTTATGTGATGACGAGTAAAGCGAAGTCACTTGAATCACACTCAGTAGGTAGGAAATAATTCTGATAAAAATGGCAAGATTGAGATTGCAGCAAGCATTACATTGAAGACTGTGAGAGTAGTGACGAAACACTTTAACTTTAGTACATTTCATGCATCTAGTAGAGTGCATGAAGCACAAGTATTAGACTGGTGTGAAATGTATTTACCTTAAGCTTATCAACACACAAAATTAGTCCAGGGTCCCCTCTGGTTGACTTGCAGACAAACTATTCAGTAATTTCACAATATTTGTAAGAAAAACATCAACAATCTTCAAGCTATTTCTCCAACTGCTCATTCCTGGCGCCACTTTAGTTTGAATTCAGAAATCTGGTTCAACTGAAATTTCCACAGTTACAGCCAATCAGGGTGTTTGTTTATCTTAAATTCTCACTGAATTCTCACTCCAATTTTTTCTAAGTCTGAAATTCTCACTGATTCTCCGCAGAATTTTTCTCTAAGACCAAAATTCTCACTGGATTCTCACTGTTACATAACATTTTCTCACTATTTTCTCACTGACCGCCCGTGTTGTTCAATTCCTACTGGGTTCTCACTGGCATTTCTAACTATAATTGGTGATTTAGTGAGAATCTAACTGGAATCCACAGAGATTCTCACTTTCTTTTTCGTAAGGGGACCTTGTATCACATAATCGGAAGAATATACGAATTGTTATAATCAATTATTGTTTGGTGAACAAGATCGCCAATAGTTGAAAAAAAAGTTGGTAAAAATTTACATTAAAATGTAATTTAATTTAGTGCAAATTTTTATCAATGTGAAAGTGATTGTTCGAGTGAAAGTGTCAAGTTTTCTTATGTATTCCAAGTTCACTCACACGCGATCTTGAAATTAAGATGGATTCCAAGTTCATGCACAGCAAGTGTAGTTATTGTTTATTGTAAATAGTAGTATCAAATATGTACGGTAATAGAGTCGGATTGTAGACAATAACAGGACAGGGCAGGGGTAGGCAATGACCATCGCCTCTGTTGGCCCGAACCAGGGCCAACAGAGGCGATGGTCATTGCCTAGGGCAGGGGTAGAACATATAGTGACTCCTGGCAGTTACTGTAGTGCCAATGGCGATTTTAGTAGTACTGGACCCAATTCCATTTGTGCTAGCATTAAATATTGCCTGTCGTTCCGACGTTGTTGAGCACCGCTGACAAACTCAAGACTGTTTACATGGACTTCGGCTTCACACTTCACATCGATTTCGACCGAAAAGTTCAAGTTGAACTCGAGTTGAAAAGAGACAAAAGCTGGACATTTTCATAGCCGGAAACACATAAACACGTAAAAAACGTCTGAATGTATTCAACTTACTTGACCAGAGGATAGTTTCAATGACGTTAGCATTTAGTAGTGTCAACGACGTGCACACTAATATTCAACAACGCAAATTCTTTCATGATTTTCATCACGAACATCACGCTAACAAAATCGTACCATTGTTGACCTTTGAGTATAAGTTGGGTCATATCTGCAACACCTAGTGACTAAACGGAACACTAGTTCTGTGACTGTTGACCAGACCAAAGACACAGGGGAGATAAATTCGAATGAAAAAGATTTGTCTACAATTGGGGCATAGACTCGAATAGAAGTCTATTATATGTATCGGGCACTCTAAATATCACAGGCCACTGAGTGGACTAACCACTACCATTTTCATGCAAGTTTACAGCACCACGATAAAGATGCGGCATAGTGTGTGGTCAGAGGCAGGAAAAAAAAACGGTTAACAGAAAAGGTACCCGATGCCAGGGTGGCGACTCAGAACTCACTGAGGCCAGCGGGGCTGACGGGCGACGCGGGCCGGGCAGTCGGATAGTGACACGATACAGGTACGTAGGATGCACAAACGAAAAAAATTGTTACCGTAAAAGCGGCACATTTTCCTAACAGGAAATAAAGGTTCGTAGCGAAAGTTTCTTGGGCTTGTATATGTCCAAGTGAATTCAGTTCCCAGTGGCCGCCAGGGCCCGGCGGCCTCAACTTAAAAGTTCAGTTCGTTTTGACAGTCAGTGAGGGTCTTCAGGCTATATCCGCAGGCAAACACGTTGTACCGGCCGAGAATGGTTCACCTCAAAACGGGAAGCTTTTTGCGGCAACACGGGGCAGTTTAATTAATTTCGTTTTTGGATGGACGCCATGCGTGCAACCGACGGACTGGCCGATACTAAACGGTGCACTTCTAGGGCTAGCTCCTAGATGAACTGAACTGCGCCTCGATAAACGGTAGGCCTATTTCTGGGACAATTTTTCTAAGACCCACTTCTGAAATCGGTTACAATGGCCGAGGGCGCCAGCCTTCGGCGAAATTGAACTCGAAAATAAGTGCGAGCAGCAAGGATAACTAGTTCTTCCTCAGGTGCGAGCTATCGAGAAAAGACCTGGCCGACCACGTTAATTAACATTTAATTGGACTCATACCAGAAAGACTCTTTGGCCTGAAAAAATACCCGAAAATTCGCCTGGTCAACTAGACCACGGCCGACATCTACTCATCGACTGTCACCCCGGATTTTATAATGTTGCGCAATTATTTCTAGTGGCAAAAACGAACAATATGTTGATTTCTATTTAAGTCCATTTAGAAAATGCGTGAAAAATGCTATCCGAAACCGTTTTCGGCACGTCTTTCATGGCCAAATATAAGAGAGTATACATATTGGTGTACTACATCCCCAAGAATAGACAACGCAACCGCC